>VZTM01026463.1:0-35869 GCA_013400555.1 Jacana jacana
CAAGGTTTCAGCTAGGGCTTTCCAGGTACTGCTTCTGGCCTAGAAGTTTGTTGAGGACAAACTGTCTAGACTGTCTCCCCTGCTCCCTGAGGTTCTCTCTTAGCAAGACACCTTTAGTACATAGACATCTGCATCTCCCTCCAAACCCACATCATCTTCCACATCAGGGACTTCTCTCCCAGGAAAGGTTTGCTACAGACATGTTCAGCCATCTCTACTATTGTCTTCTCTCACTACTTCACATTGTGTGCAACATTGCTTTCTTTAACTGATGGTCCAACATATTTGTTCCTACCCATATAAACCACATAGTCACTTACTTCATTTTTCCAGCAGTCCTCCTTCCTCCCATTTCCAAAGGAATAGCAGATGAAGAACTTGATTCTTCAGTTAACTGAGCTGATCTTCTACCATCTTCAAGGAAGCCTAGAGGCTTAATGATTGCAAAAAGATATCATCTCCCCTATTTCCAATCAGGGTTCTTCCCTTCTCATACTACTTAAATCAGCCCCACCTGCCAGGATGCTGCAGCTGTTTACACTTTACTTGGATGAGACCAAGATCTACAACAGCTGGAAGAGAAACTGCTGAATGTACTTGAATGATTTGTTTCCATTTGCTGCCTCCGTACCTAGGGCATCCAAAAATTGAGCACAGAAGGGTGATAGTACTTGGAGCATTCCAGGAAGCATTGTTTCTCTTTATGATTCATAAGAGCCCCAAGTGGTGTATTAGGCTCAAAATTCCTAATAGGCAATATAGTTTGAACGACATCATTTGGAAGAAGGTTGAAAAGGAGGTACAATTTTATTTAATTAATGGAAATATTACAGTTCATTTCCATGGATCACAGTGAATACAAAATACACCACAAAGCATCACTATATGCTCCATGTGCCTTCCTACCCCACAAAGCAATTGTGCTCCCTTTGACAATCATTATATACTTACCTACAGCACAGTAGGTGTCATTCAGGTAAGCTCATGTGACCTCTAAATTTGTGGAAGTAGCTGCACCTTTTCCGGGTAGTTTTAGAAAAGGCTTTGACACTGCCTTCAAAAGTCAACGCTTTTCTCATTTGCAGAGCCCCAGTTCCATTCGGTAGAACCGTACACCAAGAAGGAGCTTTCTGCTGTTACTTTCCCTGATATCATTCGCAACTACAAAGTGATGGCAGCTGAAAACATTCCTGAAAACCCACTGAGATTTCTGTACCCAAACATACCCAAAGACAACGCCTTCGGCAAATACTACTCCAGGCCTGAGGGTGAGTGCTATAAGGGTCTCTTCCAACCTAAACGATTCTATGATTCTATAAACAGCTGATACGGCCTGAGGCCTCATGGCTTGTCCTGGATGTACTTGGGCACTATATAATTTCTGTGGCATGGAAAGCCAGGGTAGAGTTGGAGTAAGCGTCTTTGCACCCTAACCTGTGCTTGAGTGCTGCTCAGTTGAAAGGTAAGAACAGGCACCTAAGCTTTAGTAGGGTAAGAAAACATCTGTTTCTAAGGAGGCACAACATGAGATGTAGTCAGATCAAAAAACTGAAAACATAATTCTTGCTGGCCTTCTAATACAACTTCCATGTCTGCCTGTGAGATACCTCAGAGATCTAGGTTCCCACCAACAGCTGGACTCATATTATGGTATGATCCTGGGGGTGTGGGCTTGGCAGCATGTGTTGGTATGGCCACATCAAAACTAAGGGGAGGTTTTATTCCTCAATTTTTATAAGGGAGAAGCAAAAAAAGAAAATTTGACTGAAAAATGAAAATGCATAAGAGAGAAACTAGTATGTTCTCTGGGTCTCAGGCTTTATTTCTGATACAATAAAGATGGCAATGTGAGGTAAACATTTGCTGTTGTTTTTTTTTCCCCTCACCTTGAAGCACCAGAGCCTATGGATTTGGATGGCCCCAAGGGAAACGGCTACATCAAGACTGAGTTAATCTCTGTATCTGAAGTGTAAGTGTTTACAGAAATGCTGTTTTTCCAGGAAGTGGTATTTTTTCAGCTGTAGTTCATCTGTCTTCACAGTATTTCAGGTGTAGGTGCCATTGTCAAGTCTTTACTCTTTCTTGCCTTGAGGGTGTGATCATACCACATCCGTACAATGCTGTGTTTGAAACAGCATTTGAAACTGTAAAAACCCCAGAAACCATCAGGTAGTTGTTCTGGCAAATAATTCTTTAAAAAGCAAGTTCATAAAGACTTGTTGGACTTTGATTATAACGTAGATCACTGACTAGTCTTTCCAGTTTTCATTTAGAGCCATGCTGTTTTTGAAAAGCATAGTGCATTTTTCACAAGAGACCTCACTAGTGGACCTTCTGGACCAAGCCAGACATGGTAGCCCAGCTGTGCCTCACTTCTAGTGAACATTTGTCTCTGCTCTCCTCCTTCTAGCCACCCTTCCAGGCTCCAGTCTCCAGAAAACCTGCTCCCCATGTCTCCTGAAGAGTTTGATGAGGTGTCTCGGATGGTGGGCTCTGCAGAGATCGATACTGTGGTACGTAACACAAACCTGCCTTTTGCAAGAGGGTTGAGCCAGAAGGGTTGTGTTGTTTGGGGTTTTTTTTCCCTTTTTCTCCCCTTCAAACATACATCAGACACACAAGAGAAGCTAACACTTCAGAACACACCTCTTCAAATGTGTGGGAAAAGCTGGGAATTCAGTTAGACTCAGATTGTTATCACTTGTTCTTTCCACTTGTTTAAAATCACAGAATGGTTTGGATTGGGAGGGACCTTAAAGACCATTTAGTTCCAACCCCTCTGCCACGGGCAGGGACACCTCCCACTAGAGCAGGTTGCTCAAAGCCCCATCCAGCCTGGCCTTAAACACTTCCAGGGATGGGGAATCTACAGCTTCCCTGGGCAACCTTCTCACCACTTTCAGAGTAAAGAATTTCTTGCTAATATCTAATTTAAACCTCCCCTCTTTAAAACCATTACCCCTTGTCCTATCATTCCGCTCCCTCACAAAGAGTCCCTCCTCATCTCTCCTCTAGGCCCATTTGTGGATACTGGAAGGCCACTCTAAGGTCTCCCCAGAGCCTTCTCTTCTCCAGGCTAAACAACCTCAACTCTCAGCCTGTATTCACAAGAGAGGTGCTCCTCTCATAGGAGAGGTTTGTGGGGACAGTGTGAAGGACAGGAGAGCAAAGCTTCCAGTGTGTATTTTGCAGTGGCAGGGAAGACAGGAAGGAGTAATGCTGTAGTGTTTCCTTTGGGGCCTGTGTGGGGAGGGAAGCTAGAGCAGATAATGCAGGTTGGAAGCATTGCCCTTCCCCAGGCCTGTGAGGTACAGCCTGTTAACTGAGCAGTGTTGTCCTGTTGGGGTGTACTTCAGCCAAAACAAGAAAAAAATTCCAACTGAAGCATGGCACTTCTGTTTTCCTCAGGGTAGTTTGATCCTAAAATGTGAATCTGGTGCTATTTGGGGAAGACCTGTGCATACTCTGCAGGTAGCAAAGATTCCAGTATTAAGGCTTTACTGGGCTTGTTTAATTGCCATGTGCTTTTTCTGGTTGCAGATGTGTTCAGCATATTCAACTTAAAGGTTGAGCTTTTTGCTGCATCGTTAACACAGCTTATGCATCCTGCTCTGCAGTCAGTAACTCGGTGACATGCTCCACTTCAGTTCTTTGGATTCTCAACCTGAAGGTCCAGTAGCAATTTTTAACTATAAGCAGCAGTCTGAGTAGCCTCTCACATCCACTTTTTTTGTTTCGTTTAGAAGTTCTTTGTTAAAGAATTTCCAGGTGGCAAAATACTGTGCCAGAGTGGAGGATAGGGATGAGAGGTGCTCAGCAAAAGTGATGGGAGAAACACGCATTTTTTTAAGGCAATGAGTCAAATTTAATGTTTAAAATAGTTAGCAGTACATAGAAGGCTTCAAAGCCAGTTCTTTTGCAGAGGTTGTTCAGAAAGCTTGCACCTGGTGCTAAACTACTTCTGAAGAACTTTTACAGCTTTGCATTTTCATCTGCATCACAGAAAGGAGAAGAGAAACACAGCAGGTAGATGCCACGTGGAATCCACGTGCTGCTGAAGTTTGTCCTGGTTTTATCTCTTCTAAGGGCACGGCTCACTGAGACAACGTAAGCCAGAAAAATGTTATCTGTGTTTCATTTTTACTCGTTTCTTAAAGGCAAGGTTTTCTGGCGTAGGACCTTTAGCACAACCTTTCTCATAAAGAGCAGCTCTTAGGACACTGTCTTAAAGCTGCATTGGCACATGTCAAGGCTGCAAGTCAACATGTACTCTACAGACTGTGGTCATGCTGTCTAGCAGCAGTATTGGACAAAACAAGAACCTACTCCTCAAGGTGCAAAACCAGTTAGAGTATGTTTTTACTCAGCATACGTAGTCTACCAAAGTGAGGATTTGATCACTCATACCTTTTGCAGTAATACATGTCCCACTTAGGTTGTAATAGGTGGAAAGGAACTAAATTTTCTCATGCATTATGAATCAGGGCAGTTAAATAACTGATTTGAATAGCTAGAAGACCCTACAAGCTTTGATGAAGAAGTGATTTTGCAATTAGGGCTAAGGCGCAGGATATGCAGTCTTTAGCACTTAAAGGATGAAGCTGCACTTCTACCAGAGGAGGAACAGACTTGTTTCTCCATGTGTTACCGACAGCTAAGAGGCAAGGTTGTCTTAAACAGCTGGTCTTCTGTACTAAAAGCATGTATCAGTCTAGACTGCTAAGGAGCAAGCAGCTGAGCACAGGGACTGCACAACACTCGTGCCAGATCCTACCTGTTCAGGTACAGGACCTGGGCAACCACCTCTAGGTGGCCCTGCTTGAACTGGGGGGGTGGACACCAGATGATCCTTCAACCAGCCTGAGACTCCACAACTTCTCAACCAGCTGCAACCAATTCCAGTGCCTGGGAGGGCAGCAGTGGCCAGTGTGATTGCAGAGATTGCAGAGCTACTTCATGTTCTATCAGGCTAGGTTGATGAACTGCTGCTTAGAAAGAGACTGGTTCCATTTAGTGTGCTGTGCCCAGAGCTTGATGTGCCACCCCTGCAAAAGCCAGAAAGAAAATTTAAAGGACCTAGAGCATGCAACATACTTACTTAAGTAGAAAGCATTGCTGAACTGACTTGGTACCCTGGGTTACTGAGGTTAGAATGCTACAGAGTATCACAACTGGTAACTTTATGCTTTTGTCTTACATGTAGCTGAATGTGTATCTTTCTTGTAATATAAAAAACAAATATTTGTTTCTTGAGCTACACCTTGTACTCATGTTCTATATGGAGCAGTTTCTTTTAAGAACTTTTATACTTCAGTTTTATTGACCAGGCTGAAAGTTTCTTGTGAGATTTACAGCAACGGCCTTTTTTATGGCTTTGTGTTCACAGGGCCAATAGTTCTAAAAGCAATGGGTTTTTTCCTGACAGAATATTCTGTACCTATTTTAAATAAATGGAATTGCCAGTTGAAACTTTTGTCCTTTCTCCTGTGTTTTTGCTAGTTCTATTACCAAGATGATGTGCCTGCCAATAATTTACTGTGTATCTCAATTTACACTTGTTTGTGCAACTAAGCCACTACAGCTCTGAAGACTAACGCAACGTAGATGCTTGTAACCCACTGCGTTGTTGCAGGTCAGTCTGCGTTACAGAGTACTTGGAAGGTGGCTGTTAGAGGCATTACTGGTTTTGTTACTGGCCATATCACATCACTGATTATTTTTTTTTCCTTCCCTAACAAAACTTCAATTTCTAATTTGAGTTGATCAGTCGGGCAACTGGTCTAGTGCTGAACTTTGTGAGCTATCAAGCTCGCCCACCACTGCGTCAGGCTTTTATATACGCAGCCAGAAGGTCACTAAGAGGAAAGAAAGGGTTGGTAAGATGAAGGACACTAAGAGTGAAGAGTAGGCAAGAGAAAGCGGGAGCTGTTGAGGTCACATGGTCAATCCACTTAAGAATCCCAGCAGTAATAAAAAGCAACCAGTGAAAGGACAGACATACAGGGTTTGAAACAAAACAGAGCTGCATCAGAAACTCATGCCGATTCCTTGTAAGCCTTGCACAATAGAAGTGACCAGAGTAGCTTTTCCTGGCCAATCTGAAGGCTTATTTGAACAGCAGTCACATTAGATAACCAATAAAAACCACCCTCATCATCATCTCAGTATTTCCATTTATTATGCTGTAAAAGGCAACACTATCTGGATTTTATTTCTTAAAATAAATAACTTTCATTTTCAGAACCAGTACAGCTCAAGTTTAGATTCATTCATGGGAAACTGCTAGAAATACATTCATCACTGTCTATTCCCCACAATACAGAATCTAAAAGTCAAGATCAGCCCAGTCAATTACAATGACCAGAAATGCGCTGCCGAGTATAGTCATTGATAGTCCAGCTCTGAAGCAAAAAAATCATCTGGTACAATACATTTTGTTCACAAAGATCGGCTAATTAATGCTAAGACTATCACAATATTTCTGAGTACAAAGCATTAAGTTAGCTTAATGATTTTAGGTTTGGATACAGAAGAAACATATATGACATGAAAACAAAGGGAGGGGGGGATTCCTCTTTGGAGCATAAGGAAGCCAGCAGTTGATAAGGTAACCAAAAGCCATTTACGGCAGAATCTACGTGTCAGTGTCATGACTGATCAGCAGCCAAACCAATGTACTGCATATACTTATATTTATAACTAACGCCATGGCTAAGTAGCTGCATCGCTAAATTCCACATTACAAAATAATGCATCTTCTCACAATGAGAAAATACTAAAACTAACCAGCAAAAATGCACTGAAGCTAAGACTGGCTAAAAGCACTCAGGATGTTTCAGGAAAGCAGTAAATTTAGGGACAGCCATGATCTTTAACGCTAACTCAGTTCAAATGCCTTATTTTGGTTTTTTTTGTACATAGGTGGATAACATAACATACTTCTCTTTTAGAAATGCCACTTTGAACAATGCAAATTTCAGTTAAATAAAGCTGAACCAGGTGTTTTTCTGAGAAGCTAAAGGATATGTTTTAATAGGGGGAAAAACCAGAAGAAATTACCACTAAGATACAGAACACTAAACCGGAATCCATTTGTAAATATTCGTCCCCACTCAAGTTGCCAGAGAAAACCCCTTCGAACTTCGGTCCGGGTGCAGCAAAGAAGAGTCTTGTGCTACTCAGTGACCAGCGTGGCTCAGTGAGGAGCCAGAGGCCATTCTCTTTAGTTCACAATTAGAACTAAGGTGGCTGTGACACAAGACGTGAAAAGAACGAGTTAAAAGCCTTCAGAAAAAGAGCTGACCATCAGGGGAAAAAAAAAAAAAAAAAAANGATTCTTGAGAAAAAGTGTTGGATAACCATGCCAGCCAGCTTGGAAATGTGAATTCAGGGCTTCAGACTTTCAGACTCTTCCAAGATTTCACCACCATGAAGACAGTCACTGCTTGTGACGAGTATCAAGCACCTTTCCCCGCGACCTGTCCTCCCCAGCCGGGAGGCAGTACGGCACATCCACGAGAGACTGTACAGGAACTCAAAAGGATTTACTCTCAACTACACTGACCTGCTGGGCCACTCTGGAGAAGTTACTTCTCTCTATGCCGTAGTGTACCCACTTGCAAAAGGAGGATAACGTGGTTCAGATCATCTTTATAAAGTGCTCAGGCCATTCTAGAAAGAATTTGGACGTTACTTCAGAGGGACTTTGGTGCCTAAAAAGAAAATGTGAACTTTGAGATCTAATAATGACTTGTACACTATGTGCTAGGATAAAAATAGCCACAAACACAACTCTCAAGCACAAACTCCTTCTCCATGTGCTAAACAATTCTTGCCTACAGTTCTTGTGCGAAAATTCTTGTCTGTGTCCAACAACTATGGTGTTTTGTGAAAAATCAAACTTGAGGTTTTACGCCACAATCCTGGCAGAAGGAACTGGAGGTGGGATAGGGAACTGACCTAACATTGTACTTCCACAAGCGACAAACGTCTGCATCTACATTTCCCACAAGGGGGCATGTGCTGAGCTGCCTTCAGTGGCAAGACAATAAATGCCACCAACGTTCATCCACAAAAGGCATCACCTACTTGTGCTCCTGATGCTGAACTCCTGTTCTACACCAGCAAAACCCCACCATGCAGTATCCTGCTCCCTGGTTGATGGTAGTGCAAGACGAGAACACACTGAAAATTTGGCTTATCTCCTGCTCTGCTCACGCTTTGATTGGCTCTATGCTCCTTAAAGCTGTTTCACTCCATCCGTGTTCCTAATGACAAGCCCAACTTAAGTCAGATTTACATGTGATATTTGGTTTAGCACTTTGCCTTTCGCCTACTTCCCTTCCCCTCGCTGGGTGCTGGTGCAACTGCCAGGAATGCCACCCCTGAGCCCCAAAGGGGGTTTTGCAGCTGGTGGAGGCTTGCCGTAGTGCAAAGATACCTGCGAGGAACACGACTGCATGGAGTGGAAGCACCCGCTTTCCCCAGTGACGGGGAAGCACGTTAGCAGCTGAACGTGGAGAGAGGAGGGAGGCATGACAAAGGGAACTGAAAGAAATGCTTCCAAAAACAAAGCAAAACCAAAACCCCACTAAACACTGTGTGATGTTACAAGAAACATTCTCCTATGCCATTTGGTCAAACAAAACAGATTCCCCAACAAGACTATATCTAAGAACAAGCCTAGACCATTGACAACTGTCACTCTTTTGATATTTATATTATGTAAACACGGTTGTGTGGAATTTTTTGTTTTATTTTTTCCCAAAGATAAGTGCAGATCCTGACTCAACACACCCAGCCTAAATCTACATCAGCATCCTCAGCTTTTGAAAAACCTCACTGACGCTCACACCTGACAGTACTCTGGCTCATCTCGGCCATACTGGAAACAGAGGGCTATAGAAACAAAAACGCAGCAGAAAAATTCCTGACCACAGACTAGAGTTCACATAGAACACAAAAATAAATAAAGTAGTGCACAGTAAAGCCAACGACAGCTAAATATTTTTATACATCAATTATATATGCAGCATGAGGTAATATTGCTCACATTATGGAGGGAGATTCTTAGTTGGTTTTGTTTCTTTTGAGAGAGCTTGGATTTGTCCTGTGCGTATAGAAACTCCTGTAACATAACACTGAAGTAACAGAGACTTCTGTAAAATATGTACCACTATCAGATAGAAACACACACGCTCTTCATTACTTAGGTATACCACAATTAAATAGGTGATTTGATTCTTAGGATCTAGCTGAAGATGATTATAGCAAGCCATCTAGATTTTTATGAACCGTTCGGTTCTCCTTTCCATCGTTGGGATCCTCTGATGGCGTGTATTGGACCTGATATTCTTGAAGAATTTTAAATACATCATGGTGTCCAAAATGTAAAGCTTCATCCATAGGAGTGTTATTCCACCTACAAAAAGGAGCACAGTATTTCCAGGATCGGCATGTAACCACAGAGCCAAAAGCACCACAAAAATCTAGTCCTTTACAAACTGTGCTAATAATTGAGCACACAGTTCACACCAAGCTCGGTAACTGGGAAAATACTTTGCAAGTTGAGGACAACCTTTTAAGTAATGGTTTTAATGGTTCATCATTTTTTACTCCTGCTCACTCTCAGGAGCTTACAGAGAACCAGCAGAACCCTGCTCCACCTGCATCAGCAGACTGGCTTGACGCATGCCACTCTTATTTGACAGACAACCTCTCCTCACAGGGGCCAGAGAGATGTCTTTAGAACATCTCTCCTCCAAACCAGGAACACAAACACTTGCCTGTCTTTGGGGAAAGGGTTCACTTTGCATGCTTCCAGTAGAAATTTAACAACGTCCACATGTCCTGTAAGAAAAGCAGGACTGTGAGCGTACAGCATTTTATACATATATATTTATGTATAAACATACACATTTGTAACAAGCAGGTATGCATATACAGATACTGTAGTGGAGATACTGTAAAGAAAACTGAGGACACTCCATCAACAGAGAGCAAATCACATAGGAGGAGACATTACCTTCTGCAGCTGCTACATGCAGGGCTGTCCGTGAGTCATAGTCTCTCTGTTCCATATCCATTCCTGACAGAGCAAATCTTAAAAAAAACCAAAACACAATGAAAAAACCCACCAAGAAAAAACCCAATTCCAGAGAAGTCTTACATAATTAAAACAATTACAAAACTAGCACGGAACACCACCCCTCTGCTAACATGGCAAAACATCTGCTGCAAGAGGATACAAACAGTATCAAGAGCACGTTGTACCTTCAGTTCTAGCAAAAGGGGCCCTTACTGCTTTGGCTCTAAAAATAAGTTCAAGGCTTAAATTTCCTTTCTGATCTCTAGTTATTGCAAAGAAAAATAAAACAAAAATGCCTTTGCAGGGTTCATGACAGTCAACATACCCGATTTAAACATCTAAGGAGAACAAATAAGTCAAATGAGGCAAAGTAGCTTTATGCCAGCTGAGGAGATCCAGGAAAGACCCACAAGTCTCAAAATCCTGAACAGTGTTACAGTATTGGGAGAGTTCTTTCATCACACCATGGTCCTCCAGGACAGCAGAGCTGAACTATACACATTTTTCCAGCCACTAACTATGTTCAGGTATATTCTAGTCACATTAATATGTTTATTTAGTCTCTAACTAAGACTACTATAGACTCTGCCAGATTCAATTCCAGACGTAGAAAGCTCAGCTAGAATTTCCTAACCTCTCCAACAACTGTGTGCATTTTCCAGCCTCATCATTTTTTTGTGGCAGTTTCAGAACTGAACTATAAAGCAGGCTGGAGTACAGCTAGGATTTCCTGCCATCACCATAGAACAGCTGGTTAAGGAAATTTATTTCAGTATGATCTAAATAAAGGGAAAACAATGGGATTTCAGGATAGTGTGAGATTACCTTTTTGATGGTTAGGTTTAGAGGGGTTTGGTTGGTTGGTTTGTGGGGGAATATATTCAATCTCCAGTGCAGCTCACATGTCCCCAATATGGACACGGTGCACATTCATAAACAACAACAGTAGGTACCACACAAGGAACCCTGTTCCCAACCCTGCTCTGATTTTTACCTTCGGAGTGCAGACACATCCCCCGTGTAGGCAGCGAACAGCAGATTTATCACAGACTTCACCTACAGAGAGAGATGAAGGCCAGTTTTACTTAGCTTCTTTTCCAAAAAGAAAAGCAGATGGAAAATCCACAAGAGCCCAGCGCAGCCAGTCGTTCCAGTGCTTATGAACCTGTTAATTTTATCCCCTTCCTGGCCACCTTTTGCAGTGTAAAATATTGGATGAATTCATTCCAGCTTGCTTTGCTACTGGTATGTGTATGTCTGTCTTTCCAAGAGTGAAGTCATTAGGACAGCAAAAGAATCAAAAAATAAGCATTTCTATTTACTGTGGTCAAAACCAAGCAAAGTGCTTTGCTGTATGGAGAAACCAGATTTCTCTCTTTGATTGCCCAGTGATACCCAGCATTGAATTACAAGGACAGAATAATTTTGCACAATTCCCAAACCATAAACACCTCATAAGACAAAGTCATTCTGGAAAAGTAAAAGGTTTTTTCATTTTAGGTTTCTTTTGGGGGGTGGGTTGTGGTTCTGCTTTATTTTTATTAAGGAGATTTCTAATACTAAGAGAAATGCATGATAGCAGAAGAAATGGATTTGCTTTGTATTGCAGGTTTTCCTTGGATAATGTCTAATACAGAGGCTTTCTTCCAATAAACAATTTTAAACAATTCTATCACATAATGGACCAGTACAAGAAAAGCAAGGTTACAAGGCAGACAAAAGTAGGATCTTTTTAGATCAAATCACAGCGGTAAAGTCTCAGGCAAGTAGTGCTTCTCTCAGCTGTACTGATGAGTAAGAAACCATACTGTTAGGCTACCAACTTCACCCCACGCGTATTTTTAACACATCCTGACTATAACAACTCTTGATGTTTTAGCAAGAGTTGAAAATGACAAGATAAATGGTTTTAAGCATCCCACCTCAGCGTGGCTACTTCTAGCTGCCACTTCACAGCATTTTCCAGTAAACTTTCTAAATGCTGTGTTCCTTTTTAAGTCGAGTCTACAAAGTTCTGTCTGCTACCAGCTAAGTAAGAGAGACAAAGGAGAAAACTGGTGCTGCATCAACCTTCCACAAGGAGGAGGAGAAAAAAAAAAATAAAAATTAAAAATCACCACCCACAAGCAAGTCTCCCACAGATTTCTGCAAAAACACAGGCATATTTTCACAGGGCCACAGATGAGCCAACATCTGTGCCTCCTATAAACCAAAGGAGTGGAATTGCTTGTTATTTTCTACACCTCAAATATGCAGTGACGCAAGGAGAGACTGAAGCAAAAGGAGACAGAGCCAGGATGGAAAGAGAACCACACTCCTTATTTGAGTATCCACAAACTCCTGCAGCTCCATTCCAGTTTGCACTCTGAGGTTCATCAGGAGCTTTGCACAGCAAGTGCCAGACCTGCTCAGCAGGACCTGCGAGTCTCCATCCCTGCTCAGGAGTCCCCGTATCCCCCAGGCTGTTTCTAAACCCTACCAGCTCTTCAAGGCTGGGCCCCTGGGCGCTGGCACCTGAGCCTGAAGCACCTGGGTCACCTTCAACTGTGGCAAACATCATTTTCCAGACCCTCCTTCACAAGCAGTACAGAGGACAGATCTGAAGTAATTCTCTTCTTCCCACAAAGATTTTTTTGTTTTTAAATCCTCTGAAACACACCCACCCCACCCTCCACTCCCCCAAACAACCAAAAATAGTGACCAAGAATCCTACAGCTCCTCACCGTGGGCTTTGCTCTGGATGCAAAGCTAGCCAGACCTGGCTGAGGCCATCCACCTCATACAGCCCTTTTTCTCTTCGCCAGGCCACCCCTGTGCCCCATAGCCCAGCTTGACCCCTCGCAGCCCCTAGCCCAGTATGGCAGGGACAGGAGCAGAGGAAGGTTCCGTTATGAGCGTGCTGCAGGGATGCTGCATCTCAACTTTTCTGTAGCTGTCAGGGATGCAGACACTTGCATCAGGAAGGCCAGTTAAGGGCAGCAAATACCCAAGAGCCTTCTCACAAGGCTTTCAATAGAAAACATCCCAGTCACACCGAAATATGAAACCACCCTAAAAGAATGTACATCTTTTATTGATACTGGGCTGCAAACTGTACTTAAGCACCGGCATGAAAGGGGAATTTAGTTTGATAATCTCTGGATTTCATCAAGATGATTCAGGAGTTTCCCCAGCTGCAAGAGAAGTTGAGCATTCTCCCTGCCTGCAGACCCAGCTGGTTCCACTCGGACAGTTCAGGTCCTGCAGGTGCTGAATACTCTCCCCTGGTCAGGATCTAGGATGAGCAAAGGACATTGTCTTTCACAAAAACCCATTTCAGAGGTAACTGGTTGTTTTGGCTAGGCTTCCTTATGTTTCTGGGTAACGCAAATGTGCATTAAAATAATAAAATAATACGTATTCCTTTCTTAGAAAAAATAACTTTCCAAGTGCAGCCAGGGCAAAGAATCCTTCTGGATTTAGCTGAACATCTTGCTAAGAAGCCATTTTCATTTTCTGTAATGATGTGACAAAATGGAATTTGGAGAATCTCCAAGCTTGCTAACATGATAATCTTAGGCCTCATCTAAGAGGTTAAAGCTGCTCCTTTCTTAAGATAGAATCATAGAATCGTTTAGGTTGGAAGAGACCCCTGGGATCATCAAGTCCAACCATCAGCCCTCCTCTACAAGTTCTCCCCTACACCATATCCCTCAACACCACATCTAATCTACTCTTAAACACAGTCAGGGATGGTGACTCCACCACCTCCCTGGGCAGCTGATTCCACTGACTGGAAGATAAATAACAAAATCCAAGCTAACTTTATCATAAAGCTGAACTTCTTGACAGATCAAAACAAAACCAAACTTAAGTCCAGGCAAAAAGAAAAAAAAAAAATCTCTGCATGGTCAGTTCAGAAAAAGGAAAACTGAGAGGAAATACAACTGCTCTCTGTATAACAGTAAAAGGTAAGGGGATATAGGAAGCAGGAGAAAAAACAAGTTTAGCAGGACCATCGTTAGCAGAATAATTACTCAGAACTGATCAGGAATGAACTCCAGCTGGAAAAAAAGCAGAGTGTAGGCATCACAGCTGAAGCAACCCTCCCTAGCTGAAACCTGCCCCCACTTCAAGTGAGCCTGTAATGCTTTATGGAAGAATTAATTGGATCTGCTGGCAATGAAACACACCTCACTCCGACTTCACACGACTCTATCGGCAGCACAACCCAGGCCAAAGAATTAACAAATTTTGTAAGGTGTGAAATTGCTCCAAAGGCAGCCATAAACACCACACACGGACACAAAAGTGAATTCAAGAATAAAATTTTAAAATTTGCAAACAGAAAATACACTTTGAATGCCAAGTCAGAATATACAGTTTCTATAAGCACTCTCTGGAACATCCTTTAGTTTTCAAGAAATTATTAATTTAAGTAGCATACGTATTAAACCATCATGTTACCATTTACATTGAGAAAAAGTTATTATGTGAAAATAACTTGCCTCCAGAGGCTTTGTACCTCCACAAAAATCTCACTTAGGCAGCCATAAAATCAGGCACAGTCAAGGCTTCAAAAAAAGCAAGTAAAAATTCTCTACCCCCAAACTCACAGCTTACTAGCCTGAAATACCAAGTCCATTGCAAAAATTGAGAGCCAAAGAAACTCTGAAGTGGGAGCAGCAAACGTAATTGTGGGTGTTGTAACCGTAAGTGAGAAAAAAAATAATAGTGAAGACGACAGATGAGCTGTATCTACTCAAACTAAGTGGGGCACAAGGGACAAGACAACTAATTTAAGTGTTTAGAGACTGTCACTGAGTTTCTCACTGAGTGATTCATTCTCCTCTATATGCCATGTTCAGTACTGGCGTTTCTGTTAACTGCACTGATGAACAACATTTTCACCTACCTTCAGAAACAGGAATAGAAAGTTTACCTTCAACCTGACAGCCATGAATTACCTTTGTCTACTCTGCAGAATTCCTTACCTATGAGAGTTTAATAAAAGGAGAAGGGATGGGGTCTCTGGACCAACTGGGATCAGAGAGCTGGTCTGGACCAGCTGGATCAAACACTACCATACACAGCTATACAGCACCGTGCTCAGAGAAGATTTTTCCACTTTGTGTCAAATGAGAGGCAAAACCTGCATCCACCATACCACCACCTACCAGCTCTCTGGTCATCATGCCAGAAATATGGAGCATTACTCACTTACCTACAAAGAAGCCCTCTTTGTAAACACAAACACTTTTCCTGAGCACTGTATATAATCCTTATTATCCAGGTGGTGATACCAGCAAGGAAAGGCTCCTCAGGAATGCTTGTGTTACCCAACATTAAAGATCAGAAGTCCCAAACCACACACATCTATTTTCACTTTCAGGTTAGTAAGTGTTAGAGGTCTCAGACTCAGCTGGATGAAGAAGCTATGACTGACTCAGTCTGGTGCTAGCAATGGTCCTGCTTCATCTTAGAGGTGGCAATGACCTCCAGAAGCCCTTTCCAATTACACATTCCACAAATCTGTGGGTAAGAATATGAACAGCGCAGGAAAAAATATAGAAAAATCAAGGCTGTTGTTGCAAGAACTACACTGAGGTCAAGTTAAAGGAAGGAAGCATTCAGAGTTTGGAGCAGCAGGAAGTCGCACGGCTGCAACAGACATTTCAGATAAAGACCAGGGGGAGGGGACAAAAGAAAAAAAAAAACACCAACCCAAAACCCCAGAAGGGCAAACCAAGTGAAATAGGACATTGAAAGTTACAAAGGAGAACTGAGCATTCGAGTGACTCTTAAGCTCAAAGCTTTCATACTGCAATTATTTTTAATATCTCCTAAGCAAAACTGCGCTAAAAGTTTCAAGGAAATCTCCTTCCAGGAACAGGATTCAGACATGAAGCCAACCCCACACCAGCAGAGGAGGTGCAGAAGAACACAAGGGCCACCTCAGTGTTTCAGGGAGCATGTGCCCAACACAGAGCATGGGTGCTGCTGTCCCCCTTTTCTCCGTGGGGCACACTGTCCAAGTACTTTGGAAAGAAGACATGACAGTTTTGGAGTTTGTACTGATTTCTAAAGTGTACTAACCTGAAAAATAAAGATGTAATGAAAAAATAAGTTTAACTTCAGTATTAATAAGCTGGAGTTACTTATCACCAGTGAAATTCAACACATAATTGATGTGAAAGGCTTGACAGGTATGTGGGAACAGCCTTGATGGAGTATTTGTAACAGCACAGTCTTTCCCAGTTGAGCTGCACATCCAAATACAGCCCGCACAAGGAGACGTTTAAGTAGTCTCATGACAGTTAAGAGCAAATCCCCGTAAGACTGAAATGAGAATCACTTCTCTCAACACACGCCAGTTTAGAGGATTTTTTAAATATTTTTTTTTAAAGATAGAAGAACTGCATATAGAGCACTGCCTAGCTCTAATGCTATCAACAGAAGATCTCTCCAACCACTTCACAAAGCACAGGCTGCTATCGTTACCGATGGGAAACCAAGGCCCAGAGGTGGAATTGACCTGCTACAGTCTCACAAAGCAACCTGGCACCATCTGCCCACTGTTTCACATGCTTCAGCATTGTTATAAAACAACCAAACTTCAAGCAGGAACCAAACCCCAGCAGCCGGCCATACCAGCCCTGTCCTCTGCACCTGCCCACATGCCCATGCCCCTGTCCCTACGGGACTCTGTCCTTTCCTGCTATCACTGCAATGACTCCAGCACAGCAGGGTGAGCCTCTGCTCTGGACTCCACTTGGGTTGGGAGAGGAATGCCAAACAGCTGTGCACACAAAGAAAATAAATCCTTTAGAAAAAAAAAATAATTTAGCTCAGAGCTGGATTAATTCCATGAGAAGCTCTTGGCTAAAAAGGTCACTGAATCCGGATTTTAATTTCCTACTGTGTCCTGCTTCCTGAGAGTGCTCTCCCACCCCCTGCCTCCAATTTCTTTGAAAACATTACAGAATTTACAATCTTAAAAATATATGTATATTTATATACTTCCAACTTCACTGTTTCTCCAGGTGGCCAAGGAATACAATCAAGCCCAAGATTTCAAACCAGTGCTGCTAAAGGCAATATGAACAATGACAAATAAAACCCCCTAATCTTTCCAATGCTCTTTACATGATATTTAGGGACAAGGCTACCAGTTAGTCTTCAAAAAAGATGTTCAAAATATTGTGGGGAAAAAAGGTTGTTTGAATGCATATTGTTTGTCAAGACCTTTGCCATATCTGAACTTCGCTATGCACCACACTCACTGTGCTGACAGGAGACTTTGGAATCCAACGGGGGCGGGGGGGCAGGCAGGGGAGAGAGAGCAGAACTAGTTTAGAAGAAACCACCACCACCCTCTTCTCTCACATCTCACTTTTTGTGCCTAAAATGGGATGCAATATTTCCTTTTTGGAACCCTGCCCTCCTGGCCGAAGAAGGCTCCTGGCATGAAGAACCAAGTTTTAATCATTTCCCTGCACAGCCCAGAGGCATGGAAGTAAATCGGGATACAAACTTCCAGCTCTCGCAGCTTGGGGTTTCCCTACTGACAAGCAGCTGCCATAGGGAGCCCAGGTCCTGATGCACTGGGATCTCAGAGCAGGTCCCAGAAAAGCAAGACTCTTGGGGCATGACACCACCCCACCCATTTGGCTCCTGACAAGTGCTCCTGTAGGAGAGTTGCCCTCAAATGGGACTAACGCTCTGCAGCTCACCAGTGCAGAACATGCCAGGGAAATGAAACCAACCCCTTGGGAAATGTCTCTGAGGTGCAGTTCTCCACACCAATACCCAGTGCTGCAGCACAGTTAATCTGCACTTACAATACCTTGGCTGTCTTCCTTTGGCACCTGCACCAACAGCCGAGAGGACGAGGCAGCACAACCCCCCTATTTGTATGAAAAAAGTCTGACAGATGTAGTTGCAAAACCGTGGACCCTGGCAACACATTGTTATGGCCAGGAGAATGATGAGGGCACAAACCGCTTGTGGATTTACACGGGGTCTCTCCTCACCCCCATCTGGCAGCTGGGGACCCACAAGCAGAGGTCCCGCTTGCCGAGAGATGCCCTCGACGCAGGCTGTGGCAGCCGGGGCCGTACCCATTGTTTATAGCACATGGCATCGCTAATCGGGCTCAGCGCTGGATTAACACTGAAATGCAAAAAATAGATTTTTAAGCTGTCTAAGGTGAGTGTCCAGTGAATGGGGATTAACATTTTGTCCTGGGAAGAGACTGACTACTATAAAGTCTTCCTATTCTTCTGACCTTTGCAAACAACCACGTATGGACACGTAATGGGGGAGCAAAGAGTTTATATAAGCCTAGAGAGACTGCACTAGGGCATAAAAGCTCCGAAATCAACATAAAAGTTGACCTCACAGTATTGCTGTTCTGCTGCGTTTCTTAATCCCATGATGAGGGTCATCTGAGTATCTCACAAAAAGCCATTCATTCTTCCTGCTCACCAGAAAAATTACAGATTTCTAAACGATCACTTTATCAGTGGAAAAAAAATTTCCTGAAATCTAAAATATGCCAATATAAACTCCAAAAAAACAGTGGTGACCTATTAAAAAAAAAAAAAAAGCCCCCAAGCCTCCATAAAATTACAAACAACCACTACTAGAAAAAAAGTGAAACTAGAACACAACTTAAAGAATTCAGTCATCCAGTGAAGCATAGCCTATAGATTACTTTCTCCCTCTGCATGTAAGGTTTCAAAATAAAATTCAGAAAAAACCTGCTCAAAAGTACTTTTGAAGCTTCACCTCCAAAGTTAAACCTAGAACACACATAGACCCTAGAAGGCCAAACATAAATCAGAGTCGTCTCAGAGAGGAACACACATGCCTGTATATTTAGACATTAGACAGGACCAAGTATTTTACATTTGGCCGTTTTTCTATTTACAATTAATTTGCAATAATCTGGAATCTGCTCTCCAGGGCCTGCTGACAAGGGTAGTGTGGAAGAATCACTGTTCAAGTCTAAAAGAGAGCCACAGGTTTCCTTAAACACTTGATTCCTCAATACGAAACCGAGCTGTGTTTCCCCCGGACTAAAGTGAAAGCTATTACACCTAAGGGTAAGTAAAACATTTACTTTCAAAAGTAAAAACTAAGACCGAACCGTAAACAAATATCCAACCAGAACAATACGGGTTTCAAAAGCACTGCAATATTACTCTCTCCTTCCACTGGAGTTTCTTACAGCTTTTACAACTGTTAGTTTCCAGCCTGGCACAAACAGATCTCGGTAACATCCAGCGTATTTGAAAGACTGAGGCTGGTATTTGGATGTCTGTGGTGCCACTGCTCAAGTGCACGCGTGAAAACCCTTCCACAGAGATTTCCAGGCACAGCAAAGCATCAGCTCCACTTCACAGCTGAGATGTGGATACCACATGCCCCACTCTGGTGCAAGCAGCCTGCTGGAATACAACACCCAAACTAAGCACTGTGATTTATGCCTCCAGTTTCAGCCCAGTTCAGGTGTGGGGCCAGAGCTGCTGGCCAAGCGAGGGCTGACTCTGAAGTGGTCTCAGACCTCACCTGGCAAGGATCTGCCCCAGCGCATTTCTAGGTACGGATAGTCCATGAAGGCACTAAGGATCCTCTGATTAAGCCACAAAAATAGCTTATTCTACAGCAAACTAACAGTTACATAAGAAAACATAATTTCTCAAAATAACTTAGTGAAGCATGCAAAAAGTAAGCCTTCTGGCTCGACTAAGAGCAACCAACAGACCACACCTACCTCTGCAGCAATCTCACACCAGCTGCCGCCAAGGGCACCTCTCCCCCGCCCCGATTTTAAGGGAACAGAGCTCAAAAAAAGTGTAGAAAGTTAGAATCCCTTGGGAGAGTCTTTGTTCTTGTTACACTATAAATAATTAAAGGAAATGTGAATAAATTAATGCATACACTTATACACCTTAACGACATACAGAAATACCTGAAAATACAAACAAGGCTAGTTGTTCTGTAAAGCTTTCATTTCTTATTCAGCAATTTCCCCCCCACCTCTTTAGTCTATTTTCTGCAAGACCGATCCTTGTCTCCTCATGTAATTTGAGGAAAGTGCAAAAATTACTCTAGAATCTGCAAATATTTACTCTTCCGTGTTTTGCAACTAACACAGGAAGTAAGATTTTCTCTCTCTTTTTTTTTTTTTTCTCCAGTCCATTTCCTAATGCACCAACTACCCTTTCTTTTCCTCTAGATGGTGCAAGCTCCTCGTTACAGCATGGGGCAGAGCATGACACCCAGAACCTTTAGTTTTATGAGCTGCGGGTGCAACATTTATTTTTGGAGTCGAGGCTGCGAACAGTAGCTTCCAAAGCTGCTACCACAGAGTTTATTTTTTATATTTTAGCCCTGGCAGAACTGACTTGAAATGCTGCTTGTGCCTCGAGGATTTGCACAGCTTGTGCAGTTGGTCAAAACTAACAGAATCCCCAAAACACTCATTTATTCCTCAGCAACTGCTTCTGAGTTTTCAGTAGCCACGTTCAAGCAGAGTTAGTGCATATACTGAAAGCTTCATCTCCCAGGAGTTACGTCTAGACTGCAGCCACACAGGAGGCTGTAATTTCACATACACATACCCAAAGCAGCTTTAAGACAACTGTGCCTCTATAGCTGCAAAGGCCTCAGGCAAGCCAGGCAATTATATACCCAGGTTCACAGAGGAGCTTCTCAGCCTCCCCTTGGCTGTATCAGCTGTCAATGCTAACAGCTTTCAGTCTGGAGTCACTTCCATGAGTTAACTGCATTTATGACCACAGCAAAGACCTGTTCCAGTGTTCTGTAACCTACATACAGACACTTACTGCCTCTGGGTAGTTGAGCTGATTACACAGAAACACAAGAAATAGATTATTTTAGGTATTGCTACTGCTTACTCATTAATTTATGCTTTATTGAAAGTGCTACAAGTGTGCTGGACCGTTTTTTAAAGGTAAAAAAGAAGTTTCAACATAAAAAATTGACCTGGCTACAGATCAGCTGCTAAGAAGAGCTGGATATACCATGAGAAATTAATTGCTGCTCAATTAGGAATCCACAAACAAGTGTAAGGCAGTGAATCCCAAGGACAGCCCCCCATGGGCTAGCACTGTGGCTACTGCCTCTCCACTCAGTGTCAGATGGCAATTTGGATCCAGAGAGAAGGATGGTGGGAAAGGTTGAGACAGGTGTGAGTGTTTGCTAACAAACAGATCAACTCAGCAGAAAAAAAGTTATGCAATGCTGAGATTATTTTTTTTAACTGCATACCAAGATGGTCACAATCCTAATACGCTTTTAAATAACTTATTTTTGCAATTCAACTTTTAAAATTGTTTTAAATCCAAATGTGATCTTTTATAATAAAGCTGGTCATTTCTTTTGCTGACTTTGTACAGTTTTAATTAGCAGGTAGGTATTTGACAGAACAATTCTACAGTCCTACCAATGTCCCTTTAAAAGTCTGAAAGCAGAGCACAGAGTTGACTAGCTTCAATTCAGTCCCCAAAGTGCTAACAAACAAACAGGCCTCTACTGATAGCTCAGTTAGTAGCTGCCACTGAAGCTGTGCATGTAGCTGAATGTAAGAAACATCTAATTAAAACAGATATATACTGGAGTGGAGTGGTAGGAATCATAAACCCCTTCCTTGAGAGCTGTTCTCAGGGTAAATCTCCTTTATTGGATAACGTACAGGCTAATCTCACCAAAGGAAAAGGGCGGCCTTCCTGGAGGTGAAGGCTGGATAGAGATGGTTTATCACTCTCCCTCTCCCCCTCCTTATCTACCAGTTTCAAATGGATTTCAACCATTCACGTTTCATTCAGACCCAAACCTTTCAGAGATAGGTGAAAAAGCCTGAAGTACAAGAGTATGCCTACCTCAAATTGCAAATAATTAGAATATCAATATTGCATTTCACAGTCAACTGATTTTCTTTGCCCATCTATGCCTGAAGACCTTCTTTCATCAGAACACTTTAAAATAATCTAGATATTTAAAAGCATCTAAAAATTATACTTGCTACAAGCTAGCACAGTGCCATAGCTGTTTGTCTTTCTGCGCTGTTACCACACTATTATGCAAAAAATTTTAGAAGTTTAACAAGGACACAGGAAGCAGTAACTGGGAGCAGGCTACCTTTTCTTCTGATCACATATGCAGCTACAGAAGACATACAAAAGCAGAATTCACCCCTACCAATTCTAACCTCTTGCTCTTAGAATAATCATCAAGTAGATACACAGCTCTGGGAAGAGTCTGTCTCACTGATATTCCTCAAAACAAAATCTGTCTAGCTGTGAAAAGGCTAATTCTTCTTAAATACTAACAGGCAGGAGGTGCAAGCTCTTCAAGGAGCTACAAAGAATTCTTTATACATAGGGAGAAATTAAAAAAAAAGCCAGTCATATATAGGACCGAGTTCGGCTGTAAGCTAATTCAGCCCACTGCAAACTCAAGAGGTTACTGAATTTCATCTTCTAACTTTTAAATGATAAACAGGATTTGGCATGTTGTAAATGAAATTTAAAACAAAATGCATTTCCAATATATTTTGTGAATCCATGAACCCATCAGTAATAGTCTACTTCATACTATGCTTGGTTTTGTTCAGTCACAGGCAATCACAGCAGCACTGGTTGAACTGTCCTTAAAGATGTTGAGCTATGAAAGCATAAACCATATTTCATGACAACATACACTGTGAATTTGCAGTGACATTGTTTATAGTTCTTGCTATTGATTCTGAAGTATTAGTGAACTGATTCTGTTCAAATTACAGATAAGAATATTCAATTAAAGTGAGTTAAGAGTTAAATAATTAAGCAAAACGGTTACTAGATCAAGCAAAGCATCTACTTACCTTTAGTAACTGGGATTCTTTCAGAAAGACCATGCCCATCTAATCCACTCCTGAGATGTGTAAACCCCCCATGGTGAGCCGAGGCTGTTATGGCCAGCCATCACACTCCCACCACTACCTCCCCCCAGTGGAAGCAGAAGACTCAATCCTTCACCAATACCGACTCCTGAACATGAGCTCCAGAGGCAGAAAGTGGAGTGGGTCACACAAACAGAAGATTCGTTGAATCCCTGTGTACAAGCCACCCCCTCTCAAACCAGGCCATTCTAACTCATATTTATCTATGAAAGAGTACACAGTATCATAAGAATGTCCAGGGTGTGTGGATGGGGTGGTTTTTCCTTTCTTATACCATCATCAGGGGCAGAGGGTGCTCAGCAAGACAGTGGGAGTTGTGGGAGGAGCATTGCACAACTGGTTGTGTCTTTCTCTTTCCAGCAGGTAAAACCACTGTTAAACTGGTTCAAGGGGTACACAGAAAAACAAATACCCGAGTCACAGTTCAAGATTCAGAGCCATCTACTTCCCTCTGCATTAGAAACATAAGCTTGGACAAACTGACAAGTCTGATAGAAGAGTAGCTGATCTCAAGTGCTACTCACTAACAATTAGTTACAGATGTTTTATGCTTTGCTTCATACCCATGGCCTTTGTTTGGGGGATGATTACGTTGATTTCAAAAGGTAAGAATACTGGGAAGAAGAAAGAAACCTCCAAAACCGCCTTGACTAGATTACAACAAGTACGGTCCCGCTTGGTTCCGCCTGCCATTTCTGATTTCTTCTGGTGTCAGTGAATTAACACACTTGTTATTTTTGGAGACAACAGAGTTATCCTGAACAAAACTCAAAAAACGTGAAGTAAAAAAAATGAACCGTCTCTCACTAGACTTAAGACCTAAAGTTGGTTGATTCCACCTATTGACAGGGACTCTAAAAAAAAAAACAAAAACAAAAACCCAAACAAAACAAAACAAAAGCCGCTGCTGCCACAAAAGCGCACAGAAAAACCTTTCATGGACTTCAAACTCATAAATCATGACAGCAAGCAGAAATTTCTGAAGGAAATTAGAGTAACTATAACGAAACAGGCAGTTCCAAAGAATTGTGACTTACAAGAGGGAACAACAGAAAAATCTGACCCGGCTCCTGTCCTGATCACAAAATGTTACTGCTGCGTTGTTTGCCATGAGCAGAATGGCAAAAGAATACTGAGTAGACAAATTACGCCAACAAAAAGTTTGCTAGATTGTTTCCCTATGCCTTAAGTGTTTCAGTCAAAGACCTTCACCCTTCAAGTCAGAAGATGAAGACGAGGCAAATTTTCAGATTGAGGTATATGCAACTGCTGTCAGTATTTTGCATGGCAATACTTCAGTCTTGCTGCCATGCCCAAATCAAAGTTGTGTGGAGAAACACAAAGGACCCTCGCAAAGGATTTAACGTCCTCTGCTGCTATTAAAGTTTTTCAACATTTCTTAGCAGCACCAAAATAACATCTTGGCAATAAATTACAACTGGAAATGCAAAAGTGGTAGACTAGTAATTCTTGCAGAGCACTATTGCAGGAAGCTTAGGGTCGCCATCATCTCATGATATGGATTTTGCTATTCCTGCTCAGTCCTGTCAGACTAAACCCTGCCGCCGCTGCTGCCACAAAAGCGCACAGAACACACGCAGAATTCTTAACGAGGGGAATGAACACTGACCAACTGACCCTGGATGGGGGGAAAAAAACAAGAGCCTTTGAAGTAGTGGATACAGACATTACTAACACTGCAAGATTTGAGACCAAAGGACTGGGATCAACGATAGTCACACAAATAAAGCAGACTGCTGATGGATGCTGTAGCAATGCTAGCTGTATTAAGCAGATAGCACAAAAGAACGTCTGCCTTTTCAAGGACCTATTGACCACAACTGATACCCACACAACTGAGTAATGCTCCCACTTTCCAGGTTGTAGGTACTTCACAACACTGTGGGTGCTGGTGGATGAAAAGCTGGTCATGAACCAGGAATGTCCGCTCACAGCCCTGAAAGGCAATCATGTCCTGGGCTGCATCCCCAGCATGGTGGCCAGTAGGGCAAGGGAGGGGATTTGGCCCCTCTGCTCCATGCTGGTAACACCCCCACAGTGCTGCCTCCAGCTCTAGGGCCTCAGCACAGGAAAGACATGGACCTGTTGGAGCAGGGACAGAGAAGGGCCACTGAGATGATCAGAGGGCTGGAGCACTTCTCCAATGAGGACAGGCTGAGAGAGTAGAGTTTGTTCAGCCTGGAGAGACATTACTGTGGTCTTTCAGTACCCAAAAGTGGCTTACAAGAAAGATAGGGACAGACTTTTTAGCAAGGCCTGTTGTGACAGGACAAGAAGCAATGCTTTTGAACTAAAAGAGGGTAGATTTAGACTAGATAAAAGGAAGAAACCTTTTACAATGAGGCTGGTGAAACACTGGAACAGGTTGCCCAAAGAAGCAGCAGATGCCCCATTCCTGGAAGTGTTCAAGCTCAAGCTGGATGAGGCTCTGAGCCACCTGATCTAGTTGAAGATGTCCCTGTTCATCGCGGGAGGGCTGGACTAGATGACCTTTAAAAGGTCCCTTCCAACCCAAACTATTCTGTGATTCTACGAACGTGTGGACAACAGTTTACTCTTGACTACAGGACACAGAGCAGGAATTATTCCCAAAATAAAGGAGGATGTTCTCAAAAGATATTTACTGAAACTTTGCAAGCAAGAGACTGACTACTGCCTATAGGCTGAAAGCAGAAGAGAAGAAATCTTACCAGAAATTTGCACTCTACCCTTCTTGGAAGGATTGTTTCTAAACTACTATGAACGAGTTTCTAGAAACCTAATTTTTAGACTATTTATTCAACACATGCTTTTATTACATCAGAAATATTTATTAGCTTAAACAGATCTTCCACCTCCATGGTTTTATCTCCAAATGTGGTAATAGTCACGTTATTCCCCATGCCCCATTTGATATGGGGCAAAATGTACTCAGTTGTCCTAGTGTCTTCTCCTATGACTGTTTTTCCATTTCCTCAATCATAATTATTAATCCTGTTCAGCAACAGTGGTTTTGGTTTGGTTTTTTTTTTTTTTTGAACATGTTTGATCAGAACAGTTTATTCTTAGACCACGGTTACATTTTAATGAGTTGTCTTGAAACAATTAGAGGTTGGAGAAGTTTAAAAGACAAGTCCTTTAAACGGAGTGTGACATGCACTTACCATACAGAAATCCAAAGCTACAGATATAACCAAAACCAGGTCTTCCAGTCCCCAAAAATTAATATTGAATGAATAACTCCTGAACAAACAATAAAGTTGCCTGCCTCAAGGAAAAAGCTGGACTGTGAATGACATCAACAGGAAGCAAGCAACATTATCTCTTTCTATCACTCCACTTGCGTTCTCACAGTTCATTGTTTTGGTAACTGCTCTGATCACAAAGGGGTCCTAATAGTAACATGCTGTCCCTCAGCAAATAACATTTCCATGTTTGCATTTGGCCTGTTATGCTTTAGCAGAAAAAAAAAAAAAAAGAGGGAATATACAGTTTCAAAATCCTGACATAACTTTATTTTCAATTATATAATTTAAAAAAAATCCCTAGGTTCTAGCAGGAATTAGAGTAGGTGAAAACATTACTAGTGACCAAAGACCCTTTGTCACTACACTTTAGGACTCACTAAAGGCCAATGAGTTTCTACATAATGGAAAGCTCATCACCTACAGCAGAAAGACAGGAGTCACCATCACAAGCTGCAGAAAGGGAACATTTCTGGTCAAAGTTAGGAAAGAAATTCTTCATGATGGAAGTGGTAAAGCACCGGGACAGGTTACCCAGTGAGGCTATGGAAACCACATCCCTGGAGGTTTTCAACACTTGACTGGCAAAGTCCCCGAGTAACATGAGCTAACCAATCTTAGATCCTGCTTTGAGCAGGAGGTTCGACTAGGTCATCTCCAGAAATCCTTTCCAAGCTCTATGACCTAAGATGATCGCAAGCAGCTATGTAAAGTTGACCTGATTTAAGAGACTATTCAGTATGAAGATAAACTCCCAATTTACAGTGTGCACAAGAACTCTGTAATAACAAATTCTGTATACCAGCTGTTTGGCAACACAAGTGATGATGTCAAACAGATTAACAGAAGTGCAAATATGGGGGGCAGGGGAGAAGTCAGACCTTATTCCAAGTCTAACCAAATAATAATGAAGTTAACGTACACAGTTCTCTAACAGGAGAAGCCCTATGAACTGGCCAGAATTCACAACATAATACTGTTACTTAACCAGAGAAGATCTTCTGTAACTGATCAGACAAAGGCATCAGAGGAAATCTGTAAAGAAGATATGCAGAAGATATCTTTTGCCTTTTGCAAACGTAATGGTATCAGTAAAGTATGCAGACAACACTTCAGAAGGCACCAGCTATTTGTCAGCTACATCAAGGGCAGAGCAGCAGCTAATACAGGTAGCATTTCCTTAGAACAGACTAGGCTCCCCTGCATGCCCACTGGGCAGGTGAAATACATGAAAGTAACACTTACTGAAACATTTTTGAGGGCAGAAAAGCATTCCAAGCTTCTTTCCTTCTCCCCTTGTTCTTCTTTCAGCCCTGTTTCCTCATCAGCTTTAGTGCTGAGGTGCCAACTTCCCTATTATTCTCCCAAGGTGTAAAGGAGCCTGTCTTTCCCTTTTTAAAATTCTGCAGGGTCCAGTTAACTCTTAACATCCTTACACACACTCACATCACCTTTCTTAGCTAAATTAAATTGTTTAAACTACTTAAACCACTGCAAAAAAACCCCCAAAACTTGCCACCACCACAGTTCTGCCAGCTTAAACTCCATTGTAGGGCTTTATTTACTTAAACTGCAGCTTCAGATGTAACTATTTCATAGGGCCTACTATGCACAGAAGAAATACATGTGCATTTCCAGAAGTAACTGAACTATGTGCAGAGCCGTGCACTCTTAAAGTCTTGCAAAAAAAAACCTTAAATGGTAAGTGTACAAGTGAAAACAAAAGTCTACATAATTTCATTACTGGTGTCTAACACTGCTTTAACTTCTACTTGGCATGAGAAGTGAAAGGGAATGGGGCACTTCTGTGCTTCACACAAAACTCTTTAGAAAGAGCAAATGGTAAATCAGAAGACTCACTTGATTCAAAGTGGGTAGTTTAATTATTGAGACTGCAGCAAACCATTTAACATAAGAGGACATAATGTCCTGAAGGAAAATGGGGCTGTGCATGACCCATCCTTTATGAGCATGTCATTACGCACACTAGTCATGCCTTTTCTAGACAGGACAAGAAGAACAGACAAAATATTAGCACACTAAAAAAATATAATTGAGTATTAATTAGATTTCTACCTGACTTAAAGCCTCTTGCCATCACTGCAATTACTACACATATTTGTGACGTTCAAATACATGGAATTGCACTCTGCACTGAAGATAGATGAGTTTAGTCATCCTCATAAGAACTCCACTTAAAAAAGGCCTATTCTTTCACTGGAACAGCTGCTTCTGAAATCCTACCAGAGCACTACAGAAATATTTAAATATTAAAAAAATAAAATAGTGAACCCCTTCAAACAATGTTTAGGATAGTAAAACATTATATATATATAATTATGAAGCTCACAATTAACTACTCTGCTCACAGCTAAGTACTATGCATCAATGACATGGATGTATCAAGACCGAGAGATACGAACAATATAAAGGCAATCTGTTCCCCACCCACTCTCTTCTGACACCATTGCCTTTTTGTTCATTTACCCACCCACTGGTGTTCTGACACAAACACACAGCAAAAACCAAAATAAAACAGCCAAAAGAATTCTACTGTGTATCACCCGTGATTTCTCTTTGTATCTACCTACTACTCTCCTACCTTTCCTCATCATTCTGGCTTTTGGAGAATAAACTTTTTTGGTATGTGATATATATGTTATGAACATAAAGCTTATTTTAAAAACATAGTACAAGTAACTGTAGTTTATAAACCAACCTACAGAAAAGCTAAACTCATAATTATGGCCATCCTCCATATGGGTATGTCTCCAGCAGCAAAATCTTGCCTCAGAATCATCACATTATAAATATGTCTTCTATTTAGTATCTCAAATTTTCACGGGAAAAAAAAGTATTCTTGTGACAAAGAGCAAGTTCTTTGCCAAGAACCCAGATTCAACCACCTCTTGTTCAGATGCCACTGTTGCCAATACACAGATATGGGATTTGGACCACCTTCCTTGCTAGGCATGACTTATCGCAAGCTGTGTTTTTCACTTCACAATGCTCAGGATCAACTGTTACTACCCTGTCACTGGTACCATTAAACACATTTTCCAAGTGACTACAGTATTTTCAAAACCACACAAATACACCAGGGCATTAATAACTTACTGCACCATGAGAATTTTATTAGAAAAGTCACTATGAGACAGTTCTGCTACCTTGATTTTATGCTTTCAACTTTCTAAGATAACAGTTCAAAGAGACAAATAATTAGAAATCTTAGGAAGGTTTTCAAAGACCGGGTTAACTAAATCTTCCTATTCCACCTACCCTTCCAGAACTTTTACCTTTTTTAGAACAAAGTGCTCCCTATCTCACTTCAGTTACAAAAACGTGTTTGAACAAATCTGTTCTCCATTGAGAGAAAAAAAAAATACAATAAAAATCAGCTTAAAATAAATTTATTAAACAATACAAAAATAAGCATGCTGGAAATCAAGATACATAAATAACATACAATGCAAATGAAAAATGGAAAACGAGACAGGTAACTTAACAACTGAGCCAAAAAGTACAACACAAATGCTAAAATAAAATTTTAAAAAGCATTTACATTTCTAATGAAATGTTAATGATGCTGACAAAGAAAAACAAACAAACAGCTAAAATGCTTGAATATCAAGAATTGCTATTACTGTAGCACAGGTGAACACTAGAACCGTTGCAGACTTCAATCGTTCAATGACTAGCCCCTGCCACCGCACTCTCAGACCCGCTCACCAAACACAACGCAGGCGTGGGTAAGTCCTCGTGGCAGATCTAACTACGGTCTGCTGCCTGTGTACCCTGCCCTGAACTAGAGCCATCTGCAGACACGGCAGGCCAGAACAAGAAACTGTTGAGCATAGGCAAGTTACAAAAGAATTGGTCCAAAGAAATCTCCTCCTGACCCCTCCTAACTAGAGGCTGGCTTAAATTCTAAGACAGGCTCCAACAGCATATATTACAGAAATGTAATATATCTCTCTAAAGCAGAGATTGTGTAAATATCTTGTGTAAATATTCTTATTACACATTATGGATCTTGTAGGTCTCTTAATTTTCTGTTTCCCCATTCAAGACTTGCTTCTAACCTAAGTTTTGTTTATAGTTGACAAACATAAATAAAGATTTATATTTCCAAGTTGAAACAGCAGAACAATTTTCCATCTTCAACTACTTTTTTAGAATTAGTTTCAAATGGTACTAAAAATCAGAAAATAATGTGTGTAGAATTAGATCAAGCAAATCCTGCATCACACATCTTCCTTTTTTAATTCCATCAGTAATTTAACCAGCAACATGTCATCACTGTGACTACTTCTCATTAGCAGCACAGACACATTACATTCCCTCTTGCAACTGAGGATATTTCATGTAAAGACATGAAGTTTTGCAGGATCTGAATACTCGTTATGTCTCTATAACTACTAGTTTACTGTAAAATCCTCAGAGGTGAGATGTTTCTACAATCAAGACCTTGCCTTATTTTACTTTATTTTCAAGACAAGCATGATAAAACCTAACCTTATCATTAGTGATAAGATTATAAAACTACTATTGTTCAGTAATTTATGACTGACATTTATTGCTGACATCTGCATCACAGATATACCTCGTCATCCCAGCAGGATTTCAAATTCACTGAAAAATAACGTTCCGTATTGTGTCGCTTAAACATTTTAATCCTGGGCTTCAAAGACAGGAAGCCCCTCCTTTTACAATACACTGCTAGATGAAGATTATTCAGGGTTTAGTCAGAGCTTATTTAAAATGTTTATGCAAAACTAACAGTATCTAAATGGAGTTATTAAGAACAGCTTGCTTACTCAGAGAACATCAGCTTTGCTTCATGCATCTTCCTTAATTCAAACATCCATGTGGGACAAAAAGGAGCAGGAAAAAACCTAACTCCCCTTATGCAAAACTCACTTTTGGAGGCATTTTGCAGTTTTGGGTAAACTAAAAGGAGAAAGATTAGGGGAGGGGGCAGGGAGAAGGGGCAAAGGTGTTACTATGCCATTATCTGTCATTGTCTCTTAAAATACTTCATCAGCTAATACCACTCTTCACTACTAGGACATGTTTTCAACAGTTTTATAAACACTTCTCTGCATGATGTGTACCAGAGGTGGGATCTATCATATTATCTGCAAGCTTTTAACAGGAAAAACTTTATCAAACAAGAATAATTTTCTCACTTTTAGCAACATTAAAAATCTAATCTGCAAATACTGAGAATTTAACAAGCCTCCCCTTTGTTCAGCATTGCCTACTGAGCCTATTTGAAGCTTACATACACCATTTCAAGACACACTCTACTCAAGTCACTCAAAATTAGCAAATTATGCAGATGAAGACATGTGGTTGCCTGTAGAAGAATGCAAGTCCTGTTTCTTAGCAAGCTGGCAGAGATGCAATTTTGTTATCACTTTTAAAAGTAGCAATTAATGACAACTTTTAAAATGTGTAAGTAAATGAAACCTCTGATCTTATATACGAACATGCACACACATTAGCAGTTGAAACATAAGTTAATTGTAAACAGTTTTAATAACACCTATCTCTTTTACTCTGACTATTTTCTGCTCACTACTTGGTTGGTTACTTCTCTGAACCCCAGATTGCTTACATTCCTCTCCAGGGTGGAGCACAGCATCATTAGTAAGGCAGACTTCTGAGTCATAACTACCAGCTGGCAGCACAAGAAGCCAGCAAGACAGAATACTTTGGTAAGAAATCTTTCTGCTGAATTTGTTAACTTACAGACAGGGCAGGGGGTTGTGTCGTCCCCCCCTCCCCTTCTCCCACTCCTCCCCAGCCATTTTTGCTCTTTTTATTTAAATGCTAGCATTAATAATTATTAAAGGCCTAATGAATATATATAATGTTTGCTAGCGTTGCATATCCAAAGGATCCGTTCTGTTCAAAGCAATTTGAAAGCTCATATTAAAAAAAAGAGTATGCAGTAATAACATGACTCAAAACTTCAACTTCATATACAATTATTTAGGAAGTCATTAATTTGATGTGTTTTGCTGACACTGTTTTACTTTATACTTTAATTAAAATCCTTCTATCTTTACATGCTGACCCTGATCAGGGGACATGTCTAAGTCCTTGCTTAGTTCTAAAGTTACTTTACTTAAAATTCTCAGATATAAACAAAGAAAAACAGATATACACAAAAGTGGTATATCTTGAAAAACATTCAGATTTACCTTTTTCTTAAAGTAAATGTGATTTAAGTAACTACAGAAGTCAGTTAACAGCTTTGGGTGTTGTTTGCATGTGCTTTCCCAGCCTCCTTGAACTTTGACAGTCTTTTTGGTGTAGCACACAGAATTTACACAAAATGAATATATATAAATGAAACACCAGGCAAACAATATTCAAATCAAAGTTAAATCTAGAGATGCTTGAGAGTTTTTAAAATGAAGAAGTTAATGAAACTAGAACCCATTTGTTTAGTTTTGCTCTCCCCGACCTTCCATTCTATACACTACGGTTCTGGAGATGTCCTCGTTTGATTCAGGTGACACTTTTTTCCATACAGTTTCTTTTAAAGCAAGTTCTTGCTGGAGATTCTCATAGTCCATTGGTCCAAAGGAATGCTAGTTGTTCAAGCAACATACATTATTTATTAGTGTTATTTGAAGGAAAAAAAATCCATACCCGCAGTCAATCCTAACAGACTCACGTTTTTCACTTCACATCAACTTATTTTCTCTTTGCCAGTTATAAAAAGTTCAAATTCCACATTGGGTATTTTTAAGATGTATACATGCAAATAGAAGAACTTGAAAAAAAAACACATTCTATTGCATCTTCTCCTATTAAAACCTTCATGTCTTAGTTAAAACATTAATCATAATAAAAGCAAAGAGTTTTTCCTCATCTCAAGCACCCTCATGCTTATCTTGTGTATGTGTAGCTAGAGTAGATTCAGTTCATTCCCAGAGATGGCTTGTTCTGCTTCTTTAGTAACAGGCATTTGTCTACAGCAATGTAATACCTGCATTCAGTCTGTGCAACTCTCAGCAAGTCATGTGGCCTCAGAGATACCACTGTGAAAAAATGCTAAACGTACATCTCATGCACTGCAGCACAGAACAGAAAGACTAAGCCCACCAGCCAGTCAAATCTTTGTTAAAGGCAACCAAAACAGTCAAACTCCATGCCATTTTTATTAGATACTGTGTATTTACTTGAGCAAGGGAGATGAACTGCATGAAATGGAATGACAAAGCTAGTATGAAAATTCTGCTATAGAAAACTCTGTGATAGCATGGTCCACCCAGGTAAGTGTCCACTAATAACATAAGCTCACAAGTTTATTTGAAAGCTTTGATGCAACACATGTCATTGAGCAGTTCTGCACTTAGGAGAACTTTCCATACTTTCCTGATGCCTACAAGCAGTACTCACTAAACACACACATTAACTTACCCGCTGATCACCACCTTCTCTGCGAGGATCAAGCTTTTTGGCAAAGTGTCTCAAATTATCGTAGTTATGGAAATTGCACAAAGATACCAGATCCTGTAAAAATTTACAGAGCACGAATTATTACTTGTATATGATAAAGTAGTCTATAAAGCTCTACAGCTTCTAATGCAGCACAAAGAAAGACTCCTTTGCTACTTCATGAAGTGCTCCTTTTCATAGCTTTTCCACAATTCATTTATCCAGTGTTTTTGGCATTGCATTGAATTACAATGTCAATTATTACTAACATTTAAACATCTCTTATTGACTGTTCACCCTTGTATCAGATGAATCTTACGATGCATGGAAGGGTAATAAGCACTATTTAATTGTTAATCTCAGCAATACTGAGGCCCAGTAAACATCAGCTGCAAAAGAAAAAAACCCAGCAAAACATCACCAAACCCAAACCAAAACTCTAAAGGCAACGCTGCTTACATGACAAAAATGAATTCCTTTAACACTGTTGCCCATCTTGTCCAAAGGAGGTGACCAGCACATCAAGCCCATGACATTAGGAACAACCAGAAGAATCCCACCAGCAACTCCAGATTTTGCAGGAAGACCAACCTATAGAACAATTAAAGATTTACTGTCCTCTGCAAACATTCTTCACTATAGTAAGGCAGCACATCAGGGTTTTACTTAAAACTATTATGCAGCATTTATAAAGTGTAGTCTTGGAAAATAATTTCAGCTGGGAAAATATTAGTTATCTATTCTTAGACAATAACCTGAAGCACAGCTTGTGGCAATCTGAGCTATGCCATCATAAACTTACTTGCTCTCAGTAACACAGGCAGTTGGTAATACCATGAAAAAGATAACTCAAATCTATTATAAAAAAGTAATTATGACTAAGTGATAGTACACGACTGTATCTGTCGCAGTTTGCAGCAAGGGAGTAGTACAAAGTTACATTAAACACCTTGATTGGAAAAGGTGAAAAACAAAAACCCAAGAAAACAGAAGAGTCTGTCCACAAAGCCACACAACAATCTACTTATTACAATCTGGATCAAGGTATTTTGTTTTTCCAATAGGACCTACCACACCCCATATCCCCATAGCTCAGTAACCAATAATTTTAGGCCACAAAATATCATAATCAGTTTTACATGTAAGCAATGAGGAAAAAAAAATAAAATCACTAAAACCAAAGTGCTGAAGACAGAAGTAAGATGCAATGCACTTTATATATAACAAACATAACTGCTGGAAAGTAAGAAGCACAGTTTATGCTGTGTACAACAGCCACTTTCACAACACTTGCGAACAATTCATTAAACAGCCTGAGTCAACGATGAAGAAGCAACTGTCTGCAAAGGCTTTCTGCTCTCCTTTACTCCATATAGCAGGATTTCTTCAGTTATGCTGTTTCCCGTTACATGTGCATCAATCGTGTGTTTCTCTCATGAACGGCCTCTCTTAANCGTGTGTTTCTCTCATGAACGGCCTCTCTTAAAGGACAGTATTTATGTCTCAAGATGAAAAGGATTCTCAAGTGTGAGGTACCAGAGAACAGCAAGTACTAAAAGATACAGTCTACTAGTTGTGCCATGAATTGTAGGTGAGATTTTAAATTTCCAAATTCATGTAACAGCCTCTCCCCTACTCTAGAAGCAAGCCAGCCCTGGAACACAGAAAACAATAGCACAGATTAATCTCCCTGGTCAGTATATTTAATATAGGAAAGCTACTTACGTGGAAGGCAAACTGCCCTGAGAAGTCATACATGCCACAGGAATGCATTAAACTCAAGGTATTCCGGACTGCTTCAGGACTCAGCACTCTTTCACCAGTGATTGGGCAAAAGCCACCATTAGCCAGAGTTGCTGCCATCACGCTTGCTGACTCACATGTTACTTCTATTGAGCAAAGCTTATGAAAAAGAAATTGAGATTATAAGAACAGATACTTCTAGCACAATAAAGCAGGATTAACAATGTGACTCTATAGAAATGACATTTCATAAATAGCTTGCAGCATAATATTTGTTAAGGTGATGCTAGTAGCATCAACAAATATGGTCTGATTCTTCCTGGTATAAAGGTGTCAGCAACAGTGTTTGTAAGTTAATAGTTCAGGACAGTATTTTACACAGGTCAGTGT
>VZTM01026464.1:0-26481 GCA_013400555.1 Jacana jacana
TAATGGTAGCCTTATAGTTGCTATTTTGTTATTTATGAGGTAAAAAAAAGGTAGTACAAGGTCATAAAGATCCGAACTCTCTTTCTGTAGGGACTCTATTCAACTGCATATTATGATAAAGCTGTCCTTTTCCTGAATATCTTTTTTTCTTGCCTCTCTTACCAAAGCAGAAAGATTCAGTGATTATTTTCTTGAAATTTAGATTCTGCTTCTGTATTTGCCATCCAGGGTTCGTGTGCCTCCCGTTGTCTGCTTTTAATGTCCTATCTAGAGGTGTTCTGCTATCGTTTCATTGAAGTAACCACATTAAGAGTCTATTGCTTGGCCCTGCTGTGCAGTCATAGTTTAAAATAAAGCCTTCATCCTTATCATAGACTTTTTTTCATATTTACATTCACTAGGACTCCCTGCTCAAGCTGAAAGATTACAAACAATGCTTTGAACGCTCAGAAGTTGCCTTGAATGAAGCAATTCAACAGATGATTAATATGACAGCAGCCTCTGCTAAAGAAGAGTGGGTTGCTACGGTAACACAACTGCTCACAGGAATAGATACTTCATTATCATCAGTCAACAGCATCCTGAAAGACTCTTCTGTAACTCCAAGCCTCGTTCGATTAACAAACAACCTGATTCAGGTAACCTGTTCACTTGCACTGGGAAAGAGCTATTGTGTGCTACAGACCTTCAGGCACGATGCAGCTGCTGTGTCTGAATTGCCACCCGCTCTCAGGGCCGTTTTGGATTACATTTTTGTTGGGGGAAGGTCAGGGGAAGATGAGCATTACCTTCATAGTCTCCATTTTCATTTCAGTGTATTAGAGATGCACTGAGCACACCTGGGCTAGAATGGGTAGTGGCAGGTACCTTCAAACACTAAGCTCCTCAAAATGATCAAAGAATTGTAGTAAGATAACCCAAGGATCAAGACTGAAGTGGTGTTAATGTGAAGACTGAGCTGGCTGGGAATGGTTTGTGAGTTATGGCACTTGATCTTGGTTATATGTGAGAAGACAAGATCCCACTAGACTTGCGTGCATGGTGGAGGTGCTTGCAAGTGCTGGCAGAGCTAAAGGTTTTTCCAGTAAAATCAGAGAGGGTGACAGGGACAGGAAGAAGTGATGTGCAGGCTGTTTCTCTAGCACTAGTAATGCAGGTAACTTCAGCCTTTTAGGGAAAGGTACCTTTGAACCTGAAAAGTACTGAAGGAATATTTTTTGGTCCAGGTAACAAATGGCAGAGTCTCAGTTCTGTGAAGAAGCTAGTCTAGTCAATGTCAAGATTCAATGTGCTTGCAACTCTCAAATCTCCATTTTCAGTAAAAGCCAAGGATGTTCACTCCTCACAAAATCATACCCTCCTATAAAGTTATGTGTGTCACAGAATTCTGGAAAACAGAGTATTTATTGTAATATCCTAAATGGTTTCTGCAGTAATAATAAATGCTATTCTTTATCTACATAAATAGTGATAGAAAACTGTTGTACATGAGAGAATGGGAACAGTGTAGGGACCGCAGAAATTTCTGGCACTGTGGCAGTAAAATGGACAGTTGCCCATGAGAAACGCTAGGATAATGGTTCCATGACACAGCATTGCATTGCTCAGAATTTATGCAGTTGCATCATTTATATAGCACCTGTTAGTGATTCTAGTTGGTCTTTAACAGCTGCAAGAACTGCTAAAGAATTCAGGATTTCTTTTACCTAAGTTCCTCTTCTTTGCTGGCTTGTAGATAAATGTCTTGTGCAGTAATGAAGCCTACTAACACTAAGAATTTATGCTGCCCATTTGCTTACTTTGAGTTGTTTCTGTATGGTATTAACAGAGAAATACCTAGTTAGAAAATGACAATGCAAGAGGAATGTGGGCAAGGGAAATGATCCTCTACCCTCCCCCATGCTGGTTGACCCGATTTGTAGACGTTTTACTGCCACTCATTGTGAGGCACTGAGACTCAACTGTAGGTTATTTCCTTAAGAGAAAATGCATCAGCAACTTGTTTAGAAAGGTTTCACAGCTGATGTTTATTTTGTATCAATTTGTATATCTGTTTCCTTATTAGATCATAGACTGTAGCATGGCAGTTCAGGAAGAACCGAAAGAACCATATGTCTCGTCAGTGCTTCCATGGATTATCCTGCACAGGATCATCCAGCATGAGGAAGAGGCTTTTCGATCCCTTTGCTGCCAGCAGCAGCAGAACCAGGGAGAAGAAGGTGGGTTAATGATTCACTTTTATATATTGGAGCTGAGCTCACAACTATGTAGATCTGGAATATAAGTAACAAAATACTTGTTTGTTGTCTTATCTTGCTGGCTGAAGGGAGTAGAGATGTATGCAAACATCACTTTCTTATAGCTGAGGAAATGTCTTTTTGCCGGACGAAGCATTGTCTAGTTGGATTTAACTCAGTTCTCTCCTACTTAAATATTTACCTACTTCTTTCTTTCAGTAAGTCCAGATACTCCTATGTTGCCTTCCTCACTCATGCTGCTGAACACTGCTCATGAGTATTTGGGAAGAAGATCCTGGTGTTGCAATTCTGATGGTGCTCTTCTCAAGTTTTACGTAAGTGTTAGCATCATAGAATAATTTAGGTTGGAAGGAACATCTGAAAGTCATCTGGCCAACCCCCATCTCAAAGCAGGGAACAACTTCAAAGTTCTATGTGATTGTTTATTGCCTTGTCTTCGTGTTAAAAATGCACTTTAAAATCCACTTTACGTCTTCTAAACAAACGCATGAACATCTCAGTCGGTTTAATCTGAGTAGCAAAAGTTTGTTATTCCAGACCCTTGTCCATGAATATGCTTTCTAAACAGGATGTTTTGTCAGATGAGGTGCCTTTGGATAAGCAGCTCTTTAGTAAATGATCTACCTTGCCCTGAAAGAGCAAGTGCCAGAAAAATGTTAAGTGATTGTTCTGAGTATGTAGGAGAACTATAGGCCTGTATCAGCCACTGATCATGATAAAAATTCTGTTGAATTACTTGAATTTTGCAGCGTTTAGCTTCAGAAAAAGCATCTTGTATTCTTAAAATTCAACAAAGATAACGTTTGAAGCTAATGAAAAATTGTAGCTCTTACCAGGATTCATCCAGATGACTGGGTAGTATGCTAATTTGCCATTGCTGTGAATTCTTACCTGTGGTAAAGTCAGAGGTTGGTTGTGGTTTATTTTTTGTAATGAATGTGTACGAGCTACAGCTTGCAGTTCATGACCTGTGGAAAGGGGCTACTTGAAAACTGAATCTGTATCCATTTTTGTCTTCTCCTTCCAGGTGCGGTAGCTCAGCCACACCCCTGCCCTGCTCACAGCAGTGGTTTACTCTGATTTAAATTCTGATAGCCAAATAACATTTTAAGCAGTAATCTAACTCTTAATTTTCAGCTATCCTCTGAGAACTAAGAGTAACAATTCTAATTTCACAACTGTTGAAGGTGAACAGTCACCCCAAGTCTTCTAGCTAGACAGAGAGCACAAGGAATGTCAGGAAAAATGACAGAGCAGAAAATCCCATCTTTCCTGCTCGATTTTCAAATGGTTTGCTGGAAGGTGAGCTGTCTCTGGGGATGGAGCATGCTTCCCATTCCAATATTCCAGCAGTGGCCATGGCTTTTGTCCCCCAACCAGGAGATAAGTTAGGCCAGACAGAAATGGCAAGCTTTGGGCAAGAAATGTGTGCCATCTGAGCAGTTTGTGCACTTCAGTCTTTCAGACAGGAAAAAAAACAAGTGGGCTTGGCAGTTTGCTGCAGGAGCAGGTGACCCTGGTTCCCCACAAGAAGTGTGATGCCAGAAAGTAACCAACCCATAGCACGATGAACAAGCTGGGTAGTTCTCTAGAGATGGGTACTAAATACTGGGACTGGAAAACTGCTGTTAATCACCAGTAATGTTGCATAGCTCTTCTGCCTGTGAGAGGTCACTTTTCATCCTTACCATGCTTCAGAGTTCAAATAGTTGATACAGATTTTGAAGTTAAGTAGATTTAACACTCATAATTGATGGTATCAGAAACAGAATTCTACTCAATTATGCACAGGTGAGATAGACATGACATGACAATGAAACCTTTAGTTTCCTCTGATGTGCTGTTAAATCTGCCTTAATTGTATTTAGGTCTGCTTTTCTTTTTTTCTCCAATAACACAGGGATAAAAGGGAATTAAAATAATGGACTGAAGGAGGAAAGGGAAATTCTTAGTGTTGTGTGTAGCCACCTCAGATGTTTTCTGTTGAACAGTGCTGGGTTCATCATGAATTCATTATAACGTGTAGTACCGCTGAACATGTGCAAAATTTAGATACTGTTGAAGATAACCATGTTGTGCTTTGATGGCTAATCTAATCAATCAGGTGAAGTTAAAATGCAGAAAAGACTTTTTCCAAGCTTTTGTAAAGCTTTGTGTAACTTTTGTTCATTAAAGGGTTTTCCCTAGGTTTTGATTTTTGTTTTGTTGCTCTCCAGAACACAAGTGTTGCTAGTTCAAGAGCGTGGGTGGAAGGCTTATTTGTGCTGAACAGGGTGGGGTGATTATCCTGAACTTTAACTTGCCCTGTTGACAAAGATGTTAAATAGAAAAGGGTTGCAGCAGGGATGTGGATAGCTGGTAGTAGGGATGTGGATACCTGGCAGCAAAGCTGAGCGATTTGGTACGTGGTACCAGAAATACTGTACCTGTTGTTTTCAGATGAAGCATTAACCCTTTTAAATTTATATAAAGCAAAATTAAATTTTTAAGGGCATTTTTCATCACAGACTGACAGCTAAGTTTCAAGGATTAGTGACCCTTATGTGGAAGAATGTGGGTATAGTCTTTGCTTCTAAAAATATGTTGAAGGGTAATTTCTTCTTGGAAAGACAAGAAGTCACATTCAGTAATCAGAATGAGATTCAAAACTCTTAATTGTGAGAACTCATGTTGAAGAAAAGAGAAAGAGAAATTAAGATTAGAGAATGCAAGAAGAATGACAGTATACCTAAGTATAAGAGTAAAAAAGTTACGTACTCTGTTTGGAAGTCAGTTTGCAAAAATCTGGCAAGTAATAGAAATGAACTCCTGAGTGTTGAAAAGAAATGCAAAATAAACCTGCAAACAGTGTATCTCCTGTCATAATACCCATTGTTCTGTGGACTTGTCTCACCAAGAAGAGTAATTACTTTCTTCTGATTTTCCTTCTCCATTTGACTTCTTGCACTAGCATTTTATTTGAAAGGATTTGATAGGATTTGAAAGAGAAGTAGAAATAACGAGGCAGTCTGATAGTACTGAACGTCATTCACAAGTGAAATAAAACTGGAGTGTTACTTCTTGGGAATTGCTGCTAAAATAACCCAGTGGGATTCCGTATTCATTTTGTCTCAGTGATTCTAAATACGTTGCTCACTTCACAGAACTCAATTTGCCAAGTGTCATGTAAAGTTTGCACATTTTCAATGTAGGTAAATGCTATTTAACGTGTAAAAAAGAGCATATTTAACTGTCAGCCAGGAAAATTCAGGTGTGAATTTTGCAGTTAAACTTGGTTATTTGTTTCTTCCAAATCACAGGAGTAAAGATTTGCAGGCCGTTGCCTGCCCTTGGTTACGTGTCTGGGATGCTATTGACGACTCACAGACCCTGTGGTGGTACCCAGAGTTGGTCCTGAACCTGTGATGTGTTTGGCTGTTCCTCTGTTGATAAATTTGACTTGTTTTGGTTATACCTGCCTTGATTTTATACCGCAGACTTGAAAAACAATAGTAATCCTGTTGTTTCTGTGTACTTCAAATATACATATAGAGTTCATCTGTTGATCAAAGATGATGAGAATGAAGAGTTAAAGGAGTGCTTTGCTTCCCTGTGTCTGAAGGCTGTTCTTTGCACTGTTGTTCACATGAGTGAGTTAGAAGATGTAATATGCTGCAGAAATGTGTGTCTGGGCAGTAATGCTGTAGCATTATTAGATGAAAGGAGTTGCCCGTTTGTTGTTGACCTTTTAAAGATTATTCCTTGAGGTTTAGTTGTTACACCAGAAAAGAAATTTCCTGTGGTTGAAGGAGAATATGTCTTCTAAGGTGTGTGTGGCTGTTTCCTCACTTTATCCTTAGGTTAGAAGCTGAAGTGCATTCAGCTTTTCCCCGTGCTGACAGCCTGGGATGGGCTGGCTCTTGGCAAACCCCAGATAATGCGGTTCTGCAGCATTCACTGGGCAGTGCTCTACACAGTGGCACTTTACAGATTCGTCTTGACTTCATTCAGGTTTATTACCTTCAGCCAAGAGAAAATCGTGATTAGTTCTGCATAGAGCTACTTGGGAATCTCTTCATTTCCCTTCTCAGCACTCCCTGGAGCTTATTAGCCACAGCTCAGTGCCAGGCCCCATCTACCTCTGCGTTTGAGCGGTGGTGTGCCTGGGACAGGAATTCAGACAGCTGGGAAGGATGGCGTGGAGAGCCCGAGGGGTTCTGCAGGAGCTGGCTCACCCTGGTCAGGTTGGAGCTAATGAACAGTGTTTGAACTGAGGCTGATTCAGTGTAGGACTATTAGATTATCTCTGCATCCTACTCTCCTCTGTCTCCCTGGTATTAGGAGCATAATGCTGATACACCTGAGCTGCCTCTGCACGATCTGCCTTGGGTCCAGAGGGCTTATTAGCTCAGGCTCTCTGCTTTCTGAAAATAAATACCTGGCTCGAGCTTGCCTGCAGATGCAGTGATGAATCTAAATTGTGTCTGTGTAGTGTGCCTGTTTCCACAACCTGGGCAGTCTGATAGTGAGCCCTGTGAACCTGGATAAACCAGAGATCACTGAAAGCTGTGAATGTATTTACAGCTAGATCTTTGCAAATGTCATCAGGTACTTTGAATAAAATACTCAATTTTCAGTCACAGAATTGCTTACTTCAACTAAAATATAGTAGGGTATAATTGAGCACAAGAATTTCAGTTTCAGAGACAAAAGGGTAAGGAAAAACAAAGATAAAATGGGGTGAATTATTTGAAGAGAAAGGCAGCTTCAAGAATGTTGAAAGTGTTGTTTATAGACGAGTATGAAATATTCATCTTCTGTAGGTGAACTGTGCTCAGATATTGCTTGTGGCTGAAGGTGCTGTGCAAGAGAAGGTGTTAGTTAAGTCCTTTAGCAACAGTGAAAGTCTGAATTATTAAGGACAATTCTGGGCTACTGCCAAGAATTTAAAAGGTGAATAAGAACACAGGAGACTGTTTTGAACACTGCTTGAGGGAGAATTCTGTTACTGGTTTCAGATGTGATTTTTGTTTGCAGCCATAGGAGTACCACGCTTTTGTTACAGTATCCTGTGATGCTTACATCTTCATTTCAATTTATCTATCTACACTTTTGGTAAATTTAAACATTCACAAATTCTTACAGGAAAAGTAGTAGAAGTAAGATGTCTGCTGCAACTTGGAGATGATTGCTGTGACTCAAAAGTCCATTGAAATGCCTTTTGAGAATTGTCTTTACTCTTATTTTTCAGGGGTTTGGCTCCTAATAAATGGCTCCTTGTTCTTAGTGTATTGATCTTTTAAGCAGAAGAGAATTAATGACTTAGAGTTAATCCCAACACTTACAAATGAGCTTCTTACATGAAGAATGACAGAATTTAGCCTTGTGATGAAGGTGCAGTGTTTGTAGAGTCAGGAAAGCCAGTCTTGATGAGAAGCTTCTTGTAGCATGCATCCTATGCATGAATAATAGAGTTTACAGTCCTAGATGTTGAAAAATGATAAATGGTGATAAACAGGCAGCTGAAGTGCTGTAAAAGGAACATGATGAGCTTGTATACAAATTGCAAATAGGTGGATGTTTTGCATTTTCAATTTATGACTGCAGAATTTAAGTTGAGGAAACTCCTAAGTTAACCAGTGTCTTGGGAAATGGGTGTGGCTGGTTTGGAGAAGTCAGATCTCACTGCAGTGAATCATGAAAGTTGATGCTTTCTATCAGGAAAAATGTTAAAGGAAATTATTCGTCAGTTATTAGCACTCTCCTGGCAGTATGCAGGTTCCTAAAACTGCAGAGACAGATGACTGTGGAGAACTTGGTGTTTTTCTGTACCTTTCAGTCTCCTAGATGATGACTACAGTAGGAACATTTCTGCCACCTCAAATGAGTGTTAGACATAACAGGTGCCCTGCGATACCGGGGATACACACGTGGCATATTGCTATTGGGTATATAAGATATTATGAAAGTAATTTCTACTTACCCATTTCAATTTTTAATTGAAGTTTCGTAGGGGGACATGTTGGAATTGATTCTTAAATTTCAGTGATTACTTGTGGTTTGGTTTTGAAATAAAGATCCCACTTCATGGGTTCTTCTTGGTGAACATACTTTTATTGACTTGGAAACGTCTTCCTGGATGTGTTTGTTTTTGGTTTGCTTGTGAAAGAAGCTTAGTAAAAATTTTCAAAGAATTGCCATTTGGCATTCAGTTGCAGTTTTCTTTAATGAATATTTTAGAGCAATAGCATCTTCCAAAAGATGCTACTGATGGGTACTTTTTCTTGTAATGTTGAAGTTAAAGATAGCAACTTGGTAGAGTGTTTAGTCATTTGGGATCAGTCCTGCCACTTTCCTTGGTGTGTAGCCATCTGTATAATACCGTTCATGCTGTGCAATTCTTTACTCCTTTTAGCCAGCTCTTCAGTTGCTGTCCCATCTTTTTCTGCAAAGTCCTCTCCATCCCCCTTTTCCCATGCAGAGGGAACTGGTGTTTGTGAAGTAGGGGAGAAATTCTTCCCTGGCTTTTTCTTATTCACAGGTTTGGCAGACTGTAGTGTTTATATTCACCGAAGCAACCTGGTGTGCAGAGGGAAGATTTGCATGATCTTAAGTCTGAAACATTATGCTGATGTCTAGTCTCACTGATTATAGACAAGAGTTCATGAATTAACATAGCAAAATAATAGCACTTCATTGCAGTTATGATGCCATTGAAATTACTTGTGTGAGACTGGTTTACAGAAATAGGAATAATATTTAGTTGTAATTGGGGAAAAAATATGTATAGTTCCTTAATGTTGTTTTCATCATCTGCCTTCAGATAACTAAAAATTTAATGCAATTGCAGATGACTTTTTCATTGATAATTTGTGGTGTTGTAGGTTCAGGTACTACAAAAAGAACTTGCAGCATCCACTTCTGAAGATACTCATCCGTACAAAGAAGAACTAGAAACAGCCTTGGAGCAGTGTTTTTATTGTTTATATGGTTTCCCTAGCAAAAAAAGCAAAGCAAGATACCTGGAAGAGCATTCAGTACAGCAGGTAAGATATGTATTGTTTAATGTCAGTAGAATATTCTGAAGTGTTGAAAGGTACACCCTTGTTTGATTTTAATGTGCCTTAATATATTTAGGAGTAAGATTGCTTATTTCCTTGTAAAATTTATGTATTTTTTCATATTATAGAAAATAAGCTAATATTAAAAGTATGGAAGCCTTTGTGAATACAGTCAGATATTTGAAATGAAATGCTAATATAGCCTTATTCACAGTAGTCTGCCATTGTGAAACTATTGATAAATCAATTTTATTGAGCCATGACTTTCCTGTTTTCAACAGAGAAGAAGTTCAAGTTTGAGGAAAATTAGAGAAAGAGTCAGCTTGAGAGAAGAAAGCTTATGCAGACAGCCTTGCAGTTTATGAAAGTGAAAAATGTCACTGTTAACAATTAAGCAAGTAAATTATACTATAGCTTATTTTGAAGTCTGCAACGGTAAATAAATAGTAGCTGTTCATGGGAAATGTGTGAAATTCAGTTGAGCTTGGGGGAACAACTACTGCGGTGTGCCTTGGGAAGAGGGTGGTAGTGTTAAGGAAGGGACAGAAAAAGCAGGTCAGCAATCCTCTGCCTTGAAACATCACTGATTTGCTTCAAAAATGTCAGGTGATTTTTGTGTTTACCAAATGCAAATGATCCTAGAATTATAAGGGAAAAAGTTTCATACAAGCAAAACAATTGTCTGACTCTCTTGAACAGACCTTTTTAAATACACAAATACTCTCATGTTATTACTCTTTGAATATTTGTGAATTCTCTTTCTTACACTTAGAAAATTAAGATAATGGGAAAATGGGAATAACTAAGAAAAAGGGAGGTGTAAGGAAGCATAAGTTACCCTGTGCTCCCACCCCTGCAAATAACTCTTACATTTGGGCAATTCTGGGTCAAAAAGTTCTTATTGAAATCATTGGCAAATTGATTTTTAGTAATGTGACTTCACCATTTTCAAGACAGAAGCAAAATTTAAGGAATAAGATGAACAATAAAAGAAGAACTTAGTCTGAAAAGAACTGTACATTTTAGGAGCTTTTAATTTTTTCAAGAAAGAAAAATGAGGGGGAAATGAGGAAAGAATTCTGAAAGTACCTTTCTCTAGAGAGTTTGAAGATTTTTGAGTCTCGGAATTTTGTCTGATTTCTTTTTCATTTATTCTTCTTACTTCAGTTTGAAACTGAAGGTGTAGAGCTTGTCTCTTCCATTTCATACCTGTGAGCTCAGTGTCACTCGGGATGCTTCCAGTTGATTCTTGCTTATAAACAGCTAGTCTGAGCAACTCTTCTAAGCAAGTAGAATCACCTTATTTTTCAGCGACATACGCTGTTACAGCTCAATATCTTAGTCTCTTCAATCAGTGAGCTGTATGCTCACTGTGAGCAGCATAAGTTAATGGCACCTTTACTTGTTCTGTTCTTGGGAGGTTTAATTTATTTCCTGCTAGAGTAGTATCTATATTCTTGTGGACTAGAAAAGCCATTGAAAGTTACTGTTGATAGACTTCTGAATTTTGGAATTTGAAATAATTTTTTTCCCTTCTCGTCTACCTCCTCTTCAGGTTGATCTAACGTGGGAAGATGCTTTGTTTATGTTTGAATATTTTAAGCCTAAAACCCTTCCGGAATTTGATAGTTATAAAACCAGTACTGTGTCTGCTGATTTGGCCAACCTTTTGAAGAAGACCGCTACAATTGTTCCTCGAACAGACAAGCCTATGCTGAGCCTAGATACTGTATCTGCCTATATAGAAGGCACATGCAGCAAGGTATCATTATTTGCTGTAAAAAAGAAAAGCTGAAAGCAGTAAAAACTATTGTTATTATTTTCATGTTGACTCTGAGATGATTTATTCCATGATGTTGGATTTCCTCAGGTAATTGCATTTAAATGAAATAAGAATGACACCACAAAAGCTTTTAGTCTTGGAATGGCAAGATGTAATATTGATTAATATGGAGTCGGTATGAGATGTTCGTCAGTGTTTGTAAGTGCTCTGTGTATCTCTGGAATGCTTTGACTGTCTTCATATGCGGTACCTTCACATTCTGTGAGGAAAAGGCTGCTTTCACTACAAGGGAGGAGCAGGTGTGCAGCTTATTTAATGTGAACGTTTTATTTAATATGAATTTTTACTTTTTAAACTTACTTTCAGGCACCGTCTCTCCCAGATGGCGCGGACTATTCTCCCCCAGTGGTGACTGAGCTGTACTATCTTCTGGCAGACTATCATTTCAAGAATAAAGAGCAGTCCAAGGCCATTAAATTTTACATGCATGACATTTGTATTTGTCCAAACAGGTTGGTATTACTGAATCCTGTTGCATATCATTCGTTATTCTCACTTCTTTCAGCACTGAAAAGCAGACAACAAAAGATATTTAGGTTTTTCAGGAGTTTAAAAAAAACAAAACCCAACCCCAAACTTAAATTACCTGCCTGCAGTCCATTATCACAGGTCAATTGTATAATTAAGGGCATCCCTAAAACAATCAACCAAACAAAACAACCCCCCATATTTCATGTTAAATACCAGATTGTTTTGAAATTAAAACCAGAAAATGAAAGGGGGGGCAGGAAAGCTAAATTAAAATCAAGACTAACCGGGAAGGGCAAGGTCTGAAACAGTATTTCCCTTCTGCAGCTTTTGTTTTTTTGTTTTGATATGTTCACAGATGACAAGGAATGAAAAACACCCCTGTTTTATAGCATAGCTGTAGCACAAGTAGCATTCTCAAGAGGATTAACAGTTTAGGCTGACCTCTTTCTAAAATTATTGATCTTGCTGCTAGAGAACTGCTAACAGAATACAAGCTCAAAGAAAGTATTTAAGTGATATTTAAACCAAACTACCTTGTTTCTTCATAATTTACACCTTACTGAAATACCACCAAAATTAAGTGTTCTCATCTTAAAAATAAGGCATGTTTTGAATAAGTCTTCTGAAATTAAATAACCTTTAAATATACTGATTAAGAAATAGGGCTTGCATATTAGGTGTTGGCTATCATTTTAATTCTCCTTGAAGTTGATTTATCAGGGTCAGTGACAAAAAGCCTAGTTTGATAGACTTGAGACAAGAAAACTGTTTCTAAATCCAGGCACATACCAGAGACAAAAGGGAAAGTGAAGGCACAGAGCAATTTTATATGTGAAATCTACAGAGGAAATAGCTGCTGCTTAATGTTATTGAATCTTCCAGTCTGGGAACTGCGATTAGCAGATTGCTAAAACTATTCTTTGAAGCCTGATAAAGAAGTTACCATCCCCTATCCCCATTTTTCTGTAGTTTTGATACTTTTGAACCAAAATTCATTAAAAAAACTGAGTGGAATGTATTTTCCCTTCAGTGTGTGACGTTATGTTGCTCATAAGCTGCTTTATGTGGTACTGCAGTATAACCCAGTCGTTATTTCTTCAAATGTCTGTATTAGAGTTCCCCCTCCCTTCCCCTCGGGAATCTGGCTGTTGAGGTCATTTGACCCAGAAATGGGTTTTCAGTTGAAAATCAGCAAGAAATGACAAGCAAAAATGTGAGAACGTTACAATTATTCCTTTGGTGTTAGATTCATAGTAAAATTGAAAAATTCCAGAGCTGTTGACCCCAGATTTTAATGTGAGATTATAGGGTATGGAAACTGCTCTTCAGCCCGTGTTGTCAGTGGTCTGATAAACACAGGACCAGATCCTGAACAGTCCCCTCAGGAAGCAATCTTTATTGTTCACCAGTGTTCCTACATGAATGCATTTTGGGTTTTGTGATTATTTTTTTGATGATGATGATAAAGACCATCACAGTTTAGTCTGACAATACGAAATGGCGTGATGGCTGTCTGCTGGCTTACAGACACGAAGGGTGACTGGTTACTGGGGAAAGAAATCAGTGAGAGTGCTGCCATTAGAAGTGGACAGCCCTGGTTTTGCATGGCGAACAGACCTTGTCATTTCATGTGTTTTTCATGTGTGACGCTCACTGGGGACGGGGCTTTATTAAGGAAACCATTTGTAATAAAATCAGTATGATTTTGGCTGCGCATCCCCTGTTCCACTAAGGGGAGGAGGAGATGCAGAAATCTGTTCTGAGAGAACGTGTGATGAAGGGGAGAGAAAGTTGTGGATATAACAACCCCCATGCTGTCTGTGCCAGTCAGTGGAATGTCTAGGGGGGAAACCATTCATGTGCTATGTTCTCCTTGCACAGGTTTGATTCGTGGGCTGGCATGGCTCTGGCTCGAGCAAGCCGTATTCAGGACAAGTTGAACTCGAATGAATTGAAAAGTGATGGCCCGATCTGGAAGCACTCTACTCCCGTCTTGAATTGCTTCAAGCGAGCCCTAGAGATTGACAGCTCCAATCTCTCCTTGTGGATCGAATACGGCACTATTTCCTATGCCCTACACTCTTTTGCATCCCGACAGCTTAAGCAGTGGAAATCAGAACTGCCCCCTGAGGTTGTGCAGCAGGTGGGATCTGACTGAGAGCAGTATGAACTTTTTTAATGTTTTAAGTTATCTTTTCTAATGTAATAACTTTTTAAATTAGATACATGCCGTACACCCCATATTACACTGTATGGTTACTTACTAATATTGGAAGTAGTAATATTCATAAGCTGCTAGTGCCAAGCAGTATTTAAAGGGTTTTTTTCTTTCTTGTGTGAAATTAGTTTGGACCTGATCTTTGAATTATCTTTCGAAGGTGAGACAAAATTATTGTAACCTTCTGGAGAGGAAAATTATATTTACCTTACCTTTCTGTAAATGTCACCCAACATTTCTAGGAAAAGGTGAAATTTATACGGAGTTAAATAGTGAAAAGATCAGGAATTACTCTGATTATCTATGTCTACATTTCATCTCTTCTATCTAAAGACATTTCCCCTTTTTCTACATTTATAGGACTATTTACTCAATAAATGATTGACAATACATCAAAATGAGGAGGTTGAGAGAATTTTTGTAGAAAAACTTGTTATGAATTCATTAGCTTTTTATGCATGATGGTGATAAAACTGTTAGAGCTGTTAGGAAGTTTATTGCTGAACCAAAACAAGGAATTCCAAATACTTTCTGACAGTGATAAGCATTGCTAGAGGAAAAATTTTGTCTGTCTTTTTGGACCAGTGAACTCTAGTTCTGATGGGCCCCTCGGTTCAAGAAGGTCAGGGAACTGCCTGAGAGAGTCCAGGGCAGGGCTACCAAGATGATGGAGGGAGTGGAGCATCTCCCATAGGAGGAAAGGCTGAGGGAGCTGGGTCTCTTGAGCTTGGAGAAGAGGAGACTGAGGGGTGACCTTATTAATGTTTATAAATATGGAAAGGTTGAGTGTCAGGAGGATGGAGCCAGACTCTTCTCAGTGACGTCCAATGATAGGACAAGGGGCAATGGGTGCAGGCTGGAACAGAGGAAATTCTAGTTAAATATGAGGAAAAATTTCTTCACAGTGAGAGTGACTGAACACTGGCAGGGGCTGCCCAGGGAGGTTGTGGAGTCTCCTTCTCTGGAGACATTCAAAACTCACCTGGATGCGTTCCTGAGTGATCTGATCTAGGTGTTCCTGCTCCAGCAGGGGGATTGGACTGGATGATCTTTTGAGGTCCCTTCCAATCCCTGATACTCTGTGATTCTGTGATTCTGACTTAGAATCATTATGCAGCCCACAAGGGGAAGCAGAATGAGAAAAAAAAAAAAGTGCTGCTCCTGAGCATTTGCTGTGAAACTTTGTGAAACTTTTAGTGTTTGAACGATAGAGATCATTAGAGGGAACATCCGTTGTGTCCAGGAGAACATATTTCCAGCAAGGTGATGGGTCTTGCATCTGAGCTGCTTCTATAACTGTATTAACATTGCACTTTCTATGGACACTTAGACAACGTTTGACCCTCTGGTCAAACACCCTCGGTGTAAGCACCTGTATTAAAGGAGAACAAATGGTTTATTAAATAGTATGATTGACATTACAACTAACAATAGAGGTTTTTTCCTGAGGGTTATTTGTTAATAACATCCAAGAGCTCCAAAAGTAACTACTTAGAAAATGAAGTTACTACATTTTATGCCTTTGATCTATCAGAAGTTTGGTCTTACTGCATTGTGGCTTCTTGGCTGTGAGGCATTTGCTGAAGAATTCCAGGGATGGTGCTGAAGTTATTTCATATTATCAGATAAAAGGCACAGTACAGAGCAGCCATCTGAAGGTATCGATTAAATCAGAATGCATCTTTAGACCTACTTGAATCTTCCCTTTTTCAAATGAATATGTTTAAAAAGCTTAATTTACTAAGAAAAACTCTATTATAATAAAAAATAAATAGAACAATATATAATATCCCTTCCAGGGGTATACCCCTACGGGAATAGATTTTTCATATATAAAAACCTAAATATTCTCCTCTTACCAAATATTTAGGAAAGGAAATGCTGTGTTATAGTTCTTGAAGTGCAGCGAATGTTTAGGATACTGTCATAGCCCAAAAATTTAAATGTATAGGCCCTTTTTTCAAAGAGAGAAAATTACATTAATGCATCTTTTGACCTAGATTTTTTTTATGTGACCTTATTAGCAGCTACCCTTAATTTCTGCTGCTGGTTTTAATTTCTTTAGGGGAAAAAGAGGAAAGTATTTTTGAAATATTGAACTCAGAATGGGATGCATTGCAAACCAGGTGAAATCCATATCTTCACAAATGGTGGCTGTAGCAGACTTCAGTTGCAAAACAAAATAATTATTATTATTTTTCTTTTAAGAGTTAATTACAGTGCTGAAAGAGTGTTAAAAAAGCTTTTTGTTGACACGCTTATTGGTTTGTTGTTTTTCAGATTAGTATTTACATGCATGTTCTTACACTTGTGTTTTACTGGAGTGTTCTGGTTATCTGTGTCAGCAGTTACTGGAATGAATAAAAACTGATCCATAAATGCATTTTGTGGGTCGTCAGGATGTATTTGTTTGGATATGCTCTGGGAATTTAGGTTGAAAATGTTTGAAGTGATGTATGTACCTTGTTTATGCACTTTAACATGCAGGAGTGCATTTTGAGAGTTTTTCATCCCAGCCCCAGTGAACTCATGTATTCTCAACACTTGGTTCGATCACAGATGGAAGAGCGTCGAGACAGTATGCTGGAGACAGCCAAGTTGTGCTTTACGTCAGCATCTCGCTGTGAGGGAGATGGCGATGAGGAGGAGTGGCTTATTCACTACATGCTGGGAAAGATCGCCGAGAAGCAGAAACAGCCTCCTGTTGTCTATCTGCTTCATTACAAACAGGCAGGACATTACTTGCATGAGGAGGCTGCCCGGTACCCAAAGAAAATTCACTACCATAATCCACCAGAACTTGCCATGGAGGCATTGGAGGTAAAGAAAGTTAAATATGCATAAGCTTGAAAACCTTCTTCTCTACAGATAATAGTAGGAACTAATAACAGATATTCCATTATGTTCTTGGTGCTGTGCATCTGGGAACATGTACAAGACTGACTTGGAGAATGAAATGGAGCCTGTAACTCGGTTTGGTTTTGCCTTAAAGACAGTTTGTGGACACAGTCTCAGGGTTGGACAGAGAGGCAGAAGTTCCACCTTTGGAGTTTGTTGTGTACCGTTTGTTAGTCGGCTTTTCTCAAAATCAAATGGGGGTTGGTTTCACCAGCGTCTCCTACCTATCAAAGTGCAAGTTGATGCGTGAGTTGGAGTAGCAGTCAGAACACCTCATAGCACCTTTGCTTCCAGTGTTTTGCCTGGTGAAACTACTGGATCTAGAACACACCCAGTGGTGATTTGTTTCCTCGTGGAGCAGGTCTGCTTTCATTCTTGTAATCCATAGGTGGTTGCACCTATAAAATTTTGACAGTGTTCAGATCTTGTCATTTACCAGCAACTTCCAAAGGCTGGAAGAGTCCTATTGAGGGAAGCTTAGTTAACAGTTGACTGAGTGTACTAAATCCTGCAGTATTTATAAAAGGTTGCAGGGATATGAAATCTCTACTGACCAAATGGACTTTGGTGTTTTCTAGGTATATTTTCGACTTCATGCTTCTATTCTGAAACTTGTGGGGAAACCAGACTCTGGAGTAGATGCAGAGATACTAGTTAGTTTCATGAAAGAAGCTTCTGAAGGACCATTTGCCAGGGGTGAGGAGAAGAACACCCCAAAAGTTGCAGAAAAGTGAGTGCTAATTTCCAGGAGTATCCTCTGAAAAGCATAAACAACTGTATAATAAACTATTGAAATGAAGCTGAAAGAAACAAAGTGATGAGAATTAGTTCTAATATTTGTGGTTTTCAGGTATCACAAGCAGTAAGATTTAGATGCTACTCTGAGATCTTTTCATTAATTGGCACAAGTATAGAATGGAAAGGGAAAAAAATTGAACTATTTTGATCTTGTGATCCATTTTGAAGCCACTGTTTGTTTTTATTAATAAAACTAGGGTTTTTATTCAACTACTAAGAAGTGCAAAATCAAATGGCCTTTATTTTAAAGGATAAGAGACTTTTTACTTCTCATAATTTGTCTCATTAACAACTACAAAATAAAGAATGTTTTGCTATTGACCGTTGACAAGGGAGGAATATAACCTGTACTGAAAGTCCATCATTTAGAATTTACTTGTACGGTTTGATTGTATTGAAAAATGCCATTAAGAATATTTAGTCTCTTTTTGGTTTTTTTTGTAGATGTCCCTACTCTATTAATACCCCCTTGTTTTTTAATTTTTTCTTGCCCCTCCCAGGGAAAAAGCTTGCATGATTGATGAAGACTCTCACTCTTCAGCTGGAACAGTGCCAGGCCCTGGGACTTCCCTCCCCTCCTCCTCCGGTCCAGGTCTGACATCCCCACCTTACACAGCCACTCCAGTTGACCACGATTACGTCAAATGTAAAAAACCCCGTCAGCAGGCAACGCCGGACGGTACAGTCCCTGTTCTCAATACTGGCAGCACAGGGAGGTGCTCTAATCATGGGGGGTTTGACCAGGAATGATCAAACTGCTCATTTCAAGGAGGGTGATGGGTCTGCGGTATCACGGGCAATATTGAAGCTAATTACTTTGATAAATTCAGTGCTTTAAATAGAATCAATGTACAGTCAGAGCTTTAAATATAAAATTCAAAGTTGTCACCTGCCACCTGGCATTTAATCCAAATGGGAATGTCGATAGGAGGAGTCTGTAGCTAAATGAATTTTCAGTGATTCCTTTTTTTATTTTTTTTTATTTTCTCTGGAGCTAAATGTCTGTCTGAGCTTCTTAGGAAAAATGTGAGTTCAGTCTTTAGAAGACAAAGACACTATTTCAGTGCCTGTGTGAACCGACAAGGTGAAAATTTGAACCCTGGCTGAAACAACACAAAGTGTTAAAAAGACAAAACAAAACAGTATTATCCTTTTTTTGAAGGAGGCAGGTGGCAACTATTTTGAATATATTGTGTATCAGCACGAAGTGATTTGCATGACAGTCCAGTAGACTTCATCTTTTAATTTTTCTTTACCATTTACAGTGACTGGTTAGCAGCTCATCTCTATAAAGTAATATCATAAATAATTGGCTTATAAACGAAGAAGGTTGGGTGGTATCACAGTGTTATTGAAGATTTTGCAATATACATATATAGTAGATATTAAGTTACTGTTTAAGTAAGCTGATGTTATTATTTGGCTAGGAATCTTATTCTGGTTCTGTTCTTCTGGCGGTTTGTTTACCCATCCAGATCTATAAGAAGGAGGAGTGAAATATCTGCAATGTATAGCTTAGTGCTGGGAGAATGTGATAGGCACCACAGAAACGCTGTGCTTGATATGGATTTATTTCTGGAGGGTGGGCTGCTTCCTATTGTCATTTTCTGAAGAACAGTAATTTGTAAATAACTTTGTTGACATAGTTTTGAAACAAATGTTGATGTGCCTGGAAACTCTGCAAGGTGAATTTATTCCTTTTCCCCAACAACTGATTCTTGGTGAAACTGCCAGAAGATCCTTCATCTCTTCACTAAATTGAATAGAGAAATGTTCCTTTTATTCTTGCTTCTGTTTCAGTCACGAGTGATTCATTGGACTGGTTTGATATATGTAGTGTGTCAGTGTGAATGGGTTACGTAGGGATCGGACTCTTCTCATGTCTTTTGACACAGCAAACAGAAGAGAGCAAATATCTATTTCCTAAATAATATTCCCCGTGAGAAGCAGTTCTGTCTGACTACGTCTGCTTAGGTCCTGAAGACAGTTGAAATGTTCCCAGGAGATACAGAAGTTAGATAAATAATCCAGTGTGTGGTGGTAGTACATTCATTCCAAGTACGATACCATGGTCTGTGACATGTTAATTGCCCGATAGAGCAAAAGTTGGCCGCGTTGCAAAGCCTGCAGGTGCAAGCTGAGGAACATCTACCTCTGCCAGGGCTGAAGCAGCAGTTCTGGGGTGTGCTGCCTTAGCCTAGCTAGGAGCTGAGCTTTGCTGCTCTCAGCAGTTCAAAGTGTCAGCTGGAGTTCGGGTGATTTTGAGGAAGGCTGTGTGTAACTGACAAGTAGCACTGGGCAGTACTGGATGGTTCGTAGTGTTCCGGAAGCTGCTGGCACAACTAAACGTACACAGCGTAGAGCATACTGAAGAGCCCCGGGAAGCTGAACTGTTTGCCTCGGGGCTGTTGGAGATGGAAGGAGAGCTAAGAGGCTGAGCAATGCTCAGAAGTCTTCCACTTTTATATTATTACATATAGCGAGCTCTTCTGCATGCATTTGCATTTTACTTGTACTAAAACACATACTTTTGAAGTAAAATGCTCTTGACGTCCTGCACGTAATCGCGTCACTGAAGAAAAGCGGTACCTGTGTTTCCATTGTACTGTTCCTAAAAATAGCAAGAAAATATCCATCATTTGACTACTCTTCACATTACTTTTTTTTTACAATTCTGACAGCAAACACATCTGTACTGTTGTTCACAGAACAAATAATTTGGCCTAAATTCAGTCTAGATACATATTCTTTCTGAGGCCTGACAGTCCTCTGTATTCACTGGTATTATTTTATTGATACTGTTGATCACACATGGCATAAACAAAATAAGAGCTTTACCTACAAGCTTCTCTTCATCTCTTACCACAAGCAAATACACTGGTTGGGATCACTGACACCCTGTGAGTCCTCTTTTGACCATTTCTGTGTTATGTGTCAAGAAAACATGCCCCATGAGGAAAGAGAGAAGGAATCAGGATGGTTCATCGAGGGAGGAGCAGACTACGGGGGAGACACGAGAGCGCTGTAACATGAATAGTGTTGAAGGCTGTACAAAGAGCTAGAGGCAAAGCCTGGGATTTTTGTGTCCACGGGACATAGGACAGACAGTGTTAGACTTAAATTGCATTTTTATTCTGGACATTAGAAAACATGGGAAACATTATTTAGTAAAAAAAAAAAAAGGTGAGGATAGTATAACACTGCAACACATAAGCACTGGTCGTCCTCCAGAGGTGGCGATGCAACCGTCTGCCAGGAATGATGGAGATTTATCCTCATGGAAAAAGGAACGGACTAGATGAACTCCTGTTGTTCCTTCTGAGCTCTGCTTCTTCTAGTAATTGTATGTTGTGGGTTTTGTTTTGGGTTTTGTTTGTTGATTAGTTTGGTTCTTTTTTAGACAAGATATGTAACAGTGTGCCTTCTAGTGCAGGAAATTATATCATTACAAGCAGGAGAGAATTCCTGTACAGCCAGATATCTTTCCTCGAAAATATTAAGACTCTGATCTTTAAGCATTCATCTGTAGCCAGGGAAGGCTGTAAGGGCAGACCTATTTCAGCTACATTCTATAGAAATGTGTCATTAGCGTTGCGTAGCTCTCCTGCATGTTTTGCTGGTGAAACTCTTAAAAGTTGAGAGCACTGAAAAGCTTCATATCCAGTAAATGCTGGTCTTAGTTTTAAATCATCTATTTAATGGAAATGGGAGAAAGGAACCAGTAAATACAGCTTGTAAAGTAACTAAACTTCTTTTTCCTCATGGCAGCTGCTAGCATATATCTCCTTCCAGGAGACAGAAGTATTGCTGAGTGGCAGCTGTTGTTTGCTGGCTGACTCGCTGCTGTCATGTGTGTAAAATAGGCTGCTTCCTCTCTTTTTTCTTGTCCTTCCATTCAGCAACATCTTTTCTTTCCTTCTGTTAATCCTGTCTTCCCTGTCATCACCCCTGCCTGTTGCTGTTTTATAACACTCCAAAAATGAAAACTTTATAAACTTGTTTTATAGCCCTTCAAAATGAAAAGGATAGTAGAACCTGAGGTTTAGACTCTTTTTCTTTTTTCCAAGAGCAAAGCAGGAAACAAGAACAAACAGGAATTCAGTAGGGACCATAGGGATCATTACCTGGGATGTTATCATACCTGCACAGCTCAAGGGCCGGTGTTAGGTACCAAACCAGATGTGCTCATTGTCTTTCTTGATACAGACTGGATGTAGGTAATCAGTAGAGACCAATCATTTAAATTTACCTAAATTTTGTGCTGAGAATTAGTTAGCTCAGAAAGCAGTTGTAGTATTAAAATTTAAAAAAAACAAAACCCCACAATCTGAATGAGAAAGCTGTTTCCCCAAAAGTGGACTGGGAGATTGTTGTGAGGTCTTTTTTTGCTGTAATGTGCCTTTGTTGTGCTGTTAGTCAGGTTGGTATTATTGTGGGGGTATGCAGATGATATGTTCCAAATCCATTGTTATTGCAGTGTTAAAATGTCCTATCGTTTTAAGTCTTCATCCATGCCATGTAGTATGTTGTGTGTAGTTAGATGTAATTGTCCTTTTTTGTGTGTGTCTTTGCCTGATTGCTTTTGCAACCAATATTGCCCGTGCTGCCTCTAACCTTTATACAAATCTCTGTTCCCCAGGCATCCTCTTCCTGCTTTTACCTGTCACGGCTTGCTTTTAATAATTGGCAGAACCTGCATGATAAGCTCACTGGGAAAGGCTACTTGCTTCATGCGGTGGGAGAAGTCTCACTTCGTAGTTTGTCGGTCTGTAATTCTGCAAATGCTCTAAAGATGCACAGTTTTGTTGGAAACGGGGGTTCTCAACGTCCTGATGAGACAAAGGTGATCTCTGAGAAACTTTCTGCACCAGGTTGTCATTCCTGCCAAACTAAATTAGCTTCTAACATGGAGTGGATATTTCTGTGTGTAAAAAGAATGTCCACGTTGCATTTTGGAACATTAGAACCAAAATTCTCTCTCTCCAGCAGTTTAAGAGGAAATCTTTTGGACTGCAGTACATACCCTTTGCTGGCACATGGTGCTGGGTGCTCATGGGGATTGTGTACTGGACCACAGGAATATTGAATCAGATCCAGTTTTTTGCAGGGTGCTCCATTTTTACCTTTCCCCAATTTAACTCTCTCTGATTAGGAGAAGTATCACACTGCCATTTAGTGTGAGATGAAGTAAAAAGGATTTGGCTAAATAAATGGAGCGTTGAGGAGATGCTCTGTTGCTCTGCACCTGAAGGCAGAAGGACAGTGATGCACTTGCAGTGACTGCAAGTAACCGAAACGCGTTCAGTGTTTGGTGCAGCCGCGCAAAAGCTCTCACACAGAATCTCATCTTTGACTCATTTTATAAGAGAACTCCCTTTAAACATTCAGAGGACCTGCTGTCCCTGTCCTCAAGAAACTAATCTGCTCCCTTGAAAATCCCTGGATTCTTTTGTTTTTAATAATGTGCGAGTGCCTTTTGATACAAATCTGAATGTTGTCTTCTGTTTTGGGTGCAGTCTGTTTCAGGAATGAGAATTGTGTGATACATCATGTTTCTGACTACAGACCAACACAGGAAAATGCTCATACATATGAGTAAAGAGAAGAGGGGAGATATGGTGCCAGGCAGGCAGGACAAAGAGAAGGAGTGTGCATCCACAGCACAACTTTATTGCATGACACCAAATTTTATGGTTTATAATAATAGATAGTTGGTTATTCATAAGCTCTGAACCATGCAGCTTGGATTTTTCTTTACTGTAAATTGTGTTAGCATATGGATATAGCTCTTGAGAAAAGCTTTCTGTGCCACTTGTTTCTGATAATTTGACCTGTAGCTGATGTTTATCACATTTCAAATACCTTCTTGTACTAAGTGGGCATGTGTTTTCCTTCAGATGTTTAAGACAGAAAAAGTTATTATTCAGAAAAAGTGAGTTATACCCTGTTGCTCTCTGAACCTGTTACCTAATCCCACGTGTAGATGTTTCAGAAGTCTTCTCCCATCTCCTTTTAATTTCCAAAAAGTTTCAAAGGATGGAGGGCAGACAACACAATTACTGGGCTGCACAGTGATTAATTGACCTCAGTCATCGTGGCACCATGAAGCTGTACTTCAGTTCCCCTCAGATAAATAATGTAAGCTTGTACCATGAGAGGTGTTACCTGGTGAGCATAATTAGCAGTAAGAGCTCTGTCATTAGGATTGTATGTCTAGTTCAGGTCACTGACACTTGAACACTGTCTCTTTCTTCCCTGCTTCAGCCCTGTGGGTTGACACAGCTTCGGTAACAAGGCTTTTTTGGTCCACAGGGCTAATGGTCCATCTGAAGGGAACAGAAGTAAAAGAGCATTTCCTGTCCACTTTAGTGGCCAACCCAGCCCAAACCACAACAGGTAGAATGCTGGCACAGAGTCATGGCTAGTGAAGTACTCAGCCTTTTGGTTTTTTTTCTCCTGTTCTATTTTAAAATTAAGTAGTCATGTGGATTCCCCAAAGCTTAACACAACCTTTTACTATGAATTGGTAGGGTGCAGGTGTTGTGCCTGAGTGCTAATGGCGCAGTGATAACGACGTGCTAATGGCGTTTTCTGGTATGGAGGAATAGTGTGGAATAGGCATTTTTTAAGTCAACCCAGTAAACAGATTTCATTCAAGATTCAGTTAATCTTAAAATGCTCTTAAGCATTGAATTAAGTCAGATGGACTGCAGATCTTTTTCTACTACTGAAGACAGCCGTGTATCAGTAGTGACAGTTCCTTAATTATTGAAGTGACTGTCTCACTTTATTGTATCTCACTGCGAGGCAATAAAGGTCTCAGCAGTGCAGATGAACATACAGGTTCTTTCTTCCCAGTGACATCTTTTCAATAATAACTAATATGTTTAAATTAATATCTTTGAAAGTAAGATTCTTCCTTTTGACCTTTTTACATCTTCTGTCCAGAGCTGTTCTTTTTCACCTTTTGACAGAGTGGGTGACAGTCTGACACAGATCCCTGAAATGTCCCAAGTTGAGTACATTATAAGGAATGAGTGTAAAAAAAAAATAAATAATTGCTTTCAAGTGCCATTTCCTTAATATTTACAAACTAGCATAAAACATTTAACTTTAAATACAGATTTCAGCTCATCAGATTGTTTGAACTCTTCCTAAAACTTAGAAGTGCTGAAACAAAATAACACCAAAGAGGGAATCTGATATCAGGACATACTTTTACTAGGAATTTTGTTGCAGTTGCTTATGCACAGTTTAGTAACTCTTTCTGCCCCATTCTCTTAATTTCCACTACAGATAATAATTTGGGGACATCAATACCCAGTTGTATTTTTATCTTAGCTTTTGAAATAATAGGAAACTTTACAGGAAGGGACCTCAAAAGAATATTTAGTCCTTGATTTATCATTTGCTTGTGACTGAGAGATCGCTTCAGCTTTTTAGAAAAGCTTGTCCTTTTGCTGTTGCCAGATGGATGAACTAGGAAAACGCCTTAGGTAATGCCTCAGGTAAACAAAATGTAAAACCCAGTCATTTTTTAACTCTTAGATTACTTTGACTTGCATTAAATTGTCTTTCCAGTAGAAATTATTAAAAAGCACTGGTGTTCTTTTTGGATTGGCATGTTTCAAAAGGACAGGTATCAAATAGCTGTTGGGAATTTGGAATTAATTGTCATGTCTCAGACTTTTCCCTATGGAAGGGGATGCATGTAGGCTGAGTACCACTAATGACTGGCTCAACTGTAGTCATTTTATCGGACGAAGGAAAAGCTTTATAACGCAATGAAAAACACAAAAATGTGCTATCTGTCTAGTGTATATATACAACATATATTTGTGANTGCTCTGTACTTAGTGAGTACGAAGAGCAATTACTGTAGTTTTATTTTGGTTAATTGTATGTATTTGGAAACTCTCCTTCATCTTTTTGAAGATAAATAAGCCCAATTCTCCCAATATTTTCGTATACGCCATCTCATTAATGTCTCATCGTATTTTTTCCTCCACTCCTCTGAATTCATTCTAGTTATTCAGGGTATTTTTTAAAATGCGAGTGCCACATACAGACACCGTAATTAAGCTTAATTTTCATTAGTGCTCAGCAGAACAGGAAGACTCTTATGTATTTTTTTNCAAGTGTGCTGGTTTGCTGAATTGCTTTTACAATAGCATGACGTTTTGGCCAGTTCTGGTTTGAGAATGACTAATTCTTTACAGGCCCATGTGTATGTATGTGCTGGGATACACACACATTTTCTACTACCCATCTTGTTATCTTTTAGGTGTTTATAGACAGGTTTATTTATTTATGCTCACATAATTCTGTGGAAAGTGAAGGCTGGCTGGCTAATAGCTTTGACCTTTTACCTTCTGTAAAGATAGGTACTACACTGTATTTTCCATTCCCTGGAAATTTACCTGACCTCTGGGACTTCTGAGAAATTAATATTAATAACTGGTAGCTGCTATTAATTTCTGAAATACTCCAGTGTTTCTCATCGGGTCCGCTTAGTTTGAAAGCATCTACTGCATTCAAGAAGTACGTAAAATAATTGGAAGTTGCCTCAGTAGTAATCTTCCTCTGTTTTTCAGTAATTAGGGAGCCCAGTGTTAATACTGCTAACATTATATTTTTTAATATAGTTAGTGTATTGAAAGAAAAGGAGAACGAGTGTGCATACCTACTCATTTTAGAGTGACATTCAAATCAAAATAACTAGCTTAACTATAAGGAGATATTTACATTTGTTCCTCATAGGGAAAAGCTTCCCTGTCATGCATACGTTTGAAATTTAACATGCTAAATCATTGTCTGTCTTTGCATGCTGAAAAGTTTGTGTCATTTCCTAGTGATCTGATATCGCTGTCACAAAGTGGTCCAGCAATTTTTGATTTGCATTCTAATGCTTCATCTGTCATAACCCACACATGAGAACTGACCTCCGGGCTCATG
>VZTM01026465.1:0-13937 GCA_013400555.1 Jacana jacana
CCCCCAGCCCCAGTTAATATGTACAACAACAGAAGCGGTCACTAAATCACCAATTCTCGCTTTCGCTTCAGAGATATTTTAAAACTCCACAGAAAAGAATAAGCAGACTTTGAAATGCAGTTTGGAGGCTACCATCTTGACACCGGTTCCTCGGTTTAGTGTACTGCGGTCTACATACACTCCAGTAACAGCATTTAAATAACAATGTTTAATTATTATTGGTTTTGGTTTTTTTTTTTTTTCCAAACAACACACTCATTTTTCTACTGCTTCTTCAAGTTATAATTCATTATCATATACGACTGATTATGCCTCGAGCCATTCCACACATCTTTGCAGATTCATTCCTACACTGGAATCGCATTTACCTTATACTGCACATTGACCCAGAAGTGAAACAGGTGTGAATAATTCCAAAGACCACATTGTCAAGTGGCTGAGTATTTCTTCTATTGCCTGCGCCCCTACTCCTCTGAGTCTGAGCTGACAGAAAGCACTGTCCTGGCAACAGTCGAGAGAGAATTCGCGTCAGCTGAGGAAAGGACAGACTGCAGTGCCTTAATTTGGAGGTCAGAAGTGAGAACGAGGTACAATTTCTAGCCATATGTGCTGATAAGATTTGCTACTCCAGTGCATCAATTCCAGTCGTAACACACTATCGCTCTACCTGTGGCAACTCAAGACTGTACCACACGCTGGGCAGTGTTTCTAGCCGGTACGGTACAGCTAGATGGCGTCTGGTTTTCTCTTCCAGCTCTGAGCTGAGCGCAGACATTGGCGGGGGAAAAAGCTTGAGAACTAGACTACTTAGAGCCCACGGTCAGCGGGCTTTTGGAACGCGTTACCTGGACTGTCAGGGATTACACCTGCGCTACCCTTGGCTCCCAGTCAGAAGAATGTGTCCAGAAAATTGCCTAGGGTGCATGCAAGAAAGTATATAGCCATTAAGTTATTGAGGAACATTCCTATTACTCTCACTATGACGCCTCGTGTAATTGAAACAGCGCAGTCTGGTGCGAGGGAGGGGGAACGGGGACAAAGGAAGGGGATGAAAATTCCAAGCCACCCTCCCCAAAGTATAGTTTTATTGAAACAGAATCATTGTATATCCCAAGGAAACAGGCACTTGATTCCCCCCCCACCTTAACTTCTCGGGAATTACAATAAATGTAAAGGTAAAAAGCAAGTTTCTTTTTCTCTTCACCCAAGACTTAAGCGACTGCAGTTATCCCTCAGGCATCTCAAAGGAGACGGGAGACAGCTTTAATGGGTCTAAAGTTGGTCTTGTTAAAATATTGATCATGCCTTATTTTCTTGAAGCGCTACTACTAATACAGAACTACAACTTAAAAAAATATGCACAAACCAAAAAGTAATTGGAAATTTTCATTAAGGTAAAGCTTAGTTCTATAATTCACAAACACTAATTTGAGTAACTCAATCCTAGTTATACATCTAAACAAACTATAATGCAACATACAGATGTCTTCCCTCTGTATGCCTATGTAACTCAGGTCAATGACAGTTACATATATACACTGAGACTAGACCCCTTAAGACTGCAAATCAATAGGTGTTTCTATTGTTAACTTTAAATTAATACAAAATAGTAATCGAGAAATGCATTAATCCTCTCTAGTAACTAACAAGGAAACACCCTAAACTACATTTTATTTCTGTTATAGAGTTCTCTGTACTAAATGTGGAAAAACTGAACTACACAAATATTGAAAAGTTAAAAATTCCTTAATTTGTTTATTCCTGGTACCACTACCACAATTTACAGGGCAATATACCTGATGTAATGGGAAAATAAAAAGAAAAAAGAAAGACAAAGCTACAACAGATAAAGACCTCAGGAATGTACATCTAATCGACACTACATTGCATTAATCAATAGCTGCACTTTTTGCAAACTGTGGCTATGACAGTCCTGAACAAGAAGGGTTTCCTGTTTAAGCTGCGGTAACTTTTCTGACTACGGATCATCGTTCCTTCTGTGGCAGATTTTACAGTTCCTCTAATGCATTTGGGACGACTGTCTCAAAGTAACCTGCAGCTTTCCTGACAACTCCTCGCTCTCTCTCCTGCTAAGAACTGTAGCCTGTTGAATACAGGATAAGAAAATTATTACTCAGTGAACAGTTGTACATGATTAATCATCATTATAAATATGCATTACACCTACCCTTTTTCTGGTAGCATTTTTAGAATCTTCTCCCACCATAGCCCCCACTTCCACTGCCAGATCCATAACCACCTACGAGAAACAGGGCGGGTATTGAAACACGAGAACACCAAGGAATGCCAACCCCCCAGATACTCCCTGAACAGAATCCTACTTACCACCATAGGGACTGCCTGAACTTCTGCCACCAAAGCTGCCACCACCTTTCATGGGACCATAGTTGGATTGCTGTTGTCCACTGTAATTGCCAAAATCATTGTAGTTGCCGCTTCCACCATAATTACCTGAAACGAATGGGGATTTATAAAGCCATTTCTGTTCAACGCTTCCGATATGAACCTCACCCAACTGCAACATCCAACAAAAACCTAAACTGTAACTCTTTAAAGCAATTTCAAATAGAATAGCAAGCATTTTGCACGCTACCTCTAACTCAGAATGCACCAGTGACAGAAGACCCTCAGCATTTTGAAGATTAGAAACTAGGATTTCTCTGAAGGTCAAAAATGTCACAGGACATTAGAAAATGTACAGGCATTTGAGTAGGCAACTTTGGAATTGACTCAACAGGTTCAAGTTGAACTTGGAAAAGCACAAGTTCTGCCACCATTCTTTCACTGCCCAATGACTTACATGTATGACAATAATGGCACCTACATGTAATTCATTTGCTCCAGGAAGCGAAAGAACTGTAACGGGCACGCTGCAGGCACACATCAGAGGGTGGAATAAAAGACGCAGCAGATGTTGCAGCTTAACTCCTCAAACCTGCACTAGCACTTGGCAAGTTCTTACTGCTCCTTCTCCAACAATTCTAGTCATGCAACTAAGCTGGTTTTGTATTTGTGGGGTACCCTTACCAGAAACATTCTCTCTATCACTAAAGGCCTCCACAGAAGTTACCCCAGATTAAAAAAAAAAAACAACAAAACAAACAAAAAAAAACCCAACAAAAAACCCAACAGAAAGTCTTCCTTATTGTTCATAAATCCCCGCAGGGAAATTAATAGTGATCCCGTAGAACACAGCTAAACTGATCGTACAGCAGGATGTAGCTAGATTTAGTTAGATGTTAACCTACATTTTAAATATACTAATCAAGGGTCTACAGTGGTTAAGGCTGTAAAACAGTATTACAATTATGTGCTTTCCAGTTACTCTAACTGGAATGTGTGATTGACAAAAGAACTGTTTTTATACAAACAACTGGAGTAGGTAATTTCACAGGCAAACAATAAAAAAGCACTTACAGAAACTCAGACATATAGTCCTCACCAAGGAGGATGTGATCTACATGATGTGAACTGACACTGATAACAAACAGCGATTAAAACTGCTGTTTCCTGAAAAATAAGCTCCTTGCAAAGCAATGATACATGTAGTGTGTTAAAGCTGATCCAGAGGGAAAAGCACTTTCCTTGTGTAACACAGCATTCCGCCAAGACCTAGTTGTACAACTCCTTTCACACAGCATCATACTTCAGGCATTGTACAACTCAGACCTTACTAAAAAAACAAAGAATTGTCTAATTAAAGCTGGCATCTTACCACCACCGAAATTTCCTCCTTCGTTGTAGCCATCATATCCTCCTCCTCCACCTCCATATCCACCACCTGGGTTTCCATATCCTGGTCCTCCACCACCACCATAACCTCCTCTGCTGCCATAGCCAGGACCGCCTCCATAGTTGCCACCTTTGAATAAAAGAAGAATCAAATTGAGCACATCCAAGCTAAATATTGGAAGGTCCCTCTAAAAACAAATAAGCATAAGATCAACAAAAAAATACACAGTAAACCCCTCCCACAATGTACTCCCTGTACCACATTCATTGTGGTTGCATCATTTATCTAAACTGTTTAATCCAAACAAACAGAATTACTTCAGGTATCCTCTTGAAACACAACACTTATCTGGTTCACAGAAAAATACATTCACATGGTGCTACCACTGCCACCCCAAAACATGTAGTACCTGCCCCTTTACACAAGCGGTGGTGTCAGTACCGTGAACCATCCTCTCTGTTCCCCTGAACTGACTCGATCAGGCAAAGCCCTCAAACGAGTTCTGGTTTACAGTTCTTCTCTAGACATACAACTTTATTTACACCTGGGTCAAAGCTCCCAGACCTTCTCTTTTTCCGATCACACAAAGCATGTCTGAAAGACTTAGTATGCCAGATGCTGACTTGGTCTCAGATATTTTGTTGGAGTAGCTCCCAACTGGGAAATAGTTCCAAAGAACTCAACACCACTGCATGGATCTGCTTACAGAATCGGGACACAAATGGTAATCTCCACAGTTCTCTTCAGACGCACTTTGGATACTTATTCAAACTTCACAGTGAAAAAGATACTACCGAGCCACAAAAAGTCTTAGAGTTGATTGAAAAGCTATCTGGTATGTTAGGTGGTCACTGCTTTATTCAGTTTTAGTCATCTCAACTGACACCAGAACCTTTGATTAGTTCTCAATCATCATAAACAGCTGCTGCATGGCCTCATGAGATGCGATTATTTAAAGGGTACACAGAGGAGTATTTTTTCCCCACCCATTGTTTTGTGGAGAATACAAAAGACCTTTAACTCTTCACAGCTCTACAATGCAGAAAATATCACCAAAGTAGCCTTGGTTTCCAAGGTGAAGACCAGACTTACAGCTGGCTACGCTGAGTGAAAAAAACCAAAAGTGAACAATACACTTACCATCACCAAATCCATTGTATCCGTCACCACCCCCAAAGCTTCCTCTGCTCCCACCACCGCCACCACCACCCCCATAGCCTCCTGGAACACAAAACAGATGAGAACGTTTTCCTGAACACACATGTTAAGTGTTTAAGCCAACTGACACAGGAAATAAGAAATGAAAAATAGAAATCATATTCCACACAAACGTCCCAGTCATTTACCTCTTCCACCAAAGTTTCCTCCTCGGCCAAAGTTCCCTCCACCGCCTCCAAAGTTTCCACGACCCATGAAGTTGCCTGAGCCACCCCCACGGCCTACAAAATATTTTGCTTTAATTACATCAATTGAAAGCCAGTTACATGCAATAACCACGCACAACTCTACACTCACCTCTCTGAGAGCTAGCAGTCTGCATCTCTTGTTTTGAGAGTGCTTTTTTCACTTCACAGTTATGTCCATTTATAGTATGGTATTTCTGAACTAGAGAAAATTGTGAAATGGGAAAGAGTTAGAAAATCAAATCACTGAAAGCAATATGCTGTAAAGCTTCCAAAAGGAACAATTAAATCTATCTCTTACAGTAGTCAAGCAGTTGATTACAACATCTTACATTCTGACATCAGAACAACACTGCTGTTCTAGTGTTACACTTCTGTCCCAACAGACATTTCTCGCTAAAGAGTTACCTACCAACAATTTTATCAACTGTATCATGATCATCAAAAGTAACAAAAGCGAAGCCTCTTTTCTTTCCACTTTGTCTGTCTTCCATGACTTCTATGGTTTCGATCTTGCCATATTTTTCAAAGTACTCCCTTAGATTATATTCCTCTGTATCTTCTTTAATTCCACCAACAAATATTTTCTTTACCGTGAGATGTGCCCCAGGCTTCACAGAATCCTACAACACCAAAAATGACATTCAGCGCTTTAAACTATTAGCTAAAAACTAGGAAACGAGGTCAACTGAAATATATAACTTACCTCCCTCGAAACCGCTCTCTTTGGTTCAACCACCCGTCCATCAACCTTATGCGGTCGAGCACTCATGGCAGCATCCACCTCCTCCACACAAGAGTAAGTGACAAAGCCAAAGCCCCTGGAACGTTTTGTTTGTGGATCTCTCATTACCTGCAAAACCAGAGGGTTCGCTGTATTTCTGCACCAGATTAAGTACCTCTACCTTTCCCAAAGCACAAATTGATATTTGACACTTTACCACACAGTCTGTGAGCGTGCCCCATTTCTCGAAGTGCTCTCTCAAGCTGTCGTCTGTTGTTTCAAAGCTGAGGCCTCCAATGAAGAGCTTTCTCAACTGCTCCGGCTCCTTTGGCTCATGGCCCTGCAAAAGCAAAAGAGAAAACCGTATTTTTAATACAAACCACAGATCTGAAATCTCACAGAATTTCTAAAAATTATCAGAGCACGGTATCACTACAGTAGATGGAATACATTTATGTAAACACGGTGACTTCTAATGGGTTTAGATAGCAATATAGTAAACACTTAATGAGGTGTGATTTTAATTAAAACACTAAGTGCTCAAATGCAAACAACAGCAAAGAGATTTCAATACACTAAATAATTTGGTTGCTCCCTCCCCCCCTCCAGAAGTGCATTCATTTGATGCCTATCTGATGTTCGAGTGCAGTATTGCTCTGTAGGGATTAGTAACGAAGCACTGCCAGATAAAGGGAAGTTCTAACACTTTATGAAGCATAATCATGAGGAACTATAAAAAAAAATTAAGAACAGTGTACAAGAAAAACAGGTTATTGTCCAAAGTGAGTGTCTACTTATATAGTAGATATATATATATTTATATATAGATATCCATTTTGAAATGTTATTCTTATACCCATTGAAGAAATTTTTCAATTCTTAATTAAAATTCTGTATTTTGTACTTGGATAATTTTGTGAGTGAGTGCATGCAAGCAAGCCACTATCATCACACATGAGGTTTCCGCTGTTGTGGGAAAGGCCTCTTAAACATGAATCAACAAGGATTTTTGCCTTACAGATAAAAAACCATCTTGAATAACAATGAATCAATGACCAGCAGGGAGTACAACTACTGGAATAAGACTGGTACCTTAACAGACATTGTAAACCAAGTTTAACTGAAGCTCTTGGCAGTATCACCTATATATGAACAGCCACATGTTATAAAGTTGAGGGGGTTTTTTTCAGAGTCCAGCTTACTATAGCATGAATTAAGTGGGCTTACAAGTGTACCCGTGTTTCTGCTTTCCTCCAGTGCTGCATGTTTTTTCAGTTCAGCAGGGAATACCCTCCCGTTCATTTGACGAGAGTTTATGAAAAAGTATTTTACAACATTTTCTCATCCCCAAGACAGAGAAGTCCTACAAAAAGCAACCAGACTGAAATCTGATTTAGCAAGCTGGTACTTTCATGCCTGTACAACACTCCACAACAAGGTGCTGGGTAGCTATGCTGCAGATTGCTTCAATTCTGCAGCATGAATGTGTTACAGGCTTTGCTGCTTCTGCTGCAGTGGGTCAACCTAGACAAGCTGCAGCCGTTAGCCTGAGCGCTGAGCTACATAAAACCAGCCACAGACTTCTACATGTAAAGGTCTTGCTTCAAACCCGAAGGGGAACTCCTTTAACCTCTGCCAGTTTAAACAGAAGGGGGGGGGTGGTGCTGGAACTGGTCAGAAAAGTGTACGGCCTTTTGAGTGCAACACCATCACCCTGAAGAGGAATGAATACCATGAAGCAACACGTGGCAGAAGAGAATTTTGGAATTACATACACCTTCAGGAAACCACTGGTTTATAATGTGTAGGTTGTACTACAGGAAGAAACGCTTAAGATTATGAGAAGCTGTCTGGGAAATAGATACTCTTCTTACAGCTGCTAAACCTAGCAAGTGAAAGCCCTACCATTAATAGTAACAACTTTCTATTTAAGTCACTAACTCTTGTCACTACAGGAATGTTCTATAACTGACTGACAGTCAATGGTTCTGTGACTACAAGGTACTTTTTTTTCTACAGTCTTCCAAGCAATCTGGACTCCCTTCCAAATATTCATAAGTTTAAAAATCTTACAGGATAACAAACCTCCTGTATCCAGAAATAGCTTTAGGTTAACTGAAATATTAGTTTCTGTTGCTAATTGCATTCTGCTTTTAATCTACCAACACTACTTAATTTTTAGCTTGGTTGTGTTAAAACTGGAAACATTAAACGTTTCAAGCCCTCCTACACATATTAGATAAAATCTACTGCATAAAACTGTAAAGTTTAGACTTCTCCAAAACAACAACAAAAATATACAAGCAAAAATTAGAGGTTACAGGGTTCCAGTTGGCAACTGCTTTTACCTTAAAAGAATGACCTCAGAGAACTCTTCAGGTCACTCCTGAAAGTAGAAATTAAGTTCTTTTCTGCTTATTTTTATTATGTGCACATGAACTGATGTTCTCACATGGGAGGAAAACACCTGCTGTTACAGCTTCTTTCTTCTATTGGAGAGAAATTATCCTCCAATAGAACACTCCACAAAAATAAAAGATAACATTTCCTTTGGGAATTATTTGGGGTTTTCAGATTTTCTTTTTTTTTTTCCTCACTGGTTATAAGAATCTCGGGTTTCCAGAGTGCTGTCCTCTACCACACAAGACATAATTTCCCATTTCTTCCACTGTAAGTTAGTTATAACAGGCAGTCTCTCCTGGGCAACAAACTGCAACGCATATCTCTTCCTTTCTTTCCTAGCTACCCCACTGCTTCAGATCAGCAGGCTCCCTCCCTCCCAGCTGATGCTGAGGGCCAGCACGCCATTTTGCAGTGCTCCTTCAGTCACGGGAGCAAGGAGGAGGAGTAGCAGTAAGAAATGCCCAGCCTGCTTGCAGCCTGCAAGCTGGTAACCAGCTCAGACAGTTTCTGCCTCTAAGCAGTTCTAGCGAATCCCAAACATATCAACAGGCTCTGAGGAGGTGGGGAAACTTTCCATCCACCTTTGATTAGCTACTTCCTCCCTTAAGCCAACGCTCTGCGCAGCACCGACAGCCTCCATTTTGTGAGCGGTCTCGTCTCCTCCACCCTCAATATGGAGCCGGGGGGCGGGGCCGGGGGGGGAAGGAGGAGCGGAAAAGGCGCGGGAGCGCAGCAGCGCCGGCCACGTCCCCGCGCCGCAGTGGCGCCATGGGCGGTCCCGCGGGCGGCCAGGGAGCGGCCGGGGGCGCGCCCGGGGCTTGGGAGAATCGGCCCTTTGGAATTGCGGTATTCCCCTCCAAAGGCGCAGTCCTCTCCTGCGTGGCGCCTCCAACAGCAGCAGCAGCAAGTGTCCCCTGCGCGCCTGGCAGCACACCTGCGGCTGCAGCCGCCGGCGAGGCTGCCCTGCCCCCAGGAACCTCGCCCACAACCCGGCTAAGTGCGCTGCGGGGCAAGATACTTTTGTAACTACAAGAGCGATCTGGGTTACATTCTATCCAAAGTCCAAGAGCAGTGAGAGTTGCGACATCGCTCCCAAGAGGACTCTGCACCGCCGCCTCAGTACAGGACAACCCGGATACATGCAACCCGGAGGCGGTGGGCTCCTCGCTCCCCCCGCGCTGCCAGGGCCTGCCACCCGCACTACGGTGCTCCCGACCTGCTCCAACAGTCGGGCACCCCGGGAAAAGTCGCGTTTAAAGCAAACAAAAACGAGCACTCAGAAAACGTCTCGGTTCTGCGCTGGGCAACACCCTCTTTGCTGATCTTAAACCGGAGTTTACTTCCTGAAGGGTGTCAAGCCTTTTTGTTCCCTCCTCCCCACTTCCACACCCTGCCCCGAAGTAGCTCGCTGCCCTCCTCCCAGTACTGCCCAACATCTTCTCTACACTACGCACCTTATCCAGTCTACCGTATTTCTGCTAGAAGCAAAAGGAAACAGTTATTTTTACTTAGTACAGCCTCGCTTTCATTTGCACTGACTATCAGGCAACCATTTTTATTAAAAAAAAAAAAGAACCTGTCTTCATTCCCACTGGGAACGGGATTTTGACGATAGGACAGGATGGAATAAAGTTTCTGCTGAGACTCTGAGGATGCATGGATTACTTAAAAAAAATAATGACACCTTGCTTTAATCACAAACCTACACCAGCCTTGTTACAACAAAACACTGGTAAAGCAAAACGTCCCCATTATGCTTAACCCCCCACCCCTTAAAATGGTGATACACTGCAACTTAAGGTTACTGACATGGGGATGAAGGTAGAAAAACATCTGTGAATTAATACAATAGACAGAAATGGTAACTTTTTTTAGTATTTCCCCCTTAAAGCTACTTTTTCAAATAAATAAAAGAAAGCAATCCTCTCACCTGTGAGGATCGTCTTCCTTTCCTCTTGTAGTCCTCCACGTCTCTCTCCTCCTTAAGAGCAGCCATTTTGGAAGGGTACTCTAACTCAGCCTTTCTCTTAGACCTAGGAAACCTAGAACACAGGTTGGAGAAGTCAGCACTCAGCCCAGTTCCGTGTGCCCGGGCCTTCTCTGCCTGCAACCCCCGGGTGTGGCTTTACAGGAGGAAACGGGCGGGAGGGGGATGAAAATAGAAAAGAGCCCCCCCCGCCCCCCCCCTTAAGTACCTAAAAGCACAGAGTGAAAATCTTCAGCTATTCTGCTCACGATGAGCAGGAGCTGCTATCCTGGTAAAGGTCTTTTTACAACTGTTAGAATAACTAGGTACAACCTAAAGCTAAAATCTGTAGAACCCCCCCATGTGGATTACTGTCTTGCATAACTACCACAAACACAATCGGTATGGGGCAAGCAAATTCCGCCTCTGACACCCAAACCCACTACCTAAACGAAAAATTACTTCTCTAGATTTTAAATCCAAAAATACGTAATATTTTGCAAGTAGTGCTTATCAGAATTATCTTATGTGTAACCCATTGGAATCAGTGACCCAGTAGCCCACAAAACTGGAACACTAGATGTGTTAAATATTTTCTGTATTGGAAAACATTTTCCACTACCACCAGTGTCAGAATCCTTTACTGATTCTATTCTTGCAACATCAGAAATCTCCCCACTTGATGCTCAGCTCTGCAGCACTACCCATCTGCAGCACTCCTGCTTCCAAGCGATACGTTTCATTGCTACCCTGGTCTAGTCACATCCAACTTTTCAAAATAAATGCCAATAAAGTTAACATAGTTACTAAAAGCAAGTATTTCACAAGATAAATTCGGGGAATGAACCCACATCTGAGAATTTAAACAAACAAAAAAAATCACATCCCCTTTGGCTTTTATCATTTTAAGTTTTCTGAGGTCATGATTTTACTTTTCTTACTATACTGCAGCAGTATCTTACCACAACTCATCACTACTTTGGGTGTATCTTGAAACTTTTTTACAGTAGCCACAATAGAATGCTGTCAACTAAACGACAGGATCCTGGAAAACTGTATTTGTGCTGCATTAAAAACCTTGGTATTTACAAGATTAGGTATCCTTTTGTGGGCTTTCTGGGGGGGGGGCAGGGTTTAAAGTTTCATTCCTGCAAATACTGCATAGGGAGAAGCAAGCAGGTCTCCACAAATGACCAATATGTACTGCTATTCAAAGTGTAAGTTATTGTTTAATATAATTTCATGTTAAAATCCAGCTTCAAATTAAACTCAACTTTGAAATCAGGAGGACCATGCAGTAACTTTTTTTACAAGTTTTATGAAGTAACATCACTGTTTGTGTTATTTTTAGTTCCTCTCTACACAATGTTAAACCTGCTCTTGAAATCCTTGAAATCAAACACCAGTTTGATTCAGGAGGTGTTAGGAAATTGTTTCAACTGAGCTGCTCAATCCCTTAAATCATACACAGGAGGTATGAAAAACAATGTTAACTTTTTAAAAAGTTGCTGTATGGCAAAATGAAACTTTGGGAATTGTTAGGGAGGAAAGAGATAAGCCTATTTAATTACTCTTTTTAAAGTAATTCTGATTCAGTAACTCAGATTCTGTTACCTGCTGCCTTCTCCAGCAAGGTTCCATGCTGACCAACCTAAAGCTCAGGCATGGCCTCTGCCACAATGGCCTCTGAAGGCCATGATGATCATAAGAACATTTGTATCAACTGAGTTCAACTAGCACTGAAAGAGTTGTCTAGTGCAACTTAACTAGAGAGCTGAAAGTTGGAGATAATGAGAAGAAAGTCACTAGATGCCTCATTACTCAATGCAACTTATAATGCTACTGTATGTCTTACAGGGACAAGAAGTCAGATAGTGGAGGTGAAAAAGACATTCCCAAAGGGATTTTACCTGTCCAGTCAAGAGACTACTAGGGAGACGCACTGGTCTTTTCTTCTAAATAGCTAAAGTTGGACCTAATGAGTTAAAGCAGCAAAACAATAGATTTTCGGCTCTAAGTGCGTTGGCAGCTTATTCCCAGTGCCAACAGGAACGTCTGCTAGGAAAAACAAACAAAAAAAAAAGATATTAGCTTATTAACTTATGAGATGGGTTCCTAAGCTTTACTGAAGAACGTTCAAATGCTTTGAACATCATCCCTCCCATATGTCAAACTATTCAACAATAGTTTGTTGAAAAGCTGAGGCAGCTAAAACAATAGCTTAAATGGAAGAGTTATTTTAGCTGTTTTGCCAAGGGATCCTGTTTCTTTTCTGCTTTTAACGTAGGAAAAAAACTTGTGTGACCTGTTGGTTTCTCTGCTCTCAACTCTTTAAGGTTTCATCTTGCAAAGGAAGGGGTCCAAAAAAAGCGAAAAAGAAAAACCCACTTCCAAACCCGCACAATTTTTGCTCACCATACTTTACTTGAAATACTTGAGAAAAAAACACGTAGATTTTGAGGAGAGAGGAAAGAAAACCAAGGGGGTACATCATGCCAGTGCTTCTCTCCAGAGAGGGTGCGCCTAATGCCCCAGTGTGCCCATGATCTCAACTTCATTCAAGTTGAGAGAAATTTGAACCTAGGGTTGCTCACGACTGCTTCTTCACGCTCCCCACCGGGATCATGGCAGGACGCCATGTGAGCGTCGTGGCTCTTGTGCATGTGTGGCTGGAGGAATGAAGGAAGGGAACCGGGAAGCCAATCGAGAGAAGTTCACCTCCCCGGGGCTGCAGAAGGTCGCTGTACACAGGCCAACCCCCTCGTGGAAGCGGGTGAAGGATACTAGGGAGGTGCTGCAACGTGTACCAGCATTCCTCGGCCAGAAACTCGAGTGCTACATTAAACGACCCCCGTGCTCTCAAAGCCTGTTCGCAGGAAAACGACCATCCCCGGAGCGCTGCTGCGGGTGGCTCACATGGCGGGCCGCACAGGGAGGACAGAACAATGACACAAGCCACGCGTAAGGCTAGCTTCTCCTCGCTTTTTCCCGAACGCGCGTTAAAGTGTGTCGGTGTGCCCCAGGACAGCCGAGGAGAGCTCTGCTACCCACAGCCCTGTCCCAAGCCGCGGGCAGGCCTCCTCCCCCACAACCGCCCCACGCTCCAGAGCGCAGCGAAATGGCGGCCACCGCCGCTGCGCCCGAGGGACCGCACGGCGGAAGCGCAGCCTCTCCCGCACCCTCCCTCTTCCTGCCAGCAGCCGCCATTGCGGGCTAATGCGCCGTGTCGCAGGGGAAAACGGGTCTAGAGCGCGGCAGAAACACGCTGCGAGGAGCCGGCGGCAGCGGGAAGGGCGAGGGGCAACCACTACGTGCCGCCTCCAGCTCAAGCCTTCCAGCCCGCCGCACCCAGCGTCCCCCCTTCCAGACGGGGGCTGCGGCGGCGAGTTACAGCCACTCTGCTGCGGCGGGGGAGGGGGCGGGAAGGAGGCCGCTTCACCTTCCCTTCTACCCTCGCCTCAGCTCAGCCCAGCCCAGCGAGCCCCGCTCCCCGAGCGCGGCAGGCAGTTACCTCCATTTTGTGACCAGACTTGCCTCCTTCAGTACCAATATGGAGCCCAGGGGAAGAGGAGGAGGAGGGGGGGTGTCACGTGGTGGGAAGGCGGGCTGCAGGCCCCGCGCGGGAAAGAGGGGGAGAGGGAAGGGAGGGCTGGCAGTCCCGCGCGCGCGCAGCAGCCATTAACGCTT
>VZTM01026467.1:0-30664 GCA_013400555.1 Jacana jacana
AGACCTCCCTAAACTACCCCCAAACTACCCCAAACTGCCCCAAACCTCCCCAAACTGCCCCAAACCGCCCCAAACTTCAGAAAGAAAATAAAAATCCCTAGTTTTTATGTGAGCACAGAACAAGCGATAGAAGAGAAGAAAGAGCTCTGATTATTTTGTGGGGCCTTGTTGGGTTTGGCTTTGGGGTGGTGTTTTTTTTTTGCTTTGGTTTGTTGGTTTTCTTTTTGGTCTGCCTTCAAAAAGCAACCGTGATTCTAAAATCACTCAGAGGTGATTCCAAAAGCCAGCAGGTAAAACCAGATTGGCCACGGCGTGTGGCTTTGCTGTTACCATCATGCCCAGAAGTGTTTATTTATTATCCTTTTCTGTGTGAAGTCTTCTCTATCTCCTAGAAACTCGGTATGAAGCAGCCCCAGTTTCAGAAATGCCCAGCAGGGTGATGAGTGAGTCCACGGATCTTCCTCTCCTGCACTGTGGTACTGGGACGTGCTTCCAAAAGCCTTACCCAAGAGGAAAGGAGAGAGCTGGCTTATCTTTCAGACAATTATAGAAAATTGTAAAGGAGACATAAGGTTGAGTGATGCTAAAAAAAACCCATTCCAGTTCCTTTCAACAAGGTGTGTTTTGTCGGGGAGAGCTGGAGAAATCAAAAACACCTTATATCTCCCCGCTAGAAATCTCATTATCTTGCCTTTTGTTTTCTGGTGTGATGTATTTTTCTGTCATATTAAAAATGAATGGGCTCTCCTTTTCAAGCCCTACCATGGATCATCCTGTCTTCCCTCAGAGTGAGTCACTGTATGTTACATCCTCACTCTTGTTCAGAAGAATTGAGCTCACAGTGGAAAACAATTACGCCTCACAATAACTTTACTAATACAGTTACTGTCAGCCAAGATCTCGCTAAGTGGGGTGTTATGTAAAGATGTAAAACGAAGGATGGAGAGGAGATTTGATTAACAGGAAGAGGGCAAAGCAAAATAAAACCCCGCTGGATCAAGAATGCTGAACTGCCGTAGCACCAGAAGTTTGTTAATCTGTTCAGGCTGAGTAACAACTGGCTACTGAAGCTGAATGAGGCAGTTCTGATACTTTAGAGCTTCTACAAACTACCGAGGACAGGCCCGCCAGGCTACTTTAAATTGCTTTTTTTTTAATGTTCACTCTAGTTTTCTGCTCTAAAGACTGCTCTGAGCAATGGGGTGACATGAGGGTCACACCATGCCAGGATGGCTGTGATTTGAGAGCTACCCTGTTGTTTTACTGCTCCTTCCCTGCTCCTACCTGGTTCCCAGGAGGTAGGAATTTACTGCTAACCTGTGCAATTTGGAAATTAAGACCACTGCTACCAGCTTGTCTGTCTCTCACCGTACTCTAGCCCATTTACTCTGCAGGCCCAATGCTTGATGTGTCCATGCCAAGGTGTTTATTCTCCAAAGACATCAAGAGCCTTAGAAATTGTAGAGCTAGAGCTAGAGTAAGGCTGGGATTTCTTTCCATTGACTTATGATCTCCAGGTCTAAATTATTAAAGATTTCAGTGTCTCCAAACATTGCTGCTGGTACATCACCATGTCTATGGTAAACTAAGTTGGCATCTCATCTGCATAAAAACTACTCACATCTGGTTGGCAGCTCCTGTACCAAAGTAGTTTCTCTCCCCTTGCATGCCCTTTATGAGAGGAATACAGCACTGATGAGCTTTTGTCGCTGGACCTCTGTTAATAAAACCTACCCTGTTGTGCCCTCTCTGTGTGGCTGGTCTGTATGTAGTTGTCTAAAATGTTCGCCAAGGCACTCTCCTGCATCCCCATCACTTCTTATGGAAAGTAAACTTGGCACGATGGTTTTAACACCAGCAAAGCGAGCCCATGTTCTGGCCAATCATCCTAGCAGCAACAGGCTGCTACACTGAAGGTCAGGATGGGTCTCACAGGTCTTTGGTTTGGGCCTTTGAGTATGGTCCCAGCAGTGTCTTCCCTTAAGCCTAGTCCTTCCCCCTGCCTTACAGAAAGCGTGACTTGGCTCCACCACTACAGCAATGCTGTCAACTTGACAGTAAATGGTGGCTGTTGAAGCCACACCAAGTGGGTTTTGACCAGCCTTGCAAGATCTGATGCTAACATGGTTTATTCTCTCTATTTTCCAGCTGGTGGGCTTTGTCTACGCCTGTTACGTTGTTAGTGTTTTTACAGAAGAAGAAGACAGCTGTAAGTATTTACCAACACATCCCTTGGCAAAGGTTTTTTAAATTTTATTCCTCTCTCAGATGTTTGTCTCTCAGGACTGAGTTCCCATCAGACTCCTTTCCACCTCTCCACCTATGTGATAAGGCACTACCTAACTTTCAAGGATCAGCTGTTTTTTCCTGTGAGGTGTTTTTTTCCCCCATGTGTTAGATGCTGTAATTTTGCAACCGTTTCAGCCCCAAAAAGCTTGGTGCTGGCTACTCTTAGGCTGGGGTTTAGAGAAACTGGGCAGCTTCTTCGGTTCTCAAGCTTATATAGCTTAAAGCCACTGAAATAATACGGTTGTAATTAGGAGTACCTACAGCAGAGAGTACAGTCCGGTACTCAAGCAGGCCACCTGCCGAGTATCATATGCCACAAGCTGAGGATGAAGCAGAGCATGAGATTTCTTGCCAAGAACCAACCTGACCACTTAATTTAACAGCAGAGGAAGTACCGTATCTGAATTACGAGAAGGAGGAAGGAGCCGACTCTCTCACGTTTGATATACAAAAATGTTACGTGTCGTGATGTGTCGGAGAAGAGCAAAGACTCAGGGGAATCACAGGGGTGGTTGGGTCTGTGGGATCTATCCAGGTATCTATAACCTGGTCCTGGATTACGTTGCCTTTCTAAAACTCCCTTTGAGAGCACTAATTTTGCAAACCAAAGAACTGACACATAAGGTTCAAACCCACATGAAATCTGATTTCTTTGGCAGCGTTGCCTTTTCTCAGCATATTTGAATCAGTAAAGTCTTACTGGAATGAATGGGTAAGTCAGGTTACTCCAGGTGAGTCAGGTTACTCCAGGTAAGGATCCGATCCAAAGGCTTTATATCCAAGTATCACTTCTTTTTGGACATTAATTAGGGCTGTGGAAGTAGATCTGTTGTTTTAAAGAGCAGCTGGCATGGATTTTAGCTGAAAAACAACAGCTTTGAACTGGATAGTTGAAAGTATGTGAAAAATGTTGATTCCATGCGAGCGAGAGGAGATGCATTTGCTTATCTCACTGGGCCTGATGTTTTCTGCTTCCTGTGTGGCTGAAGTGATTCTACTGACTCCATTGATCGTTTGTTTCCAGCTTGGCAGTGCACTTAGCGGAACTGCTACATTATCAGCAATATTTTTTCATATAGCTCTTCTGTTAGCTAAACAGCTTGAGTTCTGAGTCCCTTTTGAACATTGTAAAGTAATACCTTGACAGAGCTCATTTTTGTAGGAGGGAGTTGTTGGGAGAGGCCACCACATGGAAGGAGGCATTATCAAGAAATACAGAGCTGTTATTTTCAGGATATGGTTTGGGTTTTTTTTCTTTTTTCCACTAACAAATTCCTTCTCCCTCCCAGTTTCCCAGCTTGGGGAAGTTTTAAAATGACAGCTTGAATAATTAACAATGACAAACCATCAATATTTCACACTCACAGTGGTGGATCCTTCCAGTGACCTGAACAAATTTGAGCTGCATTTTAATTTTCTCTTCCATTTGTGGTTTCCTTTAAATGTTGCTTTGATATGCAGCATGAAGTAATTATAAGTGCTGAGGCACATTAATCAGGAAGCTCGTGCTAACGTGATTTTCATGAGAAAACCCAGCAGTAGGGGTCTACTAACGCTGAATTGTGGGGAAGAATATTTCAGATGTGCTAATAATGCACTGTAATACATTGCAAGAGTGAACCTCAGTTAAGATTTTTTAAAGTGACTTGGATTTTGAGTGGTTCCGTGGTTGGGAAGCTCAGATGATACTTTGTTCGTGCAAGGTATTGAACAGTCACAGAAAATTGCAATTCTTTAAGGTTTCCCAATTCAGACATTCCACAACTGAGCTAATGTGGTCAGTGACTGCTTTTTAAAACTGCAGAACTGTCTTCTTGATTTTAAAATACTCCAACATTTTCAAAAGTGGCTGAGAAAAGATCAAGTCTCACTGGAACTACTGGGATTTATTCCCCCAGTTAACTTAAAACCTCTACAGATTTCACCCACTGAGTGACATTGTTCCAAAATCACAGTAGCAGAATGAAGCTCTTCATTGAGATGGAATTTATGAGAATATATGGGTTTTGGGTTTATAACTATATTTTGTGAGAATTGGTTTGTGGTTTATAACTATATTTTGAGAGAATTCTTTTTAACACTTGCAATGTATTTAGTACATATTTGTTCTATTGTTCACTAAAAAATGCCACAACTCTTTAGCTAAAATCTAAAATAATAGTGCCACCTTCAGGAAAGAAAAATAAACAGGCATTTATATAGTTAATAAGACTCTCCAGTGATTTTTAAAATGGTACTGGGACCAGATAGCTTTCACACTTCCAAACAAAATGCACGGACGTGGCAGCAAAAAGGGGTCAAAGCTGGATCTATTTTGCAGGTTTTCACAAGGCCTGCCGGGTTAGTCACGAATCTCAGCACAACAATGTGACTAACCCCACTGACCCGGCTACGCTGGGCCAGGTCAGCCATAGAGGCTTGGCCTCATTTCAGGGGAACAGGGAGAGACCTGGAAAACTCTGCTGTGGTTACTGAGGGAATCATCCCTTCAAACTTGCCTTCTTTAGTTACGTTGCCCTTGTGTGAACATGGGGGACGGGAAGCATTGGCCCTATTTGTTTGCAGTGGAAAGAAATGGAGTTGGCAGAGGGGACATGAAAAATATCAGAGCTGAAGATAATGAGGGGTTTGCAGTTTTCCAAAGCTGCCTTTGTCTGTCCTGCAGGAAAGACAAGTGGGGCAAGAAGTATCCCATTTGGCTGTATAGTCTTCACGGGGATTGCTGTGCTGCCAACTCCTCCGCTGGCATTCACCCTCCAGCCCTTCCCTGGCTTCCTTCTTTCAGCGGGTGGCTGCATGGCTGAGGTTCTGTCAGCTCCGTCCTCCTGTGAAGCCACAGCGTGGTGGCAATACCTGAGGAGGCTGAGGCAGGCTTTCTTGGGTTTTGGGAGTCTTTTGTTAGCTCTCTGCTTTAAGCCTTGTGCCCGCTGAATCTCTTCCTCGGCACCCTTGCCCGTCCCAGGAGAACCTGGAGGAGAGGTCTGTACAGGCAGAGATTTCCACCAGGCAGTCCACACCTGAAAAAAATCACTCCTCTGTTCTCTCACTAATTTTTGTGTTATGCCATGACATGCACCAATTCTGGTTTTTTTCTTTCATTTCCTTTCAACTTTCTGGCCATGTTTGTTTATTTATTTGAGTTTTGATTTTTTTTCAGTTGATTTCATTGGTGGATTTGATCCATTTCCTCTCTACCATGTCAATGAAAAACCCACCAACCTTTTGTTCAAGCAGACATACCTGTAAGTATCATCTCCTGTGCGAAGGGGCTGTGGATGCCTCTTAGTTTGATGGCTGAAAAGTGCCACAGATTTGGGTTTTTACCTTCTCACGGGCTGACTTCTCCAGCAGGCTTTTCAGGTGTTGAAGGAATGAACAAGTGGACACCAAAAGGGGTGAAACTGCCTCTGCTCAGCCCCAGGTTGCCAGGGTGAAGCTGGAGTTGCCGTACTTGGCTTATGGCAGTGGTGCTTGATAGGAAGCAGTAGGGCCAGTTATAGGATGCTATTATAAACAAACTACTGGATGCCTTTTCCTTGAAGAAAGCAAAGGAGAGGCTGTTCAGCAGTGAGCAGTGCCCAGGCAGGTAAAGGTAGGAGTTGTGAGGAAGAGTCAGCCTCAGTGGATTCTTAGGGTGAGCCATAGTGACAGCAGAATATGATCCTCAGCCACAGGGTTCTATTGCAGTCTGTCAGGCACAGCCAATTTGGAAGATCTTTACTGGGGGAAAATCCATACAACATCTAGCTCTCTGGACGGACAGTCACAACTGAGCTCTGCAATTTCCCATCCATTCAGCTTTCATCACTGGCCATGTCTTTGTCATCCTCCAGTGACCTTCTCAAGGTGGCATCACAATGTTTGACAGCTCTGTGTTGGGTCCTGGCTCTCCCTGTACTTCTCGGGAACCTGTCGCGTACAAAGCTGATGCCCCAGTGGGTAAAATTAAACTGAGCATTAGATGGCTCGTGTGCAGGGAGGCACAGGCTTGCCCTTCAGGTTTCTCTACCTTTTTTAATTCTCTTGTCTACAAGAACAGAGGCTTCTGTGTGTGGAGCATCCCCAGAGTTCAGCTGAGAGCAGGGAGCAGGAAGGTGTTGTCCCCAGCGGCTCCTCTCATGCCACTAATAGAGATCCACTGATGAATTCCAGCTTCTGCCCTCCCTCCATCCCTTCACCCAGTCCACTTAAAAGCTGGTTCTCTAATGAGAGATTATGGTCAGTATTATCTGTTTAAAGAAGCAGTAGGATCTGAATTTTTGCTACCCTTTAAATCAAGCTGGAAGAAGGCAGTTCCATGGGCCAAAATGTTTTCAAGCAGCTGCCAAAGGAGGTTGTTTTGGGGGAATTATGTTGACAGAGAGTCCTGGCCAAAACAGAAGGATGTGAGGATGGGGGAGAAAAGTGGGGATGAGGGAAGAAAAACTGTCCCCAAATAGATTTGTAGAGGTGCCACTCCAATGTGGCGTGGACTTACTGCCCACTTTGCCACCACAGCACTGGACCAGGGGAGCAAGTAATTTTTGTAGAGCAGTTAAATTCCCTGGAACTTTGGGGGTTCTATAGCATTATTAGAAGGGATGGTACAGGAGATTAAGTATTGATTCCCCTCTCGTTCTGTCACAAGGGGATGGAATTTTCCACAGGCTGCAGGGCAGAGCTTTAAGCAGCTCCCTGATTTACTGGTCTGACACAGCGGCGGGCTGAAGAAACAACACGCTTTTACAGTACTGGGGGTGTGTGTGAAGCTGCTTATTTTCTTAAAACAGACAAATCCTGTTTGTGAAAGAAGCCAGCATTTACAAATGAACTTTTCCACGTGGGGAGATTGCACTATGAACAGAAGCTAGCAATGTAAAACTTCCTTAGAAGGGTCTTGGCGGGATGGTGAGCTGCTAATGAAGTACACAGATAATTGTGGTGTCCTTCAGACCACGGCTTATCTAGTGATAGCTTCTGCTGGCACAATATAATGTTTCTTTCCGGATAATGGGAGGTGAAAACAGCTGCTGGGCAGTAGATAAGGTGACCCACTATAAATTTCACAGCAGCCACCAAATAGAATTTTGGGGGTTATTTATTTCAGCCCAGCTACTGCCTCTCACCCACACGTAGGAAGGGGAGTGAGAGGAGGAGCAGATACTTGTTTCTCAACTAATGATGCCATGGAGTTCTGCAGCCCAGGGAGCTGAGTGCCAGACGCCCTCATCCTGCTGTGAAAATCACTTTATGATGACCAAAGGCATTTTCTTTTTTTATATCCAGTTCAAGAAGATGCAAAACATCCCATACATCCAACTTCAAGTTTAAATTTACAGAACAGATAAGGGTCAGGAACATGGATTTTCTGTTTCTACCTCCTTTTTGTTGAAGGAAATGATGAATGAAACCAAATCTATTCCACAACTGCTGATTTGGAGCTAGCTGCAGCCATGAACTTACATTTTTTGGGTGGCATCACCCCAATGTCAGTAGCCAGCTGCTCTCCAGGCAATGCCCTTGCCCCGTTGCCACAACTCTAACAGGATCACTTTCCTTCATCCCTAATGGAATTATCCTGTTCACTCCAGTTTTATCCATCCTTTTCTGATGGGATCACACTCTTCCCTCACCCTCCAATCTGCTTTTTCCCTTATCCTGGCTTGCATTTTTCCTAGTTTCTCCATCACTCCAAATTTAGAATTTTCATGGAGAAAAGACTCCACAGAACAACGACACTGACCTGGATCGATGAGCACAGATGAAGTCCAAGAGCAATCCCCCCAAAACCTCTGTCTCAAGCATGTAGCCCTATGAGATAACTTTTAAACACCTTTGAAGTGTGACAGCACACTTAAGGGAGACCGCTGTGTACTCTGGTAGCCTGTTTCAGTGGTCACCAGCTGCTAAATTCAGCATTCAAAACATACACCCCATTTCTGGCCTTCAGCTTCCATCCACCCCACTGAAAAAAAGGTTCTGGAATACCTTTGCCTCTTACTAGGAGGAAAAAAACACTTCCCCAGCCTATTACTGATAATAGGTACTTCCATACCACCATCCAGTTACCTCCCAGCTTTATCATGGGAACCCCCTGATCTCCCTGACAGCGGTTGCAAGCCCACAGTTAGTGGGAAACCTCACAATTTATCAAGTCAGGTGTTACTTTGCTTTTGTTAAAAGAAAACAACAATAACAAAAAGGCACTATTTAAGCGTGTTTCATTTTAATTAGCACCCCCAACACTCACCCAGAAACAATGATGTTCTATAAATAAAGTTATTTCTATTTCAGGTTCTACAACTGCTTCTGTTCTACATTTCATTGACTCAAGGGGGTTTGGGTTGTGCCAGTTCCTATTTCAAGTCACAAGCATAAGTAATAGAGACTCAATTTAGCCTGAAAAAAAATTGTTCTGGAAGTTTCACTGTGTGTAAGAATCACCCTTACTCTCACTGCTGCTTACCAGTAAAGGCACTGTTCCAATTATTTAACAATAACATATTAGGAAAATTGAGAGGAGATACATTAAAGTCTTCAGTGCATGAGTTTCTGGGCCAGAGGACTTTGCCAAAGGATAATGTCACTTATTGAAAAAGTTATTCTCCTGAGGCCAAAAGAGAACATTTCCAATGAGTTTTCAGGAAGGAAAGGCTGAACCCCTACTCCTCCACAGCTAAAGCTCAAATCCAGGCTGTGCTTTGCTTGACCACTGTCCCCTCAGGCTGCCCAGGACGGGACATCAGCTCAGGGCTGCTTTTTTTTCCCCTTGTTCATAGTAACAGTATTCTCACCCTTTGAGGCAAAGAAACCTTCTCGCACTGCTACCTGTGGGAGGGTTTTAACCAAGACAGCTCTACTTTCTGCCTAAAGCTCTTCTCCCCAGGTGCCCCCAGTACCTGCCAAGGCAGGAGGATCATCATGAGCGTTTCTCAGCACTCCCTGCCCTCTGCACCCATTCGCTCCTGTGACACCATTCTCTGGATCTGTTTCAGAAAGCAGCACTGTGCACTCTCAGTTAGGAAGCAGAACAACCTCAAAGCATAGCTTTGTACATGATTCAGTGCTAAATCAAGAACCCCTCAGGTGACAGGAGGTAGCCTCTCGTTATTGAAGAGGCAGAGGGATGGGCTTTAAGGGACACCTTTTAAGACTGCATCTATAAGGTCAACCAGCAAATTGCATGGTTGTGAAGCTTCTGTTCCCAACGCTCACTGTGATCTGGCACCCCGAATATGAAGTTACATTGGCTTAAAAGCTTTGATTTTGAGTTGTGTAGGCAAGTTTCACTGACTGCTTGCCTCAACTCTACCATGGAAAGGCCCACAGGGCAACAGGACGTGTGACTCTTATCAGATGTAGACTTCAGTATTGACCAGACAGCAACAGGAGGTACGGGTTAATTGAATGATCCAAGGCTCCCGTCGGTGATTACCCACATTAACACTCTCTAATCACTTCTTTTGTGATGCAGCCTGTCAGTAGCCACAGGCATGAAGCAGCTGTGAGAATGCAGCCTTAGGGGACTAGACCCCAGACAACAGGCACCCACTTCTCAGTTAAAAGTAGGTTCTTCAAGATCAACTGAGGGGTATACATACACAAAAGAAAGCACTCCTTAATCCAAAACAAATCAAAATCCAGACTGAAACACGGGGAGAGAAGCAGGAACTCCTTTAGGATTAGTTCTCCCTCCCAAAGTTTGACGACCAGAATACTTTACAAAGGAAATTTATAAACAGGAAAAAAAAAACCACTTCAGTTTAGGGAGAGAAAAAAAATAATCCACAAAACAAAATGCTTCTGCTTTTCTTTCTAGGTAGACTTTTCCCCAAACAATTTGCTGACCATGAACACGAATTTGCAAACTGTTTTGACCAACCTGAAGCTGCCTGTTTAAGAGGTGATGTTTCAGCTGAAAACATTCACTCACGTTTACTGCTGGCATCAGAAGTAGATCTGCTTGTCCTGCTGCATCTACACAAGCAGCACATCACCACGATTTCAAGGAGCTACTTATAGAGATGACCCCTAGCTTTTAAAATTCCTAACCAAGTTTTACACAGCTCCAAATGCTGAGGATACATAGATCTAACACTTTGGCTTGGCCTAACTGCAGTATATTTAGGTCTGGTATATACATAGCATTCTTTGCAGAGTTGAAGACTACTTAACCACACTACTTCTGAGCTCCCCATCCTATTCCTCACCTGTAGTCAATCATATTTGAAGCCTAGACCAGAGAAAACAAAGCGTCCTCATTATTTCCACACCATTTCTGTTGTCTTAAGTACTTGTTCCACACTAATGCCCTCCCTTCCCTATTTTTCCTCCCCCCCTACAGGCCTGCGTAAGTAAAGAGGAGCCAGAGGATGGATGAGCCTTGCACTCCACCATCAAAGATGCTGCAGGAAACGATCCCCTGTGGCCGGGATCCTGGGCAAAGGAAATGCAGGATGGTGAACTCCATTCCATTATTTTGTTCCTTGTCTTTTCAAACACATGAATGTACATTGAAGAATGGCCACAAAGTTGGTTTTTAATTCTCCAAGTGCCCTGACAAAGCATTCCTACCATGGCCTGGTGGCACAAGCCGCTGTATGGCACAGCCCTGAAGACCTCAGGCAGAATGAGTTCACCGGGAGCCACTCTCAAGAGCTGACATCGGAGCAGCTTCCTTGCACCATGGATCCGTAAAGGAGGAAGCTCTGCATAACACCCCCAGGACATTTTGTATGTTCTGTAGTTAGTTTCTTCCCCTCCTCCTTTCCCTCCTTCTGAAAGAGAGCCTAAATCCCCTAACACAACTTCATCTCCTCCCCGCCTGTATAGAACTAGGTGGGGACTATTTACATTTGAGTTTTGCTTCCCTCCCACCCCCTTTTATTTTTTTTTTAAGTTATAGATGAGAGCTCTTCCCTTTTTCCCCCTGGCCCATCCAGGACTCCCCCTTCCTCATTCTCTAGACATGGGCAGCCCCTCCACAGGAGGCATTTGTCCTGGATTTCAGTGTTCCACGACTCAACTCCTACAACAGCTAAAAACTAGCACAAGCACCGAATCTGTACTCGGCCTGGAGCGTAGCCCCATTCCAACATGCCAAGCTGTTCTCAGAGCAGCTGTAGCTTACTCTGGGTTTGCCCATCTACATTGAGTTAACACCGGTGCAGCCACACACGCAGCCGAAGCCTGCTGCAGGACACTGGAAAAAGCAGAGTTCCTCATGGACCATAGATGGTTTGGTACCCACCACCTTCACCAAGCAGCTGCGCTTAATCCAGGCACAAGCCTGGCATCATCCCGATGGAAGGGGGGGTTTTCTGACAGGATAATTTTGAGGGGAGGGAGTGGGCTGAAGGAAAAGGGGGAGATAAGTGTAATTAAGTTGCATTAATGAGCTGCAGTAATTAATTAAAAAAAAAAACAAACAACAAACAAAACCAAACAAACCAAACCACTGTCTGCTTTGTTAGCTGTAACTCCCAGCATGGTCAGCGTCAAGCAGAGAAAAAGCACTTGTTACCCCATCCCAGGTGTTCTTCTGCTGGTACCTTCCAAGTGCTGTTTTAATTCTTTACAGAATCACAGAATATCAGGGATTGGAAGGGACCTTGAAAGATCATCTAGTCCAATCCCTGGCAAAGACAATCTGTTTTGGATTACTTGGCATTTTTGAGTAACGCTTTTTGGGAGAGTCAAACTAGAAGCCGTGCTCAGGAGAGGAAGCGCAAGGGAAGAATTAAATGAAATAAAACCATTAAGTGCTAAGTCAGAGACAGAACAATGCACCTTTCTGTGTCCTATTCCAGAGGGCCCATGAAGCAAAAAATCCTCTTCTATAAATCCAGAAGTACGAGCACTAAGAGAAGATTTTGTTTGCTTTGTTCAACTTCCATGCCAGGTACCACCTGCAGCCTAACACCCCGAGTTCTGATCAGCTGCAGCTGCGAGTTACAGCCTTGTCTTCTGTGGGTATTTTTCCTTCTTTTAGCCAGTAGAAGCCACAGCTTCTGACTGAGCAGAACAGCCAACAGACAGTTGATTTGCTATGAGTTTCAGTATTTGAGGAAGAAAGAGTTAAACGCTCTTCAGGACAGCTCTGCCTGACAAAACACTACCAGCTCCTAAATTAGGCAATACTGTGCCACTGCAAGTTAAAATATATATAAATATCCTCGTGAAACATAAGCTACTACAGCACTTAAATGTGTATGGCATGCACACAATCACTCAGCACTTTCTCCAGCCCTTCTTTGATTCAGCTCATTTCTGTAGGACACTCATTCCTACTTGCCCACATGATGTTCCCTGGAGGGGCAGGAAAAGGAATGGAAGAATCTATACCCTTTAGTCAGAGGCCAAAGGAACAAAACCCAAAACCCACTGATTTTACACTATACTTCTTGGTTTAATACAATTTCTTTTCCTCAGAGAGCAATGTTGCCCATCACCTGCCAGCATTCCTTATTGGCCTTGCTTGAGAGCAACCAAAATGCAGCACAGGTGGTGGAGAAAGCCCAGTTTGAGCTTGGAACAGCAGAAACATTTCACTAGTAGTTTCAGGAAAGAATTCTTCTAGATGACCATGTGCAGTCAGAAGGAACTCTGAATTATTTGGAGGTCTTCATGTTTTTAACACCACAACTCTCAAAGTGACCAAGCCTCAGTGCCACATTTACTAGTGGAACTGATCTAAACCTCTTACTATGTACTCTAAAGAGACTGAGCACCAAACTACACACTTAACAGCATGCCCTGACTTGGTAAAGATAAAATAAATATTTAGCATCAATGCCTGCCATAAATCATCATAACCAAAATCAGTCTGAGAGGAAAGAAAATAAGACAAGCTACCAAGGATCATTATTGCCCACGTAATCGCCTCCTCTGGCTCTTATTAGCCGAGCCATTCATACTGGGAGAACCCCTTCCTCCTGGTCTGCTTGTGCTAAACCTACTCTAAGTTACTGCAAGGTGCTGCAGTGACCCTGCTCTGTCCAGGCAGGGACTGCTCCCAGCCTCTGCATCTCCAGGTGCTGGGAATAAGGAACAGCAGCAGGTTTTTGCTCCAACAGGTTCCCTTATCGCCAGGTCGGGAGTGCCCTCTATTGGGGACGGGCATCACTTGAGATGCTGCTAGTCAAAAAAACCAACATGTAACTTGTTTCTGAAGGGACATCTTACCGTAGAAAAAATGACTCCATCCTTCCAGAAGTGGAAAAGCCACAATTTTCAGAGCATTAAATAACAGAAGCCTCAGAAATAGCCGTTACATTTACAGCCTCATCGCTGCTCAGGCTGGGTTCCAGCCACACAGAGCTGGAAGTCAGGAGGAAATAATGCTACTCCAACACTAATCTGACTTTGGGTTCCCCTCCTCTGATCAGCACATCTACTTAAGCTTTTGTTGTTATTTACAGAGGGGAAATAAAGACAATGCTAGTTCGAACCCAGACAACACCTGGTTTCACCTGATGGTGCAATTCTGTTCCCCACAAAAGCTGCTGTCTGACAAAGACCCACCAATTCCTTTAAGAGCTGGAGTGTTTGAACTGCTCAGCTAGTAATCTCTCTCGTCTTTGCCAGGAGCTGCAGTCATACTACCCTCTTCTGAGGCAAGGATGAAGAAATCTGCCCTCCTGCGTGGCACAGGGATAACTGACAAAGTTACTCAGAGAAAAAGCCAATAAACCCTGTTTAGTGTCCAGGGCTCGAACCAGAGAGAAGCAGCTCCAGAGTTGCTCTGGTCTCTGCAGATGTGTTTAAAAGCCACATACCAGAACTCTGCATGAAGTTCAGCTGCAGAATTATTCCCCATTTTCACAGATTTGTTTATGTGGTCCTCACCTTCCTGCACCTTTACCCCTTCTTTCACAGCTAGGAGAGTCTGGAGCAGCCACTCGCTGTTGTGTTACTGCCAAGGGAAGCAGAGGGGTGGCAAGAAGAGCTGCTGCTCTCACTCATGCCCATGTAGTGCTGAAGGACAGACCTTCAAGTGATTTACAACCTGCTGCCACCATAACACCTCAGGACACGACACCACCCCACCCACACCCCCACCAGGGCATTCTACTGGAATCAGATACTCAGACCTCTGTAAGACAAAGAAAAAAAACTTTATTCCATGAAAAAGAACAGCTAATTTAAAAGAGAAATGCATTTCATTTTCCCTGCAGTTAACAAGCAATAGTATTGACAAACCTCTTTTTTGGCTACACAATTGAATGTCCCATTTAAAATAAAAATCACCAGTTTAGTCAGCAAACACATGTCCTCCAAAGGTAAGTTTCCATAGTTATGTTCTAGTAGCATAGTATTAAACAGCCAGGGAAGAGACTCCACAAACAGATTCCAGGAGATCATCTCGTGACCCTGACCATCAAAAGAGCCTTTTACCTTCTGCCTGGGGAGGTCAGCTGAGAGGAAACAGCCTCGAGAGTCTACAGCAGGGCCAGGCTTTTCTCTCAGTTACATAGTTTTTGAGCATTACTGAAACATTTTATCAATTGTTAAAAATTCATCTGGGGGAAGGAAGGAAGACAGCAAAATGCTTGAAGTGCTGGATTCCCCCCTCCCTCCCAAGACATCACTGCTGATATTTGAGTCTCAACAGAAGGCATTTTATATAATACTACTGCCATTTTGGCTCAAACTTACTGAGGGAAGCCCCCAGCCCTAGCAGAATAGTCTCAAAACAACTACTAAATGAGTGATAGAGAACCAGACAGTCCACTGAAAACAGCCTTTGACTCCAACACAGAGGAGGGATTCATGTGAGAATGCAATCATTTGGAGAAGGAGAATCTGTCAACAAAAGCTGCTTTTTGGAAGACAAAAGGAACCAGCAGAGGAGTTCTGGAGCAGTCCTACAGCAAGATCAGCAAGAGTACAGCAAGAACTCTTACTAGAAAGACTGTGCATCAGAGGCACCTTTAGTAAGTTTTTACACTTATTCCAAGCTACTCCACAAATAAGATTGCTCCAGCATCAAACTGTTTAGTCATTTTCTTCCTCAGCTGCATTCCAAGTTGCATAAGCTTATCTTTCCCTTTAATTCACATGAAAGTCCTCACGCTCCCCTGGATAAGTGCTCTGCAGATCGGACAGCAACTCAGATTGATGGCACATTCTCTGCAGGCGACCAGGTGGCCACAAGGAATAAACACAACAGACACATCTCCGTCCATGCACAATTTGCACAGCCTTTCCTCTTGCAGACGCTGGAGCTCTTCTTCTGCCCTTATCCGAGACTCATCTTCACCAGGAAGAAAAAAATAAAGAAAAAGGAAAAAACCCAAACTGTTAGTGTTGTAACAGCTCCAGAGTTGCCAGCCCTGTCATCTTAGGAAGACACATGGCAATTTGCTCATCATTTTCTTGAGAGACTGAAGACAGCAAAACTACCTCTGGGGAAATTGTCAGTTAAGAACTACAGCTATTACAGGCTCCAGCTTCTCTACAAAAGAGTCAGCAAAACTTCACACACAGGACTCAGCAGGGAGAAAGAAATCAACATCTTTTTACTTTAAGTTATCTTTATAAACCACGGTTTTATTGCTTCACAGCAGAACTCCAGTTCCTGAGCAAGTGCATGTTCAGTTACCATTGAAGGCAGCACGTATTCCCCTTCAGGATTTAGAAAAAAATAAATAATCATGAACAAATGCAGAGACTACTGATACCATTACTATAAAAGTCATCCCAGTTATGCCTAGGCTCAGTTTTACCATCACTGCCAGCCCAGTGCACCTGATCCCTTTTGCACAGATTGCATTTCTTCTGATGTTTCAGTCTCCCTCTGACCACCATCTGTATAACCAGCAAAGAAGACGGCATTAAATGCTACCCCTTCCCTCCTTCAGGCAGTGCTGTTTAAAAAGATGAAAACCCCTAGATTTCAGTAGCTTTTGGTTAAGCACCTCTTTACTCAGCTCTTAACTTCACAAACTCAGCCTGGTGAAGCTGATGTTCTCTGTAGTGCATTAGTCACTAGGCAAGTTAACCTCCCTACCAAGACATGTCTCCTCCAAGACAGGAGACCATTGTCTCCTCAAAGTGGGTTTATCTATCAGACAGCAGGAGCCCTCAGTTTCTCATTCTTGCTCCTGTGCTACCATTTAATCACATTTTTGGTATTGTGGAAATTGTTTTTTCTTCCCCCCTCCTTGGCTAAAGTGATGGCAGACCATGACATGGAGACAGGAGCTATGGAAAGCTACTAGGTGGAACTAGAAAGCCTAGGTGGAACTGCATCTTCTAATAAACTTCACTTAGCAAACAGACTCCACAAAACAGATAACAAAACAGATAAATTGAGAATATATATTATCCCAAAAACAACTAAAAGAAAAGAAGTATGGCTATTTGTGATCAAGTCATTGATTCAGTTTTAAGTAGGCTTGGAATACTCATCCATCCTAGAGGTCTTGCTTCAGACAGCTGCCTCTGTCTGCACCAGACCCAATTTTGCAGGCAAGCCTCCACATTGTGGGGGTGTCCACTACTGCAGGTCTAAGGGCAGCAGTAAATATCAAGGATATCTACACCACAGCCTACTGGAGGCAGAGTTACTGATACCCCTGTAATCACAGCTCCTTCAGGGTTCTTCAAAGCAGAATCTTGTCCTTCAGCCTCTCAAAGAAAGGCAGGCATGGGTACATTACTACTCTTTATTCCAGCCCAGGAAGAGAGAAGGCAGGCAGGCCCACAAGACCCCTCAGTGCTCAAGATGGCGTGAATAAAAGGCTAAACATCCACCAAGAGTGCAGGCATGCAAGTCGGGCATACCTCTGCTCTTCCCCTGGTCTGGCTGGAGCTGATCAGAAACCAGCTCAGACTCAGAGAGGTCGAAACCCCCAGTCTGTACGGATTTATCCTCTACTGGGTTGGCCACCTGTGTGCGGTAAAAGCCTGTCTTCTGGACATTCCGCACTCTGGTCAACCAATTCCAAGGAGCAGCCTGTAATTCCCATCTCCTTGGAGGATCTGTAAAGCAGTGAGCAGATGCTTTACCAAAGAGGCAGCACTTTGGGCAAAAAAGTACACCATTGCCTGAATCTGCTATATATAAAATGGCATTTACTTATTCTAGAACATTCCTCAGGCTACCTGTATAGTTAGATCAACATTCAGATTTACAGTTTTTCCTGGGAATTATGGGTAGAAGTAAAGTCATCAACAGCAATTTCATGAAAGCCAGGGAACTAATTGTGGATTGTTTATTCTACTGTGTCAGTGAAGCAAGTCTCCCATGTTTGGCCCCAGTCCAAAATCCATATCTTGGTTTTCACATCCCAGAACACAAGTCTCAAAACTGCTTTCAGGAAGATCAAGGAGAACATCCCGATTGAAGTCTCTCCTACCTCATAATCTACCCCAACCACTCAGCAGCAAAGACAGAAGTGGGAAATTCAGCTGGCAGCCTGTTCAAAAGCTTAAATCTTTAAGCTCATCCTATTGGATAGGCTCTTCATGAGAAGAATCGGTTTTCCAGTTATGGGAGCCAAGTTTTACCTACTTAAGTTTCCAAGAGCAATTGATGAAAGGGAATAGATTGCCAGGATCACCACTTTCGTGCACAATTAGACCCTCAAGCTGGTCCCTGGACTCTTATCAAGTACATATAAAGTGCTGTTGTCTGAAAGACTCTACAGATAAGCAACACCACCAAGAACATGGGCAAGTCAAAGGAAGGTTAGGCAAGCACCCAAAGTCACACAGTTAGAGGCCCCCGGTCTTAGACTAAGAGGTCTCACAAGAGCAAACAATTCTGCATCTTGTACTAGAGACAACTTCCTAAAATTAAACAGCTTATGGAATATCAAAACCTCTCACAAACACTACATCCACAGACACACAATAGCTGGGGTGGGGTACAAAGAGTAAGACACCACCACTTTCAACAGAAGACAAAACACCATGTAATTATGGCACTGACCTGAAGAAGCATGGGAACCTTGTTCAGCCTGATCCAAGGAATCCCTCTGAAAAAGGTCACAAAATGGTCACATAAGAGAAGGATGTGCTCAAAACACCCCGTTTACTAAACCCCCATCCACAAAATATTCACGACTCACTGGAGGTACCTGGGACTCCTGAACACTCCTAATATATTCTCTTCCTTTTGACTGCAATAAAAATGCACACCTATAACCAGAGAAGATTTAAATACATTAGTACAGGATCTCATGTGAAAGTAGCAGCAGTAGTCTGAACTTTAGAAGCAAAGGGCACTATGGGGTTATAAGCAAACTGCTATATTAAAGAGAAGGGAATACCATGGGTTTTCCCTCTCACCCAGCCCTCACATGAAGGACAATGAGATTCCCCCCTTAATTCAGTTTTCACATTTGGCTGAAGATGAGCCCAGTTACTACATCCTTTGGAACACATTTCAGACAGCATGATTCAGGAAGTTCATGGAAGAACCACAAGAACTGCTACAGAAACACAAATATCACTCTTTTTGTACCTCAGAAATCACAGCTGTTCTGATGTCAGATTTGACTTGACCTTTTAGATGGTAAATCTGCCTGAGCTTGAACATTTGATTTTGCTTTTAGAGTGAAAGGGTCTAATTGGTTAGGCTTTGTCACTTCTATTAAAAAACCCCAACAAAACCAACAAACTAGCAACAGCTTAGACAGCCATCATCCAGTAGGTTTCATCATTAACACAGAACACTCCTGTGATACATCAGCCTTCGGAGCAGAAGATGTGGCAATGCCCAAGAAGAAGCCTTAAAGGGACTAAAGGCCAAGCATCCTGGAGTCAGTAAACTGTTGTAAGGGATAATGTTTGCAGAGAGAAACATCAACTGCTTTTTGGGGAAGGTGCAGAGGGAGACACAGGAGAGGAAAGGTAGCTGAAGATATCATGATTAAGTTTTCAGCCAATCTTTGTTGGAAAGATTGTTCTACGTGCAAAGGAAAGTAGGAGGAAGGCACTTCTGGAAGACAGACCAGGCTAAGTAGCAGACCTAGAAACAAATTTTCTGTCTTGACCCACTCCTAGGATCTGAAAACGGTCCCTCACTGTGCAGCTTTGACCTTGAGAACTCAGAACCCTTCTCTTGAGGTTTCAGGGATTTCCAGAAGGTTACACACTATAACAGTTTAGGCAGCTAAAAGTATAATTGAACATACCTGACTAGCTTTTCATCTGCTCTGACCAGGTAGAAAAATCTAACAGAGCCTAAAAGCAGCACTTATTACCAGTCCACCACTGACTCATTTGTCTCTTAGCTGGAGGTACTTCTATCATGGAAGAAGTCAGCATGGAATGCTTATCCCACAGATCTTATGCTTATTCCAGCATATCTTTTGGTCTTGCTACAAGGGACACTTGTCAACCAAGACCGACTTACCCTGGATACCATTTGGCATGTTCCCACCAAGGATCATCTCTGGATGACCAGTTCCTCACACGTCCAGCACAGTAAAAGCACTTCACTACATCATCTTCTCCTGAAAATGATATCAAGAGATTAATTGACATCTGAGACACTGTATGCCCTACAAGTCCCAGATGAGAACCCAGAGAGAGATTCAGCACAACACACAGGCTACCAGAGAGAATGGATGAGCACAGGAGAGAGCTCACCAACACTGTGCAAGTTGTATAAGGGCAGGAAAATCTGATGAGAGTTGGAACTTCCAGAGCTGTGGCTGGTTGAGACTATTCCAGAGCTGGGTCACAAGCTAACAGGCAGCATGCATGTGAGCACCATAGCTCCCATGTACACACATACCTAAGCCCCTCTTGCCTGTATGTGGAATAGAGCTGTAATTATACCCATAACCAGACCCTGGTTCCTAACTACACCCTGCTATAACCAGCAGCAGGCACAGTCAGATGATGTACACAGCTTCCATTCTGGTACAAAAATTTGCCATAGCATGGTCTCAGGCTACCCATCCTGATCATACAGGAAAAACAACCATAAAAGTAGAAGTCAAAGCCAAACACAGTTAAGACTGTGTGTCCTACAGGCAATGAAACATTGTCCATAAAGGCTGCCAGTGAGGTTAGGTCATAGACAACCAAACCCAAGCCACAGCGACAGCCAAGCAGGCCAACTACCTACAGGTTTCACTCAGATTTGGTTTTTTTTTTGAGAAGAGAAGGCTTCAGTGCAAGACAGTTTCTACAAACCATACTGTGCCAAATAAGTGCCTTACACCCTTTTTAGAACTGCAAGTAATAAGTAGGCTCAATAGAAAAGTGTGTGCTTTAAGATTCTACCAGTAAAACATCACTTTTTCCACTTCTGCCAGTCAGGGAATTGACTTTCTAGCAGATCCCTCAGTAGCCAACAGGTGTTATCAGAGAAGTGATTTCTACACAAGCAGAAAGTGAAACAGCCCAGGCTGAAGGATGGACATGGCTTCTAACTACAAACACATACTGACAAATATTTGTGCAAGCAATAGAACATAGTGACACCTTCAAAAGTTACCTTGAGTAAGAGTTTAAAACATGTCCCTGGAGTACCTACCTGTGTAAAAGAACCCCGCTCTAGTCACTTGCTCGGGATTCAAGCCAACACACTGCGGCCAGTTCTGAAACACAGAGAGTCTCATCTCCTCCATTACCATCTCTGGGTACTCTGGTTCGTTGGGCAGGGCTGCCTCCTCACGGTCTGTCCCCTGCAGGAGACAGAGGAACTGGCCATCCACAGTGTTAAAGATTTCCCAAAGAAGAAGGATCCCTTGGCTCCCAACGTCCTCACCACAAATGAATTTACAGGAAGGGAAGAGCTTCATGTGCCCTAGTGCCGGCCAGTCACCAGGTCCCCAGTCCTTCAGGATACCACCACAGCAGAACCACTGAGCTTCATCTCTCGGTCCCACAAAGAAAAAGCCAGCCCTGACCAGATCTCGGGCGGACACGGACGAGGTGCCTGGCCATTGCTGGAAAGTCCTCAGCCTTCTCGCTTCATTCCTCATGCTGGATTCAAAGAGCTGTGAGTAAGAAGCCCTGCGCTCAGTCTCCTCGGCTGCTGTCACATCCCCCATGTCCTCGTTCTGAAAGAGGATGAGACAACCCAGAGCAATCAGCTGGGTTCCGGGTGTCAGGCAGCACTCACCCAAAGGTATTTGTTCCACATGCCCCTGAGTGTTCTGGAAAGTTCCTGGTATGGACAAAGCCGAGCTTGTTTGGGAATTGCAGCCCAATCAGAGCACCTGGTGCTTCTGTACTTTGCTGTCCAACTTTTGCTGAGTCCTCACTAGTGCCAGGGGGGAAGGGACCAGCGCTTTCTGAGCCCCTCTGCCAATTTACAGGAGAGATGCTTGCAGGAACAGGGAGTGGAAGAGAAGGGCAAAACCCATGCTGTCCCCCCCCGTGTCCCCCCCCACCCGTGCCAAACCACCCCCCACCANGTGTGTCCCCCCCAAGCTGAGCCAATCCAGCTCTCAGCATCTGATCTGCACAGTAAATCCCCATTTTGCTCAGCCTTTACATTAACATTTAAAAGGTTTTACCCCCCCCTTCCCTAACAGATTTAAGAAGACATGCCATAACCAAGTTGAAAACAGCCACACCCAAACAAAAATGTTTAATAACATTCAGTTGACAGCTAAACACTGCACAGACTACAATATATACCTTATTATGCCAATTAAGCTGTGACTACATAGAAATGTCTATAAGACACCTTCCCCAGGACACTAGCTAAAATAATATTTAGGTCCAGTTTCTATAAGGTGTCATTAAAATCAAAGATGAGACTTTTCTGCCTGTCCTAGTTCTGTGCAAAGGAAGAGTGAAGTTAAAGAAATCACTGAGTGCCCTCATCCTGCTGAGGGTAACAGCCCTCCCCTGCACAAGTGGAATTGCAACTAATACTTTCTGGATGGTTGGGAAATACACTTTCAAAAGGTCATACAATTACACAGTTGAGAAGCAGGATCCATTTAACTAATTCCTCTGGAGGAATTCCTGGGGAGTGAAGTCACTATACAAGTGACTAAGCAGTAGGTGCAATCAAATTTTTTCTTCTTTTTAAACACCCTGAAAAATCCCTTCCACACTTAAGAGGTCAGTTCATCCTAGGGAAGTGCTAACTATTTACTGGTGATGAAAGCATACAGACCCAAACCATCCAATGGGCAAATATTAAGTTAGGAAAGAAAAATATATATACACACACCCCTAAAAAGAGATATGGCATTTCAAAGTTGGTACAAAACATTATTAAGATAACAGATAACTACTGCAGTGCATATTTAGATAGGCAGATGGCAAGAAGCATTCAAGAGGAGACCACCTGAACAGCCACTACTCTGCAGTGGACATTGTCACTGAGAACCAGAGGCTCTCAGGCCACTGGCATCTCTTGATTATCATTCCTCTTAGCTAAGAGCTGCAGTGCATCTAGGGGCACAAGCTTACAGGGTATTTCAGTTGCAAGACCATCCCCTGAGCTAACAAACCCATCCTTTAGAGGGAATACATGTTTAGTGAGATTTTTAAAGTAAAGGCAAGCTTGCTCAACCACACACCTCTCACAGCAAGAGGTAGCAAAGCAGAGAAAGCACATTCAGCAACTAGAACCTTCCGTCATCATAGTCACAGAAACCAGAACTGCAGGGAAAAAAGAGCTCTAGAAGTTTGGTTTGGAAACTGTGATTCATTTAATAGGGTGGTTACTCAAGTGTTGTGTCACTGGTATAAAGTGAATTCCACACAGAAGAAAAAGCCTCTGATCAGTTACCGATACGCAGGAGAATTGCGGCTGAAGCAAAACTTCTAAGCCTGCAGATTTTTAGCCCACACAGCAGATTTTGCTCTCAGAACAGAGACTCATTCAGCAGGCACAGCTCCATGATATTAGCATTGCTCTCATCCTGGCTCCTATCAAAAGGAAGAGTTATTACTTCTGTAGTAGCTCAGGAGCTATTTTCCACCCAGAAGGTGACCACATTCTCAGCCTGCTTCCAGGGAAGGAGCACACATCACAGCAACCTTCACAGCAAAACACAAAGAGTAGCTCCCTCCCACCCAAAAACTTAACAGCTGAATCAACATTTAAAAATAAGGGATGCAACATAGGTGAACAAATGTACTACCTTTTTGTTTATGAAGAAAACCATTATAGTTTACCTGCATTAAAGACACTTAGAAAGGGGCAGAAGACTCATTAACTAGGTTAATAAAGCTCCCCTAATGTAATTGATATCTTCAGTAGTTACAGGACTACTAAATACTGATACTCTCCAACAATTCACTGCTCACACCCACATAGTAATATGCTTCCAAAACAATGCTACAGCTAATATCAACTCCCTATGACCACAAGGGCTATCAAAAAAAACCAACCCAACAACAGAAAAAGAGAAACTTACCTGCAGAGTACTAAAAAACACTCGAAAAACACTTGCAAGAACTAAGATTTCTCCCAACCCCACACTCTTCAAGCTGCCCTCCTTCTAGGCAATACAGAAGTCTCCTCTTCAAAGAAGCTGAAACCTTTCCAAGGTGTAAGTTATCCCACCTGAGAGTGACTATTTCTAATGCTTTGTCTTCCCGGATTGGTTGGGTTTGTGCTCAAGTTCTCCACCAGCAAATGCCATTGTTGGGTGTCAGCAGGGGAAGATAGGGAGTTAAGCTCAAATGGCTGCAGCTGCTGGGGGGTGGTGTAGGGAATAATAATATAACTGTTTGGAGCCCTGAAAGAAAATAAATAACTCAGAAAAATAAAGAACCCAGCCTTGGGCTGTTGCTGAAGCCCAGCACAGCTCCTGCCAGGACATCCTGACTCCTGTGACCCAGTGCTCTCAAGTGTCCTGGTTTTACTAAAGCACCTTCACTATTTCACCCATGACTTTTTTTCTTTAATTTCTATTGATATAATAGCAGAATTTAACACAATCCCCCTCGAAAAGAAGACTGTCCAGATGTAAGGGGAGAACTTGTAGAGTAGGGCTGATGGTTGGACTTGATGATCCCAAGGGTCTCTTCCAACCTGTATGATTCTATGTTAAAATACTCTGGAGTGTGTCCCACAGGGGATACTCCTGCAGGGGTACACCAGCAGCTGCCTCTCACAGGGTGACAACCCCCTTGGTCCCTGCAGTCCTGCTGTGACCTCAGTTCTGTGGCCTTTTCAGCTTCCCCTCACACAGCTGTTCTGCGCCAAATAACGTTGGAGAACATGAACAGATAAATAGCAACGAGGATTTCCTCCAGACAACCTGACCAGGTGGCCTTTTCTTTGGGAAGGAACCCTCTTTTGCTGCCACTGCAGCTCCTCAATTCAAAATGATTCTGTTCCTCTGCCTCCCTGGGGTCCCAGCTGGGAAGGAAGGGTTTTAAGGCTCGCTTTGAAAAGGGCAGTTACTCGAAAATGGGGTTTTGCTTTTCTGCCACAGAAGATGAAAGCAGCTTATTCTACAAGCTTGACAAAGCCTAACTTCTCCGTGTTACCCAAAGAACCCTCAGGTTTGTAAAAAAGGATCCATTTTCTTACAAGAAAAAAAAAGATCCAGATCCTTTTTAATTAAAAAAGAACAATGCTGAAGTTTTTTTATATTAAATGCATGTTAATGCAGATCCCTGAGCAGTAGAGGGCAGTGCTTATATTTGGAATTTACAGAATCTTGTTCCTTTTGGTTTTTTTCCCATCAATGTATACGTAACTGCACATTGTCTTCTGCTCTACAGATCCTGTTCTCTGTAAGTCCATGCTGTTTGTGAAGAATGTGAATAAAATATAAGACATGGAGTTAACCAAATCCCTCTTACTGTTCGGAAGCTCTGCTGGTGGGTTGCATTCACCTGTCAACAGATAGGAATGATCAATAGTTCTGATTTTATGAAGCATTTTACGAACAACAACCTCATCTAGGACTGCTTAGAACCACCTTCCTTCTCAGATGGGCTCTGGGGAAGTGCTGGGAACGTGGTAGGCTCCTTGATCCACTTTCCTCACTAGCCGCCTGCCTGCAGCAGCTGAATAAATCTGCCGACGGCACTGGGCAGCACAGGGAGCCCCCAGTGTTGTGGTAAAGGTGTGCTGAATTGCCAAGCCCTCACCATTCCAGTTGTTCAAGAAAAGCTGAGGGACCCCGGGTCTTTTCAGTCTGGAGAAGAGAAGGCTGAGGGGGGATCTGATCAACCCCTATAAATACCTCAAGGGTAGGTGTCAGGAGGATGGGGCCAGGCTTTTTTCAGTGGTGCCCAGGGACAGGACAAGAGGAAACGGACACAAACCGGAACATAAGAAGTTCCATCTGAACATGAGGAGGAACTTCTTCCCCATGAGGGTGGCAGAGCCCTGGCAGAGGCTGCCCAGAGAGGTGGTGGGGTCTCCTTCTCTGGAGATATTCTTCATCTCTGGAGACATTCCAAAACCGCCTGGACACATTCCAGAGGGACTTGCTCTGGGTGACCCTGCTTTGGCAGGGGGTTGAACTGGATGATCTCCAGAGGTCCCTTCCGACCCCCTATCATTCTGTGAAAAGCTGTGGAACTAAAAGACAGCTAATTCTAAGTCAACTTACAAAATGTGACTGGTTCTGTGAGTGATTATTAGGGTTGTTTGGTTTACCTACCATTCTCACATCATGCAAAGCTTCGTGACAGGTTTTCATGGAATCATAAAACGGTTTGGGTTGGAAGGATTCTTAAAGATCACCCATTTCCAACCCCCCTGCCCTGGGCAGGGACACCTCCCACCAGACCAGGTTGCTCCAAGCCCCATCCAGGGATGGGGCAGCCACAGGTTCTCTGGGCGATGTTTTCTTCTTCAGTGGGGATAAACTCACGAGACTTTGGAGGGAACATTTCACCAGGAAATAACGTTTCTGCTACAGAAGAGTGGTTTGAAAATGGTTCAATGCTTTTTCAAAAGGCAACTGTTTATAGGAAACAGCTTTTTTTTTTCTTTTAGTTTTCTGAATGGCTTTTGGAGGAAAAAATTGAGTTTCTTGTTCAAGGGCCTTGTTTTCTCTTTATTTGGTTGGAGGGTTGAGCAGCAGCACAGGGATGAGGAATAAGAATTGGGAGAGAACTGCATGGGGGAGTAGGCACATCTCCCACAGTGAGCGTGGAAAAGAGGGATGGTATTTTCCCATCTTCCTCTTCTTCTCTCCCTCAGTAGCAGCTGGCTGGTTTCTCCACAGATCAGTTGTGCTTCTCCTTCCTCTCAGTTCCCACCTCTCTCCGACTCCCATCATTTCCTGATCCCTTCTGATTCTGACGTGGAGGAGCCTGGTGCTTGTGCTCTGTTCCCTCTCCTGGCTCAAAGCCTGGCAGGAGGGACAGGACCAGGAGACACACAGCCTCGTGTAAACCGGGTGGTGTCACTACTCCAACTTGCTCACAACTAAAACTAACCACTCTTCAGAAGAAATTGTTACCAGCCTGTAACAAACGTATGTTCCACCATTCAGCCGTTAATTACCTTTAAAGAAGGATTTGTCAGGCTTTGTTATGACTCGAATGGAGCTCATCCCACTGTTTCATCAGTGGGAAATCAGCCACCAAGGAACATGGGACATCTGATTTTCCAATTAAATTCTGCCACAGTTTGGAACGTGTTTTTCTTGTAGAGAGATGTGCCCAGGCTGCCCGAGTATTGTTTGGACGACAGGCAGAAAGATCTACTCTTGAGCTATTCACACCCACAATCACCTGGTTTTCTCCACACAAATTGGCTTGGAATAGGTTCATTTTGTCCCTGCATCAATAATCAACAGCAAGGTTGAAAGATGAGCAAGAAAGACAACAGACCAACCTGAAGGACGCTGCACAGAGCTGAAGTGAAAAACAGGGATGGCCTTATTCTATCTAATAAGTAAGCAAAGAAAGCCTGACCTTGCCATTTAATAGAAATGACATGACAGCAGCACAAAAGAGCTGCTGCTGCTGCTGGAGACCAAGAGGGAGAGGTGGGGGAGTCCCTGCAATCAGGCGTTGCTCAGCTGAGCTCCTCGTTACAGCTTTTCAATGAACTTGCAAAGAAGAGCACGGGCGACGATGATGATGTGGGATGATGTCTGTTTGCAGGCCAGGCTCACGTCTGCACAGGAGTTCCCTTCTCAAACAACGTGTCAGTGATGTGAAAAACACGAGAGAAGAGCAGCCTCCTGTTCTCTGTGTGTCTGCCTTTATTTTTCACCCTAAAATGATGGGAATTAAAATTGGATCCTTGCTCTGGTTACGTTCCCCAGGTGTGTGGGGCGCAGGAGGGAGACGATTCCAGAAGGGCAGTGTTTCATTTTATGCCCCTGCTCGTAGCAGATTGGGCTGCAGAAAAAACCCTGTAAAATTGAAATTTGAAAAAAGAAAAGTATTCCATAATATACACATGAACTCTTCTGAGATTTCAGAGAGTGTTAAGGAAGAAAAAAGATACCCATATCTTTGTCTTATACTGGAAGAACATACCACAGTGTTTCTCTCAGCAAAGCCAAAATGAAATAAAATCCTTTATTTTTTACCCCCAGGTTATGGTGTTGCCCTCTCAGAGTCTCCTACCTCAACTGAGACTGCTCACCTCACTGGTTTTATTTCTAAGGGACTGTGTACTTCTCACTGGACAGACAAGACCCCTGTAAAAGCTGAGGGAGAAGCCGTAACTCACGATTTCCTAATGCAGAAGGAAAAAATGCTGACACACACACGGACCTGATGATCTTTCAAGGTCCCTTCCAATCCCTGATACCCTGTGATTCTGTGATCCACACGCCTGACGTGCTCTCTCTTTGCTTGTAAAAGAACAGGTAGAGCCTCACAGCTGTATTCCCCAGCACCTCAGGACGGGGAAGCAAATGCAGTTCTGAGATCCTGCCTACATGCACGCGTGGCTGGGATGATTCACAGTCACATCGTTTCTATATCAAGACTAGTGAACAACCACAATCACATGGACTTCAGAGCGGCGCCCATCACCCAAGCACCCAGGACGAGCCTTTCCCTTTCCCTTCCAGACAGATGTCCCACCCTCTAGCCACTCGGCTCACTTCTTTTTTTTTCACATCTGGCTTTGAAGCACTGCTCTTTGGACACCCTCTCCAGCTCACCCAGGGACCCACAGAATCACAGAATCTCAGGGATTGGAAGGGACCTCGAAAGATCATCCAGTCCAATCCCCCTGCCGGAGCAGGAACACCCAGAGCAGATCACTCAGGAACGCCTCCAGGAGAGTTTTGAATGTCCCCAGAGAAGGAGACTCTACAAGCTCCCTGGGCAGCCCCTGCCAGTGTTCCCTCACCCTCACCCTGAAGATGTTTTTCCTCATATTTAACTGGAATCTCCTGTGTTCCAGCTTGCATCCATTACCCCTCGTCCTGTCATTGGATGTCACTGAGAAGAGCCTGGCNCTTGCCCAGATGCCAGACTCTACACTCGTCCTTGTTCCATTTCATTCAATTTCTCCCCGGCCAGCTCTCCAGCCTGTCCAGGTCCCGCTGAATGGCAGCACGGCCTTCTGGCCTGTCAGCCACTCCTCCCAGTTTGGTGTCATCAGCAAACTGGCTGACAGTGCACTCTATTCCCTCATCCAAGAGGGACTCGCAAGAGCACAGACCGGCAGACTTTGTCCGTAGCTACCCCGTACAGCAAACGGAACGAAGATTAAACCTGCCATTTCCACCCGCTCCCATAGCCCCTAAACCAAACCAAGAACCTGCAGCATCTCCAGGCCCTGGGCATGACTGCAACCCTGCCCCCTGGATGAGTGGTCAGCAGAAGGACGAAAGAAAGCGGGCCATTCATTTCTGACGTTTTATTAGAATAAAAAATGCAAAATCACAATGATTTCCAACTATGAGAACACAGAGAAGACTCTGGTTTTAACTGTATCTAAAGAAAAGGATGATTGTATTGTTCAGTATCTTTCACAAGGGCTAGAATTTGCCACTTTTACCCCCAAAATTAAGCATGGAGATGGTACAAGACTTACAAACTATGAAGTATCATTAGATATTCCACCCATTAAGGAAGGGAGGAAGGGAGGAAGGAAAGGAGGAAGGAAGGAAGGGAGGAAGGAAGGAAGGAAGGAAGGAAGGAAGGAAGGAAGGAAGGAAGAGGAACTGGAGAAATAAATGGAAAGACTGGGGAAAACCCCTGACCATGAGCTGTGCACCCCTGACTTCCTATCCCCCTCCCCTTCCCAGCCAGCTCCAGGCTACCCCCTGGGCATAGCTCTCATGGGATGGAATACTAGTGCCCATGCGAGGAGAATTAACCCTGTCTCTCCTGGAACAAGGACACTAGTGCAGAAATGGAGGACACTACTTCTGTTTCACTTGCAGAGAAAGTATATGAGCAATCAGTGTTCAGGAGCAAATAGGAAAGCCCTAGAATTTAAAACACCATGTAGTGCCCATTCCCTGACAAGGTGTGAAGTGGATTACTTAGGGTTCAAGAGCTTATTTCATTAGGGCTATTTATTATCTTCTGTGTAGTGTTTCAGAGCCAATGTTGGTATGAATGATTTTCAGCTAACTCACTTTTATGGCAAATTTCCTGTGTGTTGATGAAATTTCCCATGTGTTTTACTTTTCATAGCAATCCTTGGGCCAAATTTGTCTCAAAGTCAGCAGAAGAATTAGGAAGGACTAGAGTCTCTAAANGGAGGGAGGGAGGAAGGAAGGGACCAAACCCCAACCCACCATGTACATGCAGAAATACAATCATTAATGAGGTAGAACACTAGAAATAAAAGGGCATTGCTTTGATTGCTTCTATTTATATAGGATTAAAGCAGATTTCTACATGAAGTCACAAGGATATGCCCACTCGATATATATTTTTACAAGCTTTTGCATAGTTTATTCCCGCTCCACAAATAAATTCTTTTAATCTCACTTAAACCAGCCCTCCCTAAAAATTACAAAGACTCAGTTTGGCACAAAGATACATAAAATGATCACAACTCAGGAAGCTTATTCAATACTGCTTCATTTTGTCACCTTCCCTCAGAAGGACACATAGATAAATGACCAGGCTCCCTGAGAACAGCTAGTTTGGCCCTGCTGAAATCAACATAACCCACGCTGAGGGCGTCAAAACTGCACCTGGAGGGAAAATGAAGTGAATTAACCTGATAAAAACCTGCCACCAGCGGTCAGGNGCCACGCTGAGGGGGTCAAAACTGCACCTGGAGGGAAATGAAGTGAATTAACCTGATAAAAACCTGCCACCAGCGGTCAGGCTGGTAGCGATCCCCTGCTAGAAGAGCCCAGCCGCAGGCCTCAGAGCCGGACCCGGTGTGAGGGCAGACCGGCCTCCCCCAGCGCCTCGGGCGGCGGCTGGGCCCGCACGGCCGAGCCTGAGGGACAGGAGGCTCCTGTACAGCCCGGCAAAGGCTGTCTGGGGGAAGAGGGGACCCAGGGAAGAAGGAAAGGACCCGGGGAAGAAGGAAGGGGCCGGGAAAGCGGGAACATCA
>VZTM01026467.1:30712-60579 GCA_013400555.1 Jacana jacana
CGCCGCCTGAGGGGAGAGGCGCCGCCGCCGCCCTCCCTGCGCCAGGCCCCGGAGCTCCGCGCCGCGCTGAGCGGCCCTGCCTTCTCCCCCGGGCCTCTCTGCTGAACCACGGCGGCCCTGTACATGAATTATGTCTGCCACAAGCGTTGACCCTCAGGTAAGCGGCGAAGCGGAGAGCGGGCCCTGCCGCCTCCCCGCCCGCCGGTGGGGGGGTTCCCCTGCAGGCCGGTGCCTGCCCCTGGCCCCGGAGAGGCTTTTCCTCTCCTTACGCGGTGCTTCATCTTTCTCGTTCGCTTCCCTCGTGGGCACAGCACGTTCCTACTGCCTTTGGAGAGCCGTGGCCATTTCTAAGGCAGGCCGGTGCTGAACGATACGTGAAGCATGCTCCTCGGCCCTAGTTTAAACGAGCTCTGATGTGGTGTTAGCCATTTTTAGCAGCCTTTCAGTCCTCCTCAGAAGCCGTGTGTTTTGCAGTGACAATATAAACGTTTTTCTGAAATTAACTTTTTTATTTCCTCCCTCTTTTTTATTCCCCCCCCCCTTCTCCTTTAACCATTCATGTGCCGTGGCTTTCCAGAGACCGAAAGGACAGGATAATAAAGGTGAGGCTCATGTTGAGATCTGGTCTTTTAAATTGTTACCGTAACCGATAGATTACGCAGGTACCTGTGGGTGGGCAGAAAGGTGTTATTCCGTGTGGATAACATCGGGAACAAAGGAAGTTGTGCCTTGTTTCAAAAAGAACATAAACTCCTACAGGCGTGCTCGCATCCCCCTTCGTGCTGTTGTGTTTACAGTTGGAATATCTGTTAGTATAAACATAATAATGCTCTTCATTTCCTTAAAATAGAGTAAATTCCTATATAAAGTCACACGGTTTGGGCTGTTCAATATATATATTTACATACTTTAGCAGTCTCTTCCTGCGATATGTTGTGTTACTGGGTTTGCTGTTGACTGATATATTTTCTAGCTGTCATATATAAGCCTGCAAACTTCATCACTTAAGGAGTTTTATATGAAAATAGTTAACTTCAGATAAGATAACTGGTCTTTTTTGATAACTTGCTTGTTTCATTTGAAATTAAACACAATAACAAGTCATCTAAGAAAATACCTTGATTATTACTGTGTTTTCTAATAGGTGTGTAACTGTTCAGGCTTAAAAACTAACAGTATTCATCTCCTGAGTGCTTTTCAGTATAACCTAACCTGTCTTAAAAATTCAGCTACTTCTAGTTACCGAAAGTTTGACTCTGTTTCCAGTGTTTGTGAATAGTCTTGTACCTCTACTTTCCCTGACAAACTTTACAGGAATATTCTGGTAAATTTCCAAACCTCTTTGCTAAACACCCTATTTGGTGTAGCATTACTTTTAGTGAAGTTTAGCTGTCCTATGGAATAGGTGAACAACTATCACATAATGTGTTTGACCTTGCTTTCTTAAATTTAAAGTAAATGAAATCACTTGAAGTGGCCTGATACCAGTTTTGACTTTCTATATCTTTCAGTGGTGTGCTTTGAATACTTCTCAGACATTAATTTCTACTTAAGGGGGTTTTGCTTATGGCAGGTATCTTTTACACCTGAGAAAGTTGGGACTTAAATTTTTCTGAAAATGTGCAGATATCAAGGCACTTCCCAGTCATTATTTCACAACTACCTGTAATCTCACCTCATCTTATTTCAGCCAATTTAAGCAAGCAGTGAATAACACATGCTGGGAGAACTGTGGATTAGTTTCTGAGCGTCCTAATTACGGGCCAGAACAATAGATATTTCCCAATATTTTTCACAAAATTCTTGTCAGTAATTATTTTTTGTTCAGAGGTAACTCACATGAATTGTCAAGTCACTTTTGACTGTAGAATTGCTCTTAAATTTTTTTTTTTATATCTACTCAATTTTAGTTTTGTAAGCAATGATAAAGTGAAACCATTTTGGGGAGAAACATCCTCCCTCGGTGGTCTTAGGAGTTCATGCTGTGAAGAAGAAAGATGACTTTTCATAAAGTAACATAGGGTGGAATTCATTACTGAAATGCTACTTAGTGGTATTTTAATGTGTTGTAATCTTTTCCTTCTAGTACAAAATGGTTCATTACATCAGAAGGATACAGTTCACGACAACGATTTTGAACCTTACCTTTCCGGGCAGTCAAATCAGGTTAGTGTATTTTTAACTTAGCTTTTTTTCTTAGGCGTGCTGCTGGCACTCAATTCCTAGGATTGTGTTGAGGGAGCAAATTCCTTAAATAGAAATGGAAAAAGAAATGACTAGCATATTGTGTTACTTGGTAATACAACTAGCATTTGTGCTCACAAAGCTAATATTACTCTGCGGATCCAGATGGCCACAAGTGAAAATGAAGTTAATGCTCTAACTGGTGTCTGCTGGTTGCTCCTCGGATTGCAGGTTATTGATAGGGTTGGACTGTGACAGGCTAGTTGATCTTACAGTTCTTTGATGGGTGGCTTGCGTGTGGGAGTCTGAAGGTTCTGCTTTGGGGCTCTCCTGATTTGTGTAATTTGTATAATCCTAGAAAGTAGTAGAGTTGAAATTTGGTTTGGGTGCTTTCTAGGATGCTTTCAGTGGTCCTCTGAAATGTCTTAAAGATTTTAAGGGTAAAGCACTATAATGTAAACTTTCAATATAAACCAGTTCATTATAATGTGTTTTTTAAATCAACACCATTACTTAAATACCATTATAATTGAAAATATCTTTTCATTGAAGTAATTTTTGGCTTAACATTCAAATCTGCAATGTTAACAAAATGTGTAGAAACTGGTGATGCAAGCAGTTTTCTTTCACAAATAAAAGCATGTATTGGAGAGAACTGCTGAGGTACCTTAGCCTTCCTGCCAAGAAATACTACCTGTTACCTTTTAAAAGGGGAATTGGTTATTGAGCCTGAAGCTGATTGATGCCACTGCTGATGTTGGTGACATCACTGAACTTGCTCACAAATGAAAGCCCTTCTACATGTTAACAAAAACCACACAACAACCCCAAACTCCCGTATAATGTGTTCTGTTTTGTTTGTGGAAACTGATTTGATCTTGATCAATTTAGGTGCTGTGTATCTGTTATCTCCAGTGCGTGTTAAACACCTTGGTTAGGGCAGTCAGCTGGATGGCACTGTGTTAATGAGTTTGGTTTGGCTGAGAGCAGCTCTGGGGAAGGGCACACAAACCTTTGCACAATATAGGTGTACTTGAGCTCGTTTCCTTCCTGGAAGCAATTGAGACATTCCACTGGGGAAGGAAAAACAAGTGTGTGTGTGTGACAGCATGAATTGTCTTCTGAGCTCTGCACTGTGTGGGTTCTGGCTCCAAAGCTGTGCTCCTGGTCCTCTAGACTTAAAATGATTTAATGGGAAGCATTTTCTGTTCTCTGGAATTAATGTTCTGTAGTAGGGATAAAAGCAGGAATTTTTTTTGGGGAAAAAAAAGGAAGTCTGATTTTCTCTTTGAATGCAAAATTAGATTTCAAAGAAATTGAAATTTTCACCTTTTTATTTAAATTCTACTTCACGTTACATATGTAATTTTTAATTACTTAAAATTATGTTTTCTTAATGTGAAATATACTGAACATCAGACTTTGTACAGAAAAAGTGTAGAACCATCTATTGTAACTTAATTCTAGGAAATTGCTCAGCTGTCAACAAGACCAGTTATTAGGTTTAAATGGGAGAAGTGCTATGACTGTTAGAATTTCCATGATTCTTAATAAAGTTTTCGAGGATGACAGCGTGGCTCCATTGACCGACCCGTTTATGCTGCGGTGAGAAGCTGGCACACGCTGCAAGAACCAATTGTGTAGGTTGTCTTACAATGTTAAGTGGAAAGTGACAGTAGTGTTAATTAGGACTGTGAGATTTTGTACTGAAGACAACCGTGTTGCTGAACAAAGCCTTATTATGTACTCACTCCGGTTTATTTAGCCCATTAACATGACTGTAAGATCTGACTCGCAAAAAAAGATTGGAAACAAATTGAATATTTTTAAAATATATTAAGAAATTAAAAACCCAGCTGGTAAAACAGTATATTTGACATCAAAGATCAAATGTAGGTTGGTAATATTGTGTTGATTTCATATTAAAAAAAAAACCAACCCATAAATTAGTTTTTAAAAGGAGTTTTGGATATGTTAAATAATCAAAACGCAAATGTCTTCCTTATTTCTGCTGAAAACGGCTCCGAAGCAGAGGTGCTGCCTTTTCTTTCCATAAAGGTTCTAATATCTGAGTAGCAGTTAATACAGATCAAGTTGGAGATGTGATAGCTTTTTGTTATAAAGCACAAGAAAAGTATATTTTTGAAGGGAACGGAGTGAAGTAGATTCACTCAGAACATGAATATTCATACAGAAGGTGTAGATGTATACTGGAAGCTGCCTTCAGAGCAGGAAGGGCACCCCCCATGGAATGTCACACAAAATCAAAAGATTATTCAGAAATAATAGGGAATAACTGGTGGGCAGTACACTTCGGGAGAAAGAAGGATTCTCTTCCTTATTAACAGAATGATTGGGATGTTTGGGTAGGTGTTTTATTTTATTTATTTAAAAAAAGAAAAAGGGAGGTGTAGAAAGGTCAAGGATAAGTTTGTTGGAATAAAAGTGCTGCTGTCGGGGTTTCTTTTACACGCTGGCATCAAGCCAGTCAAAATGGATTGGGTGTTTAGTAAGGATGTCTGCTGAAACTGCCCTTTAATCTTGGTAGAAGCCTTGCAGGAACTTTACAGGGTGTGTGACAGGAGGAGACAGTCTCAGGAATTGTCTAGTGTTCTTTAACAGAAATATTTTGGGACAAAACACCTGTGTTCTTTAGACTTACTACTTTGGTCTTTAATACACTCTAAATCTGTAGAATATATGAACCCAAGTAGCTCCCCAGAACTGCATTTGCTGTTACTTTTTTCTCAATATTAACACTTTGAGCTATAACACATGGACAACCTCAAAGTAAAGTCTTTTAGAAATATGATGTTTTCAAATGCTAAATTTTGATTATTTTAGCTTGGGGGTCTCAAATCTGATGCATTTCAGAGGATCTTTTCACATGAAGGTGGATTCTGTTCCTCTTTTTAATGATTTTGCATGTAAATAAGAGCAGCATGAACAGGGGCAGAGCTTATTTCCTTTAAATCTATAACCCTGGGTTTAGACTGTTTAAATCCCAGACGTGGTTGCAGAACAGTAAGTCTTGGAGGTGTTTTATGGTATCATTCTGTATGTGAGAAATGGGGATATTGAATTACTCTGGCTTTGGGGTGTTGTGGAAGGGAATCACTGAAAAAACGAGCCATACAAATGACTGGAGGTTTTGTATTTTACTTATTGAAGGAGCTGAGAAATAATATGATTTTGGGGAAAATGACTGAATTTCCAGTGCAGTTTTGCTGATTATTTTCAGATAATTTTTTTTAAAAAAACTTCAAAATGCTGCTGTTTGAAAGAAATTTTAGTTCTGCTTCTCAACATAATCTTTCTCCATGAGTAAGGCAAGGCTGGCTGCTGGCTGACTGCTTCACAGAAGATGTTGACCTTCCCTCCCCCTCACAATTAGAGTTCGAGTGTCAGTTTGGAAGGTCTCCAATACACACGCTTCAAGTTTATTTAAAGAAGAATAAATCCTAGGTTAGAGCATTCTGTCTGTCTTCTTTTGCATTATTGAATAGGAGGACTATAAGGAATGCTTCAGAATCAGGTGTCAGAAGATTTAGAGTGGAAGGGAAGCCTTGCTGGGTTGGTCTAAGAAGCAGTTGAAAGGGAGGAAAAGCTGGAATTTCAGAGCGGGCAACTGGTTTCTAACTGGTCAGTCTCTTGAGTTGTAGAGAGGAAAAGATGGCCAGTTTGGTGCTGGTGGACAAAAACCCTATTCAGCCTTTTGCAGAAGTTTTTCTCAAACTGTTTGGATGGTATCTCTCTCCTGACATGTCTCCATAGACGTGTTTCTAGTTCTCCAGTCACCTCTTGTTCCAGTCTGCAGTTAGGTTTGCTGACAGCAAACTTGCTGTGCTTCTTGGTGTGGGATCTCACCGTGGTTCTGTCCGTGTCTGAAGTAGCCTTTTGCGTGTTTTACCTCTTGGAGTGTTTTGCTGCTTGGCCCCTCGGAACAATCCCATAATGGTGATTGTAATCGTATTTTCTGTTCTGTGTGCTGTCATATTAATTTCATCTACAACTTCTCCCACTTAGTGATCCAGAAATGCTAAATATCTTTAGTTCTCTGAAGCAAAGATATGTCGTGATAGAAGTTTCTTGAAATATTTTGGGGTATCAGTAGATTAAATAATTCTAGAAGAAGCCACTAGCTACCCTTAGTGTAAACAAGCTTACGTGGTTTCAAAATCTGAAGTATTAACCTCGTTGCCAGCCACTGGTCCTGGGGTGTGTTAGAAATACCCAGATACTGCGTTTTAGCCCTGCTTCTTTCTGGAGTGTGAACAAAGATCTGTAATTGCAAATGAAATCACCTTGGCTCTATTGTTTTTATTTGGTGATGAACCGTGTTGTGGCTCTTTTTAAATGGGCTTTTTTTTCTATCTGAAGTTACCTTTCTTTTCTCTCTCTAACAGAACAGTAGCTATCCATCAATGACTGATCCCTATCTGTCCAGTTATTACCCACCATCTATCGGGTTCCCCTATTCTCTCAGTGAAGCACCATGGTCTACAGGAGGAGATCCTCCTATGCCGTATCTCACCACCTATGGACAGCTCAGTAACGGAGATCATCATTTTATGCACGATGCTGTTTTTGGACAGCCTGGGGGTCTGGGAAATAACATCTATCAACACCGGTTTAACTTTTTCCCTGAAAATCCTGCCTTCTCAGCTTGGGGAACAAGCGGATCCCAAGGACAGCAGACTCAAAGTTCAGCATACGGGAGCAGTTACAGCTACCCGCCTAGTTCACTGGGCGGTACCATCGTGGATGGACAAACGGGATTTCATAACGATACGTTAAATAAAGCTCCTGGAATGAACAGTATTGAACAGGGAATGGTCGGACTGAAGATCGGTGGAGACGTCACGACTTCTGCGGTGAAAACAGTAGGTTCTGTAGTCAACAGTGCTGGGATGACGGGTGCCCTCTCCGGTAATGGTGGATCTAATGTAAACTTACCGGTATCCAAACCAACTTCTTGGGCTGCTATAGCTAGCAAGCCTGCGAAACCACAGCCTAAAATGAAAACAAAAACCGGACCTGTAATTGGAGGAGCGTTGCCTCCTCCACCTATAAAGCATAATATGGACATAGGTACTTGGGACAATAAGGGCCCTGTGGCAAAAGTTCCTGCCCCCCAACAGATACCTTCTCCTCAGTCTGTTCCGCAGCCACAGCAACAAATTGTTCAGCCTGTTCCAACTCAGCCTCCTCCATTGACTCAGCCGCAGTATCAGGCCCCTCAGCAGCCACCCCAAAATCGCTGGGTAGCTCCTCGCAACAGAAGCGCGGCTTTTGGGCAAAGTGGAGGAACTGGTAACGAGAGCAACTCAGCTGGCAGTGCCCAGCCTAACCCTGTTCCAAGTGGCGAGTCCCATCCTGTTCTTGAAAAACTGAAAGCTGCTCACAGCTATAACCCTAAAGATTTTGAATGGAACCTTAAAAATGGACGTGTGTTCATAATAAAGAGCTATTCTGAGGATGATATTCATCGTTCCATTAAGTATTCTATTTGGTGTAGTACGGAACATGGCAACAAACGCCTGGACAGTGCTTTTCGGTCCATGAATAGCAAGGGTCCAGTCTACTTGCTGTTCAGTGTCAATGGCAGTGGACACTTCTGTGGAGTAGCAGAGATGAAATCACCCGTGGACTATGGCACCAGTGCAGGTGTCTGGTCTCAGGACAAGTGGAAGGGGAAATTTGATGTCAAGTGGATCTTTGTGAAGGATGTGCCCAACAACCAGCTCCGACACATCAGGCTGGAGAACAATGACAACAAACCCGTTACAAACTCCCGTGATACACAGGAGGTGCCCTTAGAAAAAGCAAAACAAGTGCTTAAAATAATTGCTACTTACAAGCACACGACCTCCATCTTTGATGACTTTTCTCATTATGAGAAGCGCCAGGAAGAGGAGGAGGTGGTGCGGAAGGTAAACTTATTAAAAAATTTATTTTATACACAGATGTGGGGAAAATGAAATGTGAAGGCTGCTATGGTGGAAAAAACAATGTAAGTAGGAACTTGAAATGTTTTTAATACGTATCAACTCGGTGGTTTTATGTGTGTTTAGCAACACCAAAACCAAAGTGATGATTATTTGTCTGTGGCGATTCCGTAGCTAATGGGTTTCCAAGGAGAAAGTTAAGCAATGATGCAGGTAAAGGATGTGATGTCCAGGGTTTGTTTTTTTTTTTTTGAGATGGTTTGACTTTTCTATCTTAAAATTGTTAATAAACTAGAAAATAGTTTTTCAGAATTGGCTTCTGCTAAAGATTCCCACCCAAGTTTTTTGCCGTATAAATACAGGGTGTTTTACCACTGTTTGACTGGAACTGGGCTGTCAAAATTGATACCTGTGTTGGCAGTTGAAATCTGTACATCCCCTTTAAGAGCAAGAAGCCTGGTCTCGCTTGTTCAGTTGATCTCTCTGGAAAACAAGAGGTTGCATAAAACTGCTGCAATAGTGCTAGAAAGATTGCCTTTCCTAAGTCACGTGTATTATTATCTGGAAAATAAAGGTTTTCAGTTTCCAGGATTAGTCTGTCTAATAATTCTTGGAAGTGCTGAGCAGAGGTGCAGTAAGAGAAATTTGGGCAGTAACTGGGCAAATGTAGTAGAAACTCACATATGCTTTTGTGGCTCTAAGTCTGCCACAAGAGACATCTGTCCCTGTCTGTCCCATGACCTCAGTTTAAAGAATGCCTTTCTCTAATTAGGCACCCTAGAAGTAATGAACTGACAAATGATAGGTGTAAGGATGTGTCATTGCCATTACATAAAGCTGCTTGATCTGGTGTTTCATAGACTTTTTTTGTAAAGCACTTCAAATAAAGCACTTATTGGGGACAGGTTAGTTTAGGGTGACTTCAGGAAACATTGTGAAGCGGTGACTCAACGTGCTTCTTGGAGCTTGAATTGAAGTTGCCATTTTAAAGGTTTGATTGCCATTTCAAAGTGCAGATAAAATTGCTTTAAACTGTCCTCATGGAATATACCATTAAATTATGAGAGAGAAGGACATCAGTGTCTGAAGAGCTTTTGAGCTAAGCTTTTCCTAGCCATCAGGCAGGAGGTGCAGAGCGTTCCTCGGCACAGCGGGGAAGGGGAGCTTCAGATTTGCAGTGTTTCTTGCAAACTGCCTGTGGGGTTCCTCAGGCTGAGACAGGAGAGCCTTTACTTTAACACTTCATTCCTTCAGTGGACAACTAGTAATTCAATATTGAGTATAGAGCGACCTGTGCAGAGAAGAGAGGCATTCCCTTATTTAGGAGAGAATCTTGAAAAAGCCTGGTACGGTGTAGGGGGGGTGGATTTTTGGGGGGTTTCGGTTTGGGTATTTTTGATGAGTGATTTGCTGCTGAGTCTGGAGGGGAGAGTAATGCACATATTTGCAGAGTGAGAGTACTGGGGCAGCGATAGGAGAGCTGGTCTTGAAGAGTGGTCTTGCTGGCCGGTGGAAGGCCCAGATGGCTGCATTCTGAATGCAGACCTGCCTTTGCTTTGGAGCAGCTCAGAGGCTGGCGCTCAGCTGTCGGGCTGACCCGGTGTTGGGTTATTTTAACACACCCGACTACTTCCTGCTTTCAGCTTAAGTGCTGATACAATATTCTTACCCAATTTTTCTGCCTCATTTAATACTGATGCTCTAGCTTGTGGGACGCTCAGAAAATAAACTCTGAAGTCTAATTTAACCTTTCTTGAAGTCTTCTGAGCAGCTTAGAAAATAGGACTGTATGCAGACACAGCGTGTTGAGGAAGATAACGGTGCTGGAGAGGTAGAGCAGATCAACAGGGAGAGAATGAGAAATAAGATACTGCTTGTATCTTGCTTTCTATTAAACTGTTGTCTGCAAAGTTCATGACTAAATGAATTTCAACAGTCCATGTGACTGCTGAAGTGTTTCTTTGCAGGATTGCACAAGCTGAAACGTCTTACTATTGAGAAGTCTGTGCTACTGAGGTTGAAGCTGTCCTGTTCTGCAAAGTTAACCTTCCTGTGACAATTTTTGAAGAATCTTATTGCTGGTTAATGTATCTTATGACCTAATTAACATTTCCACATGGTTATTTCTTTATGTGCCATCTTAAGTGGTTTTCAATTTGCTGTGGTTTCTTTATTCATTATGCTCTGTTTAGCAGTAAAATGACTTGCTGAAATTTGTGCTTCTGTTTCACCACTGTTGTGATTACAAAGGGTTAGAATTCTTAAAACTCTACCTGGGGAAGGTAGAGTTTTACTTTAATACTTTAATATGCACAGAATACTTTGATATACACAGAAATACTCACTAGGGAAAAAGAACTTCATGTAATCCATGCAATGGAAGCCACTGGCATTTCAGTTCTTTCTTTAGATGGTTACAGTTTGTTAACCAGTGATTCCTTAATTAATGGGTGCAGCGTGAGCTCCAGTGTGTGCTCCCTCAGCTCAACTCATGCAGGAACCTTGGTGTTGACACCAAATCAGCAAGTGAGGATTAAGCAGGGGTAATGCTGGGTGACGTTCACTGAAGTGCCAAGGCTTCGTCGCCCAGAATTGAGGGAAGATTTGTTCACGCTGGGATGTAAGTCCAGCTTTTCGTTTGCCATAGTAATAAGCTTGTTAAGCCCAGTCTGGTGACCCAGAACCTCGGGAAGGAGTAATAGAAGGTTATCAGTGTCTGAAAGAAGTAGCAAAAAAAAGCAAGTGCTGTGAAATCTCCTGAGGGTCCCAGCGTTTCTCAGGCAGTTTCCAGGGCCATGACAGTGTCCGCAGGGAGCAGCTGCGGTGATCAAAGCTCATGCTCTTAAAACACGAAGTTGTGACATGTGAGAGCTGCTTTAGAGAACAAATACAGTATAATGGGGCATTAATTATTAACATTCTTTAGAAATGTGCTTGCATAGTCTTTACAAAACTGTCTTCCAAAGCTAAAAGCTTGTGAAGAAAATAAGCCTGTTGCAGATGCTGTTATTTGTATTTCCATCTCGTGTGGAAAGACAGATGGGTTGATACTGGCAGCACCTCGTATCCTCATAGCTCTGCATTTTAGTGGGTGATCACAGTGGTGAACTGCTCTGCTGTCACCTCTGCTCGCTTCAAGGCCCGTGGCTGTTCCAAGGTCTGCACCTTGGTGTTGTGCTGGAATAGCCAAGTAGTCTTATCTCAGAAAGTTCTTGAACCACCAAACTTTCCACCTCTCTTTTTGGGTGATTAAATATCACAAAGTGCTAACTAGTGCATGCTGGCTCCTCAAAATACTGTTTTTCTTCTAGCATTGTGTATTTCTTTTCAGTATGCCTTATGCAAACATATTCATTGATACACAGCTGTAAGGACAGGATATTTTCCTTCCTTCAAAACTGTAATTAAAAAAACCACTTGTATTAAGATTAATGCTGTGTTTCATCGTACAAAGATAACTTATTTCTGTGTCAGAAGAGGATGCTGTCATCCCACTGACTGGAACAAAGTTTAGTGAGAAGACTGGCAATTGCTTCAGGCTGAGGTGAAGGGAGCAGAAGTTTGACAGGGATGAGTGTCTCTGAAATGGAAGCTTCTCCTGTGTCTGAAGACTACCCATACTAATGTCACGAAGAAGTACACAGCAGGAGCTCCCCTGTGGGACAGCAGAGGGTTCCCCTGGAGGAGAGAAACGATGGGGGCTCAGAATGGGTTTTCAGAACCAAAATTAACAAAGCTTTGTTAGTTCTTTACAGAACTGCTTGTTCTCACTTGCAGTAGCGCTAAATAGCAGCAAGGAAGAGAAGTTGAGAGAGAGAGCTTCTAAAAAGCAGCCCTGCTCAAGAACACAAAGAATTGTTGCATCACTTTCCTCCCCATCAGTTTACGTGGTTTCAGACACTTTTTAAAAGGAAGACTCAGATTAGCCCCTGAGAGAGAAAGTGAGCAGCGAGGTAGGAGGAACTGCTTAATAACATGCTCAGTAAATAGCACTTCTTACTGAATTGTAAAGCCTGAGCCGAGTCACAATGCCATGAGCACACTTTGGAGGTACCAGGTAGAAGTCTCATGTGCTGGCCTGTCTCCTGGCTTCTACGGGTCCAGGAGAAAATGGGGCTGTAAGGGTCAGCAGATGGCTACTGGGAAATTAAAATAAGTTATGGGAGGTGGCAGTGGGCAAAACTGGGCTGGTGAGCAGAGGAAAGGGGAGTTGCCACCTTGGAAATGGAAGCAGGATGGAATAGTTACTTTTTTTTGGCAGCCTGAAAGAGGGGCTGATGATATTCAGATTCTTGTTTGAAATGTCAGGCAGCCCTAAATTCTTTCCATTAAGAACATACAACATTCTCAGCCCCTAAATACTTGCTTTGGTGGTTCCTTGTAAGTCAGCAGTTAAAAGAGAGGGGAATAGAGAGTCCCTTCTTAAAAGGGTAGAGCAATATCTTGGAGTTGGTAAAACAGTTTTGCCATCTTATGTCTTAGGTCATAAAATTTATACTAGACTTTGACTTAACGTTATTATGGAAATATTATTCTGCTTGGAGGCAGAAATCAATAGATTCCACTTAAAAATACCTTCTGATTTTTATGCTGTGACCAGCTGAAGGAGCAGATAGTCTGTTACATTCACAAGGTGTGGTGTATTTGCAGAGAGGCTTTATATCGCAACAGAAGCGATTCCGAGATGGATTCCCCACAGGAAGATTCCCCAAAGCAAGAGCAATCTGGAGGTGTTGGGTTAGGAACGGACTCTTCATGCTGAGGCTGCTCCACAGGTTGCTGAAATAGTGGTTGGTGCCCTATGGCCACGTTCAAGCCCCGTGCACGAAGCAGAGTCTTTATGTGCCCGTTTTGCTCTCTACAGCCTGTTTTAAACACTGTTGGGATGAAAAGCAGTGAGGGCTGAACCCTTTCTCCTCAATCTGTGCAGGGTCTTGGCTGGAGAATTGCCCTGCCCCAAAGATACAGCATCAGATTTTGTGTCATAGAATCATAGAGTCGTTTAGGTTGGAAGAGACCCTTGGGATCATCAAGTCATTTGGCTGGTGTTGCCATCTTCTGCATACTTGGAATTTATGGGGCACCTGAAACAATTAGTGAGAAAGTCCCCCTTTTATTTTTTCCTTTTTTTTTTTCTGTTCTTTGCTCAACTCTGTACACCTGGTGCGGAGCCCCTGCTGTAGATGGGAGGGATGACTTCGCTGCTGGGAGAGCACAGGCAGGTCGGGTGGAGACTGAGAGTAGTTGAGGGATGGCTGCAGGGCACCCCTCAGGTTGTCTTTGTCAGCTTTCAGTATTTGTGGGTGGCAGGAGCTTTTGGGAGAGACTCCTCAGAGCCTGCTGGCTTCTGTACTGCAACACTTTGGTTAAAACTGAATAATGCAAGACTTTCTCAGACTGTGCAAAAGCACGTGGCTTTTCTGCCACCTGATGGTGTTTGTGGTTTGGTTTGTCCCCTGCCCCAGCTTGTCATTTACTTCACAGCACCTCCCAGAGTAGTGCAACAGGTAGGAAAAACTAGGAAGAGAATGTCTAGAGAGCTCAGATCCTGCTTTTATTGCACGTGACTAAACTGCAAAGTCGTTAGAGCGCTTCCAAATGACACGGGTTCTGTGGAGTTCACCCGCCTCCCGTCTCCCTTCTGCTCTTGAGTGGATTGTGCCACCGCAGTCGCTGCGCTAATGCAGACAGTCGAAGGGTGCAGGTCCTGTTCCTCTTAGGAATGTTGACATTCCACACCTTTCTTGCTGTGACTTTGAAGCAGGTATTCCTTCAGCTCTTCCGCTGGATGCTACCAAGTCCTTGGGTTGTCAGTTAACATCCAGCATATTTAAAAATACCCAGTGCATTTATAAAGTGCAGCAGCAGTGTTCTAACCAGGTGTGCCCTTGTCTGGCTACTAAAACCTCGTGCTTTATTCATTTCATGACAATATCTCTTAACTTTTAACTTTTCTTTTGTCTTTGCAGGAACGTCAGAACCGAAACAAACAATAAGAACAGCCCTGTGCTGTTTGCTCTGAGTACTAGAACTGATAGTAAATTCGACTCTGAGAAACAAAATTTAAGGAGGCTGGTGCTGTATCCTGGCATCAGGACAAACTAAAGCTTTCAGCTCCAATGTATCTTCTCGTGCAGGGGAAATCAAGTTGTCGCATCTTTAAGTACATGGTAGGGGTTTTTGTTTGCCCAAGTGGATCTGCATTGATTTGTATCTTTTTTTTTTCTATGTAAAAATTCTGTAGAAATCCTTAATAAAGGTGTGTCTGGTTTTATTTTTTTAAGTTGGTAAACAGTTCTATTAACCTGATGTGGACCTATACGTGAGCATACTAAAGTGGGGATGCTTCCCAAAGACTTTATTTTGGCACAGATGATGTTCCTAGCCAGATACAGAGATTATGGAGAATAGGTGACAAATCTTCCTTTATCCTCCTTCCAAACCCTTTTTTTTCTTTTGAATGATTTTTTTTTTTCCATGGCAGAAGTAAGAAACCATGCATTGATTTTTTTTCTTTGGGTTTGTTTTTTTTTGGTTTTTTTTTTTTTGTCATTTAAAAAACTTTTTAAGATACTGCACTTCTGAAGTTTGAAATGAAAAACAACCAAACCCAACAGCTAAATTCCTGCTCACTTTGCTCTGCCTCTTTATTTCTCTGTACGATTTAACACTTGGACAATTGCTGATGCTCCAGGTCGGGGTTGGTTTTTTTTTCCTGTCTAGTAGAAAAATCCAATTGTCAGTGAGATTGTTTCTCTGGGTAACATTTCCCTTCCACAGTTCTGTTCAGCAGTGCTTCAGTGTGCGTTTGTTATACCATATCCTGCCCAGGGGCAGCGCCACGCTCGCTCCCAGCCATGATTCCGCTTCCCGGGTTTTGTAGCTTGATTAAGTAATAATGTGATGCTCTCAACATTGCAGGGGTTTTTGGACGATGTGTTTAAACCTGTTTCAGCTTTCAGGTGTTATTAGTTAATTGCAGATCATTTTTAATCCTTCCCTTTGTTCCTCCCTCCCTCCCTCCCTCCCTCCCCCCAAATCCTAATGCCATTTAAAGTTTTTATACCGATAATGCTGAGCTTTAACGTAGGAACTAATAGTACGGATAATATGATGGATTATGCCTCAGATGTTTAAAATTGACAGTGTGTATGTCTGATTTCTATTTTTGTTTTGTTTTGGGTTTGGTTTTTGGTTTTGTTTTGGTTTTTGTTTTTTTTTTTTCTGTTGGATGAGTAAAGAAACCTGTTTTAAGAAACTGAATTTGCTGTCATGTTTTTGTGGAGTGAGGGGACCGTCGGAGAACCTGTCACCAACTGGAGTTCCAGTTAAGCATGGAAATGGTGCTCATGTCCGCTGCTCTAGCACACTGAATCTGCACGTGTTTATTGTAGAGGATCTTTTACTATATTAGAAAGCAAGTATCTTCTGAATACTATTTACTCCAAAAGGACCTCCAATTTAAATAAAGTTTAATCTGTATCATTTAGACTTGTATTTAGAACGTATAACTCTGTCTCTGGACTGTTACTGCCTGTAAGGGGTAATGGACAGCATCAGATTAACTTTTTCCTCTAGGAGAATACAAGCCTTAATAAACAATACATATTTAGCAAGTTTTGCTGTCATTTTCATTTTTTTTCCCCCTGCTTTCAGTTGTCTCCCTCTGTTACAATCACTGCCCCAGGAGTGAGGTCTTAATTGGAGGAGTGTTTTGATGGAGTAACTTGGATGTTCGCTCTCGGCACAACGTGACGGTCATGGAAGGGTCTCGGGGGACTCTGCAGAGGATGTTGAAGCATCTTTGAATGTTGCTGCTCTTCAGAGGACATGAGTGTGGGTACAGTGCCTGTCACTGGTGCTTTCTGCTCTGCTTGGGTGGAAGGAGAGACCAAAGAAGAGTTGGACGTTGGAGTTCAGGTCTTCAACCTCAAGAAGGAGTTGGAAGTTGCCCTGTAGCCTTCAGGAGGCGATTGCAGCCAGGGCTCAGCAGGAGCAGAGAAGGACTTTCCAAACAGAAGGAAACCTCTGAATGGCTCCTGACCCTAGTTCCCAGCTTTAGTTCCCAGCTCCACCTTGACTCATTTGACTTGCTGTGGTTTTATTTTTTAAAAAACTTGGTTTTTTTGAAGCAATGCTGCATTTGATAAACATGCTGCCTGCTGTTCAGTTGTGGTTGGGAAGGCAGGACGCTTGCAGTGGTGATTCCAGAGCCAAGATGCATTCAGCTCCAGCTGGACCCTAATGAGAGAAGTTGGTTATCCAACTTATTTGGGTGTTTTTAATTTGGGGCTTGGTTTGTTTTTTTTTAAAAAAAAAAATGAAAGCACCTTTGCTGTGATGCACCTACAGACTTCAGGTAAATATTTTCTAAAAAAAACCCCAACCTATACAAAAAACCCCATTGAATTGAGACTTTTAGCTGAAAAGGGTTTGGCTGTATCCTCGAGGACCCTTCTGATGTGTCTGAACCCACCGTGGGTAGAAGCCGTGGAGCAGCTTCAGCACGTGGAGGTTTGCAGAGAGTGTGGGTTGTGCTCCCGTGGTTAAAGGGGGGAGGAAGTTTAATGGGGGGGTCAAATAAGTGTGGGTGCCCTCAGGCTGAGCGTTAGGGTAAGGGGAACACAGGCTGCTGCTCCATCGGATTCTCAATCGTTTTGGCCTAAGGAGGCACCTGGCTTCTTGGGGTCACAGTTCCTCTGAGCGTCCCCTGTGGAACAGCGGCCTGTCGTAACGTCTGTCATCTGCATTCCATCCAAGAGCTCTAGAAGAACCTGTGTGCTTCTGGAAGTTGTGCTTCTGGAAGTTGTGCTTCACTCCTGAAGTGAGGGATTTGCTTTGATGTTCTTGGAATTCACACGTGTGAGAGCGCATCCGCGCTGCCTTCCCCGGTTGAAGCCAGCTGTAACTGGTGGTACCAGGCACCGAGTTCCTGCTCAGCACTGGCAGCACAAGGTGCAGCTCTGGAGCTGTGAAATGTGTCGTTAGAGGGGGAGGATGTTCCTTTGGAGGTGCTGACACCAAAAGTAATGCTTAATCTTTACAGCCATGGTATTTGTTGCTGTGAAGGGTGGGTTTGGCTGACCTGAGCTTGCAGGGGAAAGTTGAGTTCCCCCGATACACAAGGAGAGAACCGGGCAAACCCCACCAGGCTGGTGTTACCACTGCTCTGCATTAACCTACCACGCTTCTGAATCCAGGTTTGGTTTGTACCTGGCTCATTCTTGGAAGATGGAAATGGGGGACACAAAATCCAAAGTTTTTTCTTTCTTTTCACCCTCTGATGCCTGTTGGTGTTAGAAAACGCAAATGTGTCTTCACAAAGTGCTTGATTTTTTTGGTTGGTTGGAGAACTCACTCACAGATACTGACAGGTTTACTCCAAGTCTTTGGTGAGATCTCAGTGAAGAAGGAAAGTGTTTATTTCTTAGCATTAGACTGACCCCAGGGCAGTAGAGAGCATGGACGAGTCGTGACAGGAGGTGTCTCTGCTTTTCCTCTTCAATAGGGAGGGAGGGTTAGTGAAAGCAGCAGATAAATGCAAAAATGGAGCACGGATAATACCTAATGGGGGGAAAGCGTGTTTTGATCATAATGCTCCTTTTCCTGGTCTCAGTTCCTTTGAATGCTGTATGTTGAACAATCTGTTTCACTTGGAAAAAGCTCCCTCTTTTCCCGACAGCAGCGCTCAGCATCTGCTCGTCTCAGGAGAAAGCTGTTGGCTATTTTGGGGAAGGCACAGGGGTTTAATTGGAATTTGTGCTGCTGCCCAGGAATAGAGCGAGCCTGGCTCTGGCTTTGCCTGTGGCAACAAGGCTGTGTCCCCCCGTGTCCCGTGTCCCCCCCCAACCTCACCTTGTCCACGGCTCCTTTGAGAAAGAGCAGCTCTCATTTGGCCTATTTGTAGGGGTTAAAGGCAGTTGAGGTGGGACTTGGCAGAGGGAGGTTTGGGATTTGGGGAGTAATGTGGCTCAGTCTGTCCCAGGGCCTGTTTGAAGGCCGGGGTCCTTCTCCCAGCACTGCCTCCAGGTCCCACCTCTTGGCACCTTGACCTCATGGCAGGGTGGATGGGGGTTGTCCTGTGGATGGGTGTTACTGATTTCCTGACTTTCTGGTCTTTAGAAAACCTCTGCTGAAAAACCATCTTTTATTAAAAATCAGCTTATGCATTGCATACGCAGTGGTGGATGGCGGTGACGGTGATATTGGATCCTAGGGTATCTTGGGGATCTCTCTGTCTCATATTAGGTATTAGGAAGAATTACTCGACTGCAAGAGTGGTCAGGCACTGGCCCAGTATGCCCAGAGAGGCGCTGGAGTCACCATCCCTGGGAGGTATTTCCGAAACATGTAGATGTGGCTCTTCAGGGCAAGCTCTAGTGCCCAAGGTTGTAGGGTTTGTGTGTGTGTGTGGTTGGACTCAATGGTCTCAGAGGTCCTTTCCAACCATGATGATTCTGTGATTAATAGATGTCATTTCCTAGCTGGAGCATAAGCAGGGCAGGGCTTTAGGAATTACAAGAACAGCTTTTGTTCCCTGGTCTGATACTGGATTGATGTCCTTATTTTATATAGGATCATAGTTTCTGGGCACCTTTGTAATCCCTTGGGAAATCCTACATAAGAGGAATGCTGACTTGACTCTTGGGATTGTTTAGTTTGAGGAAGAGGAGGCTGAGGGGAGACCTCATCACTCTCTACAACTGCTTGAAAGGGCATTGCAGAGAGGTTGGTGCTGGTCTCTTCTCACGGGCAATGAGCTGTCGCTCATTGAGAGGGAGGGAAGGAGAATGAATGAAGGAGAATGAAGGAGAAAGAATGAAGGAGAGGGAATGGCTGCAAGCTGCAGCAGGGTAGGGTTAGGCTGGACATGAGGAAAGAATTCTTCCCAGCAAGAGTGGTCAGAGCCTGGACTGGGCTGCCCAGGGAGGGGGTGGAGTCCCCATCCCTGACTGTGTTTCAGAGCGGATGAGATGTGGTGTTGAGGGATCTGGTGTAGGGGAGAACTTGTAGAGTAGGGCTGATGGTTGGACTTGATGATCCCAAGGATCTCTTCCAACCTGAATGATTCTATGATTCTATGACGTTTGTGGCATCTCATTGCTTTCTCCAACATCCCTGATCTCCCTTTTGTTCACTTTCCCGGGGTGAGTTACCGACAGCACGAGGAAGACCTCGGAGACGTGCTCTCTTCAGCGTGCAGGACTTCACAGAGCTGGCATCGACACTGTCTTTTACTGCATCTCCTTTAATTGAGGAGCGTAGGAGGTTTTATGCCATCTGTCTGTTTATAAGTTATTCAAGAAATTATTTTTACCTGGGATGTTACCATGACAACAGACAGTTGGTAAAGTCTTCACCAAATGCATTTCTAATGTTGTCCAACTGCTGCTAAATCAGTAGGATCTGGTGTTTTGCTGTGGTTTCAATAATGAAGACAGTATGAGAGAGGTGTAAATACTTGTTTTGCCAAATCTGCCTTCTCCAGGTATTTTTAGATGATTAATGTGACAGCTTGAGCGGTGAAACATATCGCAGGCAACTTTCCTGATCCCCACCCCATTGTGTGGGGCGAGACCTGGAAGAAAGTACATTTTGTTGGGACATTATCATAGAATCATTCAGGTTGGAAGAGACCCTTGGGATCATGGAGTCCAACCATCAGCCCCACTCTACAAAGTTCTCCCCTACACCAGATCTCCCAACACCACATCTCATCCACTCTGAAACACAGTCAGGGATGGGGACTCCACCCCCTCCCTGGGCAGCCCAGTCCAGGCTCTGACCACTCTTGCTGGGAAGAATTCTTTCCTCATGTCCAGCCTAACCCTACCCTGCTGCAGCATTCCCTCTCCTTCTATCGCTGATTCCCTGTGAGAAGAGACCAGCACCAACCTCTCTACAATGTCCTTTCAAGCAGTTGTAGAGAGGGATGAGGTCTCAACTCAGCCTCCTCTTACTCCAACTAAAAACTCCCAGCTCCCTCAATTGCTCCTCATAAGACTGATTCTCCAGGCTCTTCCCCAGCTCCGTGTCCCTCCTCTGCACTCGCTCCAGCCCCTCCAGATGTCTCCTGTGCTGAGGTGCCCAAAACTGGACACCAGACTCAAGAGGTGTTATGTTAGGGAGAGGAGGTGGGGAGGGAAAGCAGGTGATGGCTCAGTACGTGTGGCCATCAGCTTCACCACCACCTGCAGTGAGAAGCCCACATGGGCTTTCCTGGGAGGCTCTTGGCTGTTAAAAGCGTGTGTCAGTTGTTGCTCACAGCAATAAAGAAACGGTGTGATTTATGAGCAGGATCCCAGCAGCACCATTAGTCAGGCTGGTAAAGTGTGTCCAGAGGCAAAAGGCACCTCCGGACCAGTGACTGCAGCAAACACTCAGTCCTTTGGGGGATGAGTTGCAAGAACCATCATGTGGCAGAGAAAGGGGGGCCTATGGACAGTAACTCTCTGACTCCTCTGCCCACTGGCCATGGACAAACAGGAGCCCCCCAGTCCTGGGCAGTCAGAATGGATTTTCTTCATGATCCAATGTAATCACTTCTGAGGCAGCTTTCCCTGACTTCATTTCCCAAAGCCCTTGGTAGAACAGGACCATTCTGCACCCAAGAAGCCATTAGTTTTTCAAGGAAATTGTGCTCTGGAATAAAGGGTGGGATTTCTCCATTACATAGTGGCTTTTATGGCATGAGTGTGTATATTAAGTATAGATATGTATATACGTACACGTGTTTGTGGGCTTCAAAGAGAGGTACAGTAAGAAATTGAGCTGCTTTTTCTCCACACAAATACAAAGGTGGTGCCTTTCTTTTTGCCTCCTACTGGATGCACATTCAAGTCAAGCATATTTGACTTTTAGGGGTTTATTTTAGCAGACCCTGTACCGTGCTTGTTAATAGCAGCTCACGGATTTGTGACTTGAATCTTGGCTGCTGCAGTAAGGTGACTTCCAGGCGGCTGGGAACCCCCTGAGTGGGGTTTTGAATTCATGTACCTAGAGCTGCAAATCCATCTGTCTCATCAGCGTAACAGCTCAGTGGCAAATTCAAGGGGTAGGGGTAAAACACTCCTCTTTACTCCAGCATGACTAAGAACCAGAGTTTTCTCTCTGTCCCCACCCTCGGGTTACACAGTTCTGTAAAATCAGAGGGGTTTGAGGTGCTGTTTGCCTGGAGTTTGTTCCCACGTGGATCAGTCACAGAACTTCACTGAAGATAATTGGTACAAACTGAGGTCTCTCTGTCCCTCGCCTGCTGTTCCCATTCACCTCCAGATTTGGGGGGGGGTGTGTGGAGGGAAGGATGCGGGGAGCGTGACTCCCCATCAGCACCATCTGCCGTGGCTCGTGCCCAGGGTTCCCTGCGATGGGACTGCAGCTCTAGAACTGTTCCATCCCCGCGTAGAAGGGGTCTGTGAGTGCTGATGGCTCTGCTTGTTCTGAGAGGAGTTTCTGATTTTGTTTAAAAAGAAAGACACCACCATTTGGGCAGAAAAACAAATGAGGGAGAGAATACAAAAAGCAGAATTCCAGCAGCTCTATTAAGAAAAAAAAAAGGAGAGAATTGTTCCTTTGGGGCATGAGGGGTCACAGAACATGATGTTCAGACCCAAAAAGCAGCTCCCTGCCCTAGGGAGCTCCTCTGTCTTACCTGCTGCCATTTGTTCTGCTCCAGACAAGCTGGCTGTATTGCTCCATCCCAGGAATCATTTCCTTCTGACACAGAAGGTTTCCATTAATACCTTCCTGCTTGCATCTTTGTTTCTGGGCAATTTCCAGCGCATTAAGCCGCAGCACATCCACTTATTCTGGGACTCCCCATCTGAGTCATTAGCTTCTTTTGCAAAGCCTCGTCCACCGCGTGCTGCAAACCTAATTGTGCTCTGCCTGTTTCCTCTGCTTTGACTCCTGTAGCAGTTACAGCCTCAAAGAGCTCCATCAGATTAACCACAACTGTTCCTGGCTGAAACCACCTCGGTCCCTATTACTCAAGCTGTGCTTTTGCCTTTGATCTTTTGAATGCTTTGTAACGCTTACCCCACCGCTGACGTGAAGCTGATTGGAATGTAACTTCCTACAGCACTTCTAGATCTTTTCCTGTCGTGGTGCCAAAGGCTTTTCTATCTCTGGGGTCTGCACCTGAATTTAGCTGCAAAATGACTGGCTTCCAGGAGGTAAAGTTTTGGTAAAGTTCTGACTTGGTCTACCCGTTGCTGTCTAGCTGCACTGGGAAAATGGGGAGCCTTTGGTGTGAGGGGTTGGTGCTGCCAGCAGAGACTGCAGTAGAAGACCGGGCAGCACAGTCAAACAGCCCCCCATTTCCTCCTGCTTCCACTGGCCAGTTTCCAGTGCTGCTTTCCTACCTCCCGGTTCCCTATTATTACCTAGGTGTCAACTTCTCCTGCCTTGCTCTCTGAGACTAGAGTTTAGTTGCCCCCAGGTTTGGCAGCCTTGTGCCTTGGCATCAGTAACACACATCCTCTCTTGCTTGGGTGTTGTGGATGCCCATCCCTGGAGGGGTTCAAGGCCAGGTTGAATAGGGCTTGGAGCAACCTGGTCTGGTGGGAGGTGTCCCTGCCTCCCTGGCAGTCCCCTGCAGGGGTGTGTGTGTGGAACTGGATGATCTTTAAGGTCCCTTCCAACCCAAACCAAGCTACAAGTAACCCCTCTAAGAGGGATATTACCCACTTACAGGCATGTAGTACTGGTTCTCTTTCCTGTGAGGTGTTGTTGGGAGTCCAAAGGCTGTAGAGAAGGTTGTTCTGAAAGTGGGACATGTGAGACCCTGCCCAGCAGCTCTGCAGGGTGAGCAGAAAGGCAGATTGGGGGGCAGGCGAGCCGAAACTGAGCAAAGGTGGGGGGAAGGGTGGCAAATGGGAAAGTAATTCTGTGATTTTTGCATACCTGGTGTACAAGCTCTTGAGAAATCATCCCATGAGCTCATACCCCTTCCTTTTGCCTCCTTTTTTATTTCTTTTTCTCTCTGAATGCAAGATTTGACACATCACACGCGATGATTTCTGTAGATCTCATTTAAATCTCACTCCTCGTTTGGAGAGATGGTGTTGGGGAAAAGGGGGAGCTGGGAGCAAGCTGCTTCCCTCATACAATACCTAAAATCCAGCTCAGCGGCTGCAAACAAACCTTTGATCACTTCTTTGCACAAAATATGAACATCTCCAAATCAGCTGGCATTTCCATGGAGATTTCCCCAGAGCAAAGTGGTTGGGGCAGATCAGATCACAGGGTTCCACTGGGCAGTGGAGTGTTAAAGAACACCCAGTCTCCCTGGAGGCTGGGTCCCACAGTTAACTCGGGAGGGGAAGGCTGGGGAAAGGGAGGCTGGGGCTGCCTCTGGAGCTCTGGGGACAGAGAAGGAACGCGTTCGTGTGGCTCTCAGTTGGGAAACCTGTGGAAATGAGTGGAAGGAGGTTGAAGCAGTTGCTCAGCTAAGGGTGAAGACCACGGAGAGAAAGGGCTTCCCGTGGTGTGCTTTGTCACAGCGCTGATTTGCAGACCAGCAGGAAAGGTTATGTTCCTTGCAAAGGTCCAGCCTTGACATTTTGGGTGCGAGCTCTCGGGCAGCATCCAGCACATCAGCGGAAGGGGTGGCCCTGGCACCCAGCTGTGGCGTCTGTAAGGTGAAGGACTTGTGTGTGAGCAGATCGGCTAGTGCTTGGAGCATCCAGAGAGGGACCAGGGTATGCGGGGGAGGAACCAGGGTCTGTATCTTCTGACACAGCAGTAACCCAACGCCTGCTTTGCACCTCCCAGCTCCTTTCCCGCAGGTTCCTGCAGCCTCTTGCTAAGATGGAGAGCTAGTGCCACCTTGTGCACAGCAGCAGCCATGCCTCCCACCCGAAGGAGAGCCAGGCCAGAGCCGCCTGCCTCTTCCCCAGCAGCCTCCTGCGCTCTGCAGAGGGGACAGAAGGCACCAGGAGGCAGAAGTGATGGGGCACAGGCTGCGGGATGCCTGCGGGGTGGGTTTTTTATCAGTCTTAGGTCGATGGTTGGGCTAGCTGATCCTAAAGGTCCCTTCCAACCTAGACAATTCTATGATTTTCCTACTGGCTGAGAGGGTTTGGGGCTAAGTCAGACTGGCAAAGCCAGAGGGGGACAGGAAACGCTGACAGTGAGAGAATCTGAACATCCAGCTGAAATCAGATATCAGCCTGGAGAAGAGAAGACTCTGGGGAGACGTTATAGCAGCCTTCCAGTACCTGAAGGGAGCTACAGGAGAGCTGGAGAGGGACTCCTTGTCAGGGAGTGGAGCGACAGGACAAGGGGTAATGGTTTTAAATTGAAAGAGGGGAGATTTAGAGTAGACACTGGAAAGAAATTCTTTGTTGTGAGGGTGGTGAGAGCCTGGCCCAGGTTGCCCAGAGAAGCTGTGGCTGCCCCATCCCTGGAGGGGTTCAAGGTCAGGTTGGATGGGGCTTTGAGCAACCTGCTCTGGTGGGAGGTGTCCCTGCTCTGATGGGAGGTGACCCTGCTCACAGCAGGGGCATCTGAGCTCGAGGATCTTTAAGGGACCTTCCAACCCAAACCGTTCTGTGCTTCTATGATTCTGTAACATCACCTCTGGCTGTTACTGCAAATGCCAGAGCAGAGAAGGGGCTCTTGCCACCGAGGGAGCAAAGCTGGACTGGCAGAAGGAGGCAAAATTGCCTCCCTGGTTCAGAATGAAACTTAATTCAAGCCACATTGAAGCTGAATCCATAGCTCAGCACCTGCCCGGGCCCAGGACACTGGGTCATCCATCGCCGGGTTGGTGACAGGCACCCCACCGGGGTTGTTAATCAGCCCGGCTCTGCCTCCAGCAGCTCTGTCCTCTCTGACTCCCCTTCCTGGCACAAGCCACGATGTCCCTCAAGCAGAAGTGGTGGTGGTGGTGCCATCCTGCGGTCACCTGGGCCTTTGCAAGAGCGCGGGTGGCTTTGTCCCGCTATTGTTTTTCTCTGCCTCGGCAGGAACGGGCTTTATCTTGGTTCTGTCTTTGTGTAAAGGGTGACAAAAGCTTAGACGGGTGTTGCCTGCTTGAGCTGGGCGGCAGCTGACCATGGGGTTCCTTAGAGGGTTAGGAGAGCAGCCTGCGAGAAGGATCCCTGGGCTTTCGCTGTGAGCGGCACCTGGAAAGCTGCTGGGAGACACAGGCTGGCTCTGCAGGGCTCCTGCAGTGTCCCTGACCTACTGGTACCAAAATTCCGGCGGCCCAGGCTGGGAAAGCTGTGCTGCAGGTGAGGAGAATTGTCCTAATAACCTAAAAAACCTCTTCTTCCCTTCCTGGAGAGCAGGGGAGACAGAGCTCAGGGTCCTGGAGTGAGTGCTTTGTACCCTTCCCTGCCTGGCTCTGCAAGCCCCCTGGGCATGTCCTTTTTAGGGGGGACAAAAAGGCTGCAGCTGCAGCTGTATAATACATATCTGTAGTCCTGCATACATGAGGTTATGGCTGTTTTCCTCTATTTCTGCAAGCATACCCAGGAAAGCGTGTGCTTCATCACAAGGGAGCTCTTAGGAGGTGAAAGAAAATAGCAGTCCCTCTGGGATGTCGCCTGGGGGTGTTATACCTTGGTAAAGCTGTCGATTGCTTTTGAGCTGCCTTGAGACAAACCAGGTGAAGAAGTAATCCCAAACAGGATTGTTTCCATAGGATTGATGAAGGTACATCCCATTTCTATCTTTCTGGGGGAAAAAAAAAAAAAGGCACCTTGAATTTGATCACATCTACAGGGATGCTTCAATTTTGTTCTCATGTGAGGACGACAAGCCTGGGCTTTTATAGACACTGTACTCTGCCTTCGCCACTCCAGCAGCTTTCCAGGTGACCCAGATGGACCCTTTGGTCTTAGGAAAAGGTGTGAATGTGGGTGGGGGCTTTGCCATTCTTCTGGAGGAAATAGATGTGTGATGCCACCTTCTGCGTAAAGGCTGGAGGGACCGGTGCTGTCTTGGGTCTCCTGATGGATGCTTCCCTGCTATTTTCCCTAGGCAGGAATTTCTCCTTCTTCCCAGGTTACTCCAGTTCTTTACTGTCCTTTCCACCAGAAAGTTCTTTTCCTAATACCTGGGTCATTTCTGCTGCAGGTTGGGCCCATTACTGCCTACACAGCTACGGACATGGTGTGGCTCCCTCCCCTTATGGCATCCTTTCATGCACTTGAGTGTTGCCATCTTTCCCTTACCCTCTTTCCTTCTTAGATCTGCCCACCCCTCTCATCAGACCTGCCTTCAGGAAGGGGCCTCTGCCCAGATTTCTCCCTGCCCTATTTGCAAGCTGTCCCTGCATTTCTTGGCGTAGCTGGAACCTGAGCACAGGCAGCGGGATGACAAGAGAGCTCCATCTGCTGTGTGGTGATCCGAGAGCAAATACATCTATTTTTTAAACCCATATTTTATATGTTTTAACCCATATTTTATATGTATTAACCCATATTCTATATTGGGTTTTTTAAGCATTCTTAATGCTTGTTGTAAGGACTTTCATAGGATGAGACAGTCATAGATAAAGCCATTCCCTGACCCATTGATATATAAATAAGGAGTGGAGGCTGGTGCTTTGTGTACATCTACAAGGAAGGGTGCTGGGGGGGCTGAAGGTAGATCTTCCTTCTTGCCCCCAGCTTGGACCCAGCTGTGCTTTTCCCTGCTGGGGAGGGAGGAACTGTGTAGCTCTCCTGAGTGTAGGGAAACTGTACAGGGGAAATAAGGTGGTCAGTTGTCCTCTGTGGTGATCCAGTCGCCTGATCCAGACCCACTGTTGCGAAGAGCAGCTTGTATTCCCCAAGGTTTTTCCATCAGGAAACTGGACTTGACTCCATTAAAGCCATGATGGGCCCAGGGGTATGTCTGATCCTGAGCCTCTGAGTGAAAAGGTGGTGGTGCCTGGGACTAATGTGACTAATTGTGTTGCTGTGGGAGCTTTGGTCACCTAACTGGCCTCCAGGATGTGTGACCTCCTGGAAGTGGTGGCCCCAGCTGGACCCTGAGCAAAACCAGCCCCTGAGTCAGCTGGGATCACTGGCAACCAGGGCTAAGGGGCTGGCTTTGACGTAGTTGTACCATATCTGTGAGAACATAGGATCTCACCACTGAGCAGAAAACCCGATGGAGGAGGTGGGGGGTTTATAGACACACAAGGACAGTGGGGGCAGATACACAGAGGGCTCTGTGCAATAACCCTCTGCTCCCAGGTGCTTGAGCCTTGACTTACCCCAACAAATAGGGGTCAGTATACGAGCAGAAAACATGCAGAGTGAAACCATGGCTGGATCCATCACCAGCCTTTCTTCTTTTCCATCCTCCAGCAGTAGCTGATCTGACTCTTGCTGGCTCCTGCTTTCGTCTCCCTTCATTTCAGACTGGGGTGAGAGGCTCATGGCCCTGCAGCCGCCTCAGAGCCCAGGGGTCCATGGCTGTGCTTGGTGGGGGGTGTGTGTGAGCCAGCCCCGCCTTGGCCATGCTGCAGCCCTTGGCTGGTGCACACACAGCAGGGGGGCACGCTGGGGGCAGTTCTCCTGCACAGCCCCAGCCGCAGCCTGGGAACAGGGACTGCTATTGCTGGGCAGGCTGGAGCGACACGTGGGGTTGCATTGGAGGGGGCTTTGTTGCAGGGGAGAGGGTTACATCTAAGTGGTCTAACCTCTTAAATCCCCCCTTGGGGAGGCACATTGGAGGCCAGAGGGAAGAGAGACCATCAGAGAATCGTGGCAGTCCTGGTTGTTGAGGATTCTGTGTAACTCCCTCCCCTGCAAACCCGGAGAGGGATCTGGTCCAGGACGAGCATCTGGTTTGCGTCATCTTGGCACAGTCAATCTTGATTCTCAATCCCCTTCGTGCCCCATCTTGGGGACCAGGACCAGTCCACTCCATCAAGCCCCACACATTGCAGCCCTCCCCCCCCAGTTACCTGCATTCCTTCAGAGCTGTCCTTGGCCTCTTGGTGGCCCCTGGAGGGAGCCAGCAGCTTTCCTGCTGCACTGCAGATCACCTTGGAGTGACTTGCTCCCTTCTGCCTCTCAATGCCAGCTTCAGGTTTACTGGGGCCTGGCTCCCTGCACTTGGTTCCTTACCCCTCACTACCTGCTTTGCAAAGAACTGAGGACTTGTTCAAGAGCAGAATTGCCCCGTGGCTGGAAATCTGCCCCCACAGGGCTACATGAAGGAGGTCAGGGTGGGACAGCTCTCCCTTCCCCCAGCAGTGAATCCAGTCACTGCAAAGCCCCTGATTTACGGTGGGGGCAAGCGAGGTCAAAATGTGTCCCGTGACCTTGCAGCGCTTGATGGACGTGGGAGCAAGCAGGTCTCCAACACCTTGGCACTGGCGCTGATCTACTGGGAAAGAGGGAGGGGAAAAAAAAAAATCCAGCTTCTCTTAAGGATCTTTGTGCCTCTAGGGCCCTCTTGATGAAGCTGGGCCCTCCTGCACCTTGCAGCCGCTTGCCCTGTGAGCTTCTGCAGTAACACGGTACCTGGCCTTGCTGGAGCAACGCTCAGGATCAGGTCCTCAGGAGAGGAACGGGACGCTGCACCGCTCGATGTAGCCGTATGGGCATGGCGTGCTTCCTCACTCCTGCCTCTCGCCAGGGTTGGAGGCACGACCCGTTCTCAGCTGCTTGCTGCTGCGACGCATCTGCTGCAGAACAGCCTCCAGAGCAAGGGCAGCTACCATCCTCCGAGGCCCGCATCCTTTGCTTCTTCCCTCTCCTTGTCCCGCTTCCCCCAGGAGCCCTACCTAAAAGCGCCCGCTTTTCACAGGCAAGCGTGAAATCAAGCAATCCCACAAAGTACAGTAAGGTTTTCCTTTTCCCTCTCTCCTAAAAAAGGCAAGTGCTCTGCCACTGACATCTCCGGTGCAGGCAAGGTCGTGTGTCCCACGTCAGCCACTGCAGGGATGGAGGATGGAGCTGTCTATGGACTCGGTTCCTTGGACAGACGCAATGCTGATACAAGTGGAGCAGAGATGAAGAGGGGAGGGGGTGGAGAGAGTTGTGTGTATGCGGCTGAATCCAGCTCTACGGCTTTTTGCAGCCAAATAATTAAATCTTCCCTCGCCCAAGCACAGCTCTCAGGAGGCTCCGAACTCGGGGCTCGGCGTGTCTTTAGGAAGCTGGAAACATGAGTCTTACAACAGAGATTTATTGAGGTCTAAAGCCTAACCTAGGAACCGCCGTGGGCTGCTGCAGTCTTGCTGGGGACTGTGAGAGGGGACGCGTCCCACCTTGCAGGCTGTGGTGACGGAGCCCAACGGGGCCAGAGGTGGCACTGGGAGCAGCTGTGGTGCTGCAGCCCCTCGCTTTGCTGGAGTTTAGGGGAAAAATAAAACCCCAAACAACCAAACAAAAGGCTAATAATTTAGATCTGTGAATAGCTGAGGGGTTGCAAAGGGGTTGTGAGGGTGGTCAGGCTGGACGGGACCCGTGTTGCGGCTCCGCAGCGCAGCAGGGGCCACAGGGCTGAGCCCCCACGCAAGGGAGGAGCGGTGCAGGGACACGGGAGCAGGGCTGCAAGGGGCAAAAATAAAAGCAACCAAGCAACCAAAAAAAAAAAGCAAGTGAAAAAATAAAGCAAAAAGCACACACCGCCACCCCTTCCCAAAAATCCTCCAAAGGAAGTGGTTTTGCAGGGAGCTTCCGAACGGGTTTGCTGAGCCCAGCGCTCCTTTCATAGCACCGGGAAGGAGTGTGTGTGGGGTGTCCTTTGCTCTGGGGGGGTCATTTTGCATGGGGGTGGAGAGGT
>VZTM01026467.1:73624-121447 GCA_013400555.1 Jacana jacana
TCTATTAATGCAATAACTAAATTGCTATTATGGGCATCAAAGCACTCTGATGCTTTGAGGTAACTTTATTTCCATCAGCCTTTTTAAAGAGCACAACATTTAAAAAAAAAGAAAAAAAAAATCCCTTACCATCCCGCCTCACTGAAACCCTGCCATTTTACTCATTAATTTTGTAATTAATCAGCTAAGAAGTTCTGACTTATTGGATTAAAGGGACGGGGAAATGCAATTCCGCCCAGCCTAATTTTAATAGGCGATTGTGAAATTGCTCTTTTGAGCCTCCCGCATCAGCTCTGTCCCCGCTTCGAGGTGAGGCACCGGCGACCGCAGGAGCCCTGAGGCCCTGGGGACCCTCGAGGGGACCCGCCGACTGCACCCCCCTCCTCTCCCCACGCAGCCCCCGCCACCTCCCTGCGTGCCCGGAGGCCCTTTGGGCGACCGACCGGCCCCGCGGCCGAGCCCAGCAGCCGGGGAGGCAAGGGGCTTTCTCGCCTCTATGCAGCTGGGGGGTGGCAGAGCGGGGGGTCTTCCCTCGTTTACCGCCCCCCGCCCCGGGGCTGTGAGCATCCCTCCCTGCCCTCCACGGCGGCCTCCCGGGAGAGGGTGGATCCCCGCCGGCCCGGGACGCGGCCCGTCTCCCAAAATAGCGGGATAGAGACACACACACAACCCCTCCCGCCCCTTCCCAGCTTCCCGAGAGCCTGTCCCTATGCTGCCTGTCCCTGTCCTGCCTATTTCTGCCTGCTCCTGCCCTGCTTGTCCCTGCGCTGCCTGTCCTTCCTTGCCTTTCCCTGGCGGGATTCTGCCCTGCCTATTCCTGCCCTGCCCTTGCTTTGCCCGTCCCTGTCCTGCCCCTTCATGTCTGACCCTATCCTGCCTGTCCCTGCCTTGCCCTGACTGTCCCAACCTATACCCCCCCTTCCTTGTCCCTGCCCTGCCTGCTCCTGGCCTCTGCAAGGCTCCCCCCGGCTAGTGGCCTCTGCCCTGGTCCCCAGGGGTAGAGGGGACAAGCAGAAGGTGGATTTGGAGGGAGGGTGGGTGCAGTTCGGGACCCCACCCAGCCACCAAGCATTTTGGGGGAAGGAGGTGGCAAACTATCAGGTTGGGGGTTCCAAGGGATCCAGCCTCCCCCCATCACCCTTCAAAAGGTGCTTGAGCGTTCGCGTCCCAGGGGCTTTTCCCTCTGAAGCCAGCGCCGAGGGACAACCAGCTGGCCTGTCCCCAGAGTGACAGCCTTGGGTGGCACAGCCGGTGGCCGGGTGACCTGCTCCCAGCTCTCTCCTCCAAAGCCCTTCCAGGTTTGCCATCCCTCGGAGACGCGGGTGCTGGCACCGCAGGCAGCGCGGTGCGGGGGACGCTGCGGCATCAGCCGCGGCCGCTCCCCGCCGGCTCCACAGCCCCGGGCGGACCCAGCGCCGGGCAGCAGGCAGGGGGCAAGCCAGGCAGGCAGGGATTATTTGTTTTTACAAGATGCACTTTGCCATTAGACACGTCCAGTGGGTTGTTTCTCTACCTCCGCCTCTGATCTCTTGAAAACTCGACAGCTTTATGAGTACCGTTCCCCCGGTTTCAGCCATTTTGCATTTCTCCTACAATTAACGTACAGCAGCGATCCGTCTGGCTTCTCCTTCTCCTTCCAATTCTTTCCAGAGCAAACAGGCACCCCTGTCCACACTGTCCTGCTGAGCTTTATTTCTTCTTTCTCCTTGTGCCGACACTGACACACTAGGATAACAAAAATGTGTATTTTGCTGGACAATTCTGACAAAATTACGGACTGAGTGTAAACCCAATGCCCCAAACCTACCACACAAGATTTGTTACTATTATTAATTTGTAGAACTTACATACAGAAATGGATGCTTTATGCTCATTATTTAGTAGAGATTTTTTTCTTTTTTCCAGCAGTGCAGCAAATCTCTGGAGTTTCTGCATTTGTTTCTCACTTAAAAGAACTTGGTGCCAATGTAATCAGCACATCTTTCAGTAGAGGACAGGGAGCAGAGAGGAATTCCTTCCCACCCATCTCCATGCCACCTACCAGGTGACCTTGGAGCAGTTCATGCACGTGGAGTTCTAGGTTTGGGGACTATTATTATTATTGATATTATTATCCCTCTATTTTTCCCCTCCCCATTGCCAAAAATTCCCAGCCTCTCCAAGGTGCTCGGGGAAAATCTGGAAGGTTAAAGCTCTTTCTCTGTTTTTGCTGCTGGAGATGTGGCCTGTTGCTTCCAGAGCTGGAGGTGGCAGGAGGTGGTGGGGAAGGGGATGGAGACTCACAGCAGGCTCTCCAGCACCGAGGGGACCTTGGCTTCTTGTTTTGTGAAAGCTGTAGAAAGCAAAGATTTCCTAGGAGAGGAGAGGGGTTGAGGGGGTTTAGGAGATCTTGAGTAGTTTCTATCCAAGTTACTCTTTTGTTCCATAAAATTAAAATGCAGAAAATGTGGCCCCTCCTCTTGCTGTGCACACAGGGGGGAGAGGAAGGGGCAGCTGGGGTGGTGGCTGGGACAGAGACCTGCCTGCAGAGATGTCAGGCCCAGGCTCGGTGTGGTGCCAGCAGGGAGAGATCAGTCAAATGTCCCCCTCTCCGGCACTGAACCCTTTCTTTATCACTTCCAGCCTTGCCCTCTCATCCTACTGGGCTTCCCCCACCTTGTCCCCCCACCCATCTATACCCTGCCTGTCCCCTAAAGCATCCCCCCATCATCCCTCAAGAAAAAAAAGGTGAGTGGAAACCTTGCCCTGCTTCTTTCTCTCCTTGCTCCCTCTTTCTCCTGCATTGGTCTCTGCTCCTCCTTTACAGCTCTCTGGCAGACCTTGCCCCCTCTCCTTCTGCAAACCTTTCCTGTGAGCAAGCTGTTCTCAGTGGGCTTGGAGGTGAAAATCCAGCTGGAGATGATAAAATCCACCCGCGTGGCTGTTTCTACCCCTCAAGCTCTTCCCTCGGTGAGAGACCAGAGACAGACATCGTAAAGGCGTTCTCTCCCTCAGCATAAAGCCATGAATTTTGAGTCCTCAGGACAGAGACCATTTCATATGGTGCGTGTTTGTGTGGATTCAGCACAAGGCAGGGACCATACTGTTATTTCACCAATATCCCACTCTCCTGACTCCTACAGTGCCACTGTTTCTTCTTTACTAGCGACACATATATTTTTGCATCCTTTTGGTTTTAATTTTTTTTTCCCTTCTTGTGCATCTGTTTGATTTGCTCTTTGGGATTTAGAGTTTTAGATGCATTGTTTATTATTCATGGTGTTAATAACAGGTATCATCCTGTACAGTAATTAAATAATTACGGAACTCATCCCAGTTTGGGCAGCCAGAATGCCCCATATGGCAGAAATATACCTTATAATGCAAAGAACTAACATGTGTCAGGACACTAAATGTTAGGTTTGGCTGTCTATAAACTTAAATATGTGCATTTCTTACCCAGTCAGATTCTTCATAGGCCCATAAAGCAAGTGACACAGTGATCTGCTCTTCAGATGCCCTAAGAGCTTGGAGAAATTTGTGAAGAGTGCTCCTTCTGTAGGCTCTTGTCACCATGAATCAGTGATGAGATTCATTGTTTGCCTTTTCATCCACTTCTCTGGGCTCTCCCAAGCCCAGGGTGGTCTCTTGTTGGAAACAGGGCACCCATTTGTGACACTGTTTTTTGTGAGGTGCTGCTGAAAAGGGACTGTTACCTTTATCCTGTAGCAGCTTGCCCACTGCAACATGGTCCTGATGCCACCCAGGTCCAGCCCTCACCTGCCCAAGAGTCACTCTGACTGGGGCAGGGGACTGGACCCACACACACCCCAGATGGTGCCACACATGGATGTCGAGAAGCAGTAGAGCCCAGCCTGGCTGAGAAAGCATCTCCCAACTCATCCATCCTTTGCTGACTCCCCACTTGGTGACAGATGCAGTTTCATCATGGCCAAAGGAGTTCCCAAGGCTCGGGGGGGCTGGTGCTGGTAGAGCCCCTTTGCTGCATTGAATCACAGCCCTTTCCAAATGCCAGGTGGATTTTTCTCCCCCTCAAATAAAGAAAAGGGGTTGAAGACTGCGAGAAGACAAAGATATCAAAGGTCTGAAGGGTGTCTTTCTGTATCTGAAGGTCTGTGTTAGGTTTAGCTGGGACAGCCAGCACTCTGCACCCCTGTGTGTCCCCACTGCCCTTCTCTTGGAAGGGTGTGTTGAATTTTCAGCCTCTTCATTTTGCCCCTTTCCCATGGCATGGCAGTTTTAGTCCAGCAGAAAGTTCATTATTTTATGGCCTGATTTCCTTCTTGGCCTTTTTCTTCCGATCAAATTCTGTTGTTCTCTGCCCATGGGATAACTCACTTGGATATTAACAGAGCCAAATCAACCCAAATCGTGGCCCACAGCTGGCCACAGCCCTTGCTCATGAGCTCTCAAAATGAGGAGCTCAATGCAATGCCTGCTGAAAACAATTCCTTCCACCTTGCTGTCACTTTGCCCAGGTCACAGTTAGAGCAAACCCGAGGAGAAGATCAAAAAACTTACCTAAGTAACAGGAGCCCCTGGTGAAGTCTGCAGAGTGAAACCAGCTTCTGTAACTCAAGGGCTGAAGAAGACACACGGACCACACCGATATCTCTGGGGCCTTTGATCCAAAGACTGGAAGCTTCTGAACGGGGCACAAATGGAAAAGTGATGGGTATCCATGCTTTTCATATCTTGATGATACAAACCTCTAAAAGGTTAAGGAATAACATCATTGATTGGAGTCAGAGCAAATAGTTACGGAAAACAGAAGCTCAGTTACAGACAGGTGATTTATTATCTTTTTTCCCCATTACTCTCTTTTCTCCCCTGTGTCCAAAGGACAAGCTCTGTCCATGCACCAAAGATTAGTAAAACTGGGCTAAAACCCTCTGGAAAGGAACCATGAAATGACAGAAATACAAATAGAAGTAGTGACTTTTTGCCAAGCACTCCTTTGCTCGAAAAAAGGGGGAGAGCCTTATTTTATTGCACACAATTTCAACAAATCTTATTTCTACACTAGAACACGCAAACCCCCATTTCAGTGAGGTGCCTGTGCCTGGGAATGATCAAGCCTTGGAGATTTTACTCTGTAGGACTTTGTATGACCTGGTCAAACAGTTTAAAAAGCCAGTGTTAGGAAAATGAAAACAAACTGTTGATGACCCAGACTATATATATATACACAGAGAGAGAGAGAGAGAAACAGATGATGTAGCTACAAGGTCATAAACACTTGGAATATTAAAATAAATAGCAGAGCTCTTGAGTTAATGAAAAGCCAGTTAAGACAATAAACATCTAAAGAACACATGAACAAATATCCATCCTTTTATCCTTCATGGAATGAGCGCTGTTTACAGCTTTAGCAGATTTTAGGGCCTGTTCCTGTTGGAGTGGGCAGTAAATGAGTGAATCAGATGGTCGTGGTACTGGGTGAATTTCCCAGCCAATGTCTAAGAGTCCAACAACAGACACCCCTGGCTTATTGCTGAGCACTCCCCAAAATGCAGAGATGTCGTACACTCACAGGGATGGCAGATGTGGGGGCCATGCAGGAAAGATGGGGAGAGACTCCTCAGGGAGCGGAGCTGTAGGATGAAGGTTATAAATTGAAAGAGGGGAGATTGAGATGAGATCTTAGGAAGAAGTTCTTTGCTGTGAGGGTTGTGAGACCCTGTCTCAGATTGCCCAGAGAAGCTGTGGGTGTCCCATCCCTGGAGGGGTTCAAGGACAGGTTGGAGCGGGCTTGGAGCAACCTGGTCTGATGGGAGGTGTCCCTGCCCAGGGCAGGGGGCTGGGACTGGATGATCTTTAAGGTCCCTTCCAATCCAAACCATTCTGTGATTCTACGATTCTATACTCCTATGCCTGACGCTACGCACAGCCTGAGCTAATGGCTTGCATACAAAGGGGTTACAAACATGTGACAAAAGAGAGTCCAGCACCAACCCTGAAGGTAGAGCTTAAAATCTCTTCTGTGTCATTAATATCCAGCTCTGGCCTGGGGGCTGGAGCCTTCTGCACGGCCTAAGTCTGAGCCCATGTATTCAAACGGTAGCAGGTCAGTCAAGAATATCTCTTGTTCCTTCTTTTATTTTGCTCCAACCCTCTCTGCATATGTTTTTTGACCCAGCAAAGAGCTTGTACCCATGTTCAGCAATCACCTCTGCGCTGTGGTGTCCATCCTGACCACTCTGCGCTCCATCAAGGTGTGATCTGTGAGTTACCCAGAGCGCTGACTTTCACGCCAAGAATAGGCAGGGAGGAAGGCTGCAGTTTGCATTTTAAATCCTGAAAACATATTTTAAGGGCTCTGCTTCTGTCTGTTCTCCAGTTCCTGAGAAAAACTCAGCTAAGGAAAGATTTTGGTAGAAACCCAAAAGTGACATTCGCCTGCCTTTTCCAGGTAATGCATATGCATGCATGCAAAACTCAGGCATTGGTTGTTTCTGCCTCAGGATTAAGAGCTATGGCATGAACAGAAATAGAAGCCCATCTTTACAAAATTGCTTTTAAAAATTCCATATGCTGGTTGCATACCCTGCAAAGATGTAGAGCTCGAGTAGCGGTTGAGGAGATGGGGCCGCCAGCCAGGAACATGAGCAATAAGCTCAGCTTCCCGGCAGGTCTGTTCTTTGTCTTTGGGTCATTTCTCCTTCCCCAACCTGTTTGTAGTTCTCTGGAAGCGGGGAGGAGGTTAATGCTAAGTATTTATTTGTGTCTCAGAATAGTCTTCGACAGGGACACTTCGTTTGTGACTCCACATTTCCCCAAATATCCTCAATTCCTATGAATGGACCTTTATGCTTGGCATGTACCAGAAATACAGGGGTGGCTCTCAAAACGGCTTCTGAAAACCCAGATGGCTTTTAAAGGGGTAAATGGCCCATCAGGGTGCCAGGAGTTATATCTGAAGAAGATATGTAGGTTAGCTTCTTGAAATAGAGAAAAAAAAAAGGAGATTATTTTAGAAGAGAAGTGCCCTAAACCCCTCTGCCATTTAGGAAAAAAAAAACCAAAACAACAACAACAGCAACAACAAAAAACCCCACCAAACCAAAAAAAGCCTCCCTGACCTTGGTTGTCATCAGGAAAACAGCAACCCGAGCCCTGGTCGTTCTCCATCCCGCCCTGAACGACTTCTGCACAGAATAAATCTTTTCTGCTTTTAAAATGAAATGAAAGCGCTTCCCAATGCCAGGGCCATTTAAATTTACAGTGAAATAACGCCAGGCAACGACTCGGGCTCCAATTTGTATTCCCAGTGTTTTCCTCCAGCCGAGGAACGCGAAGTTGGGCTCTGGCCGGTGGCCGGGTGGTGAGTGTCCATCCACCCCCACCGCCCTGCCAAGCTGATCTGAATGGAAAAGCAGGAGGCGAAGGAGCTGCCTGGAGCAGAAGATGTGCCTTTGCTTTCCCCAGGAGCCACAAACGGAGGGTCCTCACCCAGGCAAGAGCCTTTCCTCGTCCCCGGGATGCAGATGGGGATGGAGAGCGGGGCCGGGCGGCTGCTCCCATCTGCCTTCCCCTGGCTCTTTGTTTGTCACAAAAGATGGACCTTCCTGGGAACAGCAGAGGAAACGCTCAGCAGCTAAAAGGGTTGTGATTTTTTTTGTCAGGTGCAATGGAAAAAAACCCCAAACAACCAAAAACCCACTCAAAACCCCAACCACATGAACTAACGAGCCGTAAGATCCTCCTAGATACAATACTGGAATTATCTGGGCAGGAGCCTGGAAACACTGGAATGAATAGTGGGTTCTCTCCTGCCTTTCCCTGAGTGGTGTTGCAATATTTGGGAGTTTGCATTTTTCCTCTTCTCAGGGTCCTCTCACAGAAAGAAATTCTTTGGGTTGGTTTGGGGGAACTGGGGTTTGCCATTTTCTTTCCCTTTAAAGCTCTTATTGGACTGGTCAGGACCCTTCCCTTCATTAATCCATTTGATTTAGCTTTGTTTGAAGGGAAATTTCTGCTTATTACTAACAAAATTCTGCTTATTACTAACAAAATTCTCCAGTCTGTAGCTTTTGTAGCTTTTTTTTTTTTTGAAAACTGGGGTTTTGGTCTGAGAAAGCATTTCGAAGGGGCAGGTTTTTAGCCTGGAAATTCGAATTGGCTTTACAGGTGTTTGCGTGATTCTTAGTAGTGGAAGTTTTATAACTCCCAGAACTTTCATGATGTTTAAAGGCAATCAAAAGAAATGGTCTTAAGGAGGAGGAGTTGAAAATAGCCTCTGTAGGAACAATTTGAGAGACAGGATTAGTCTTTTTTATTTTCTGATAGTTTTCAGCTTTCTGAGAACTGGGTTGGAGTCTCCTTCTGCTGTGATTAACTGGGGCATCGCTGTTGTCTCGGTGGAAATATGAACTAGTGCCTTTTTGTTGTTCAAGTCTTTTGAAGCCAGTTTGGAGGATGGATGCCCAGACCCAAATTGCCACCGTGAAGCTGCACGGTCCTGGGGGAAAAAAAATAATCAGAAATGCTGTTAACAGGCAGCCAAGAGAACAAATACCTGCTCTTGAGCCTCTTTGAGCAAAGAGAGGGGAGTGGTACAAAAATATGACCGTACATAAATTGAGCATGAGGCTATGGTATTGTTATTAATTATTTTTTTTTTCTATATTTAAGTTTTCAGACTTGGAGCTCCAACCTGGTTTGAAGGTTTTGTGTCAATCGGGAGCGGGAGCAGGCTCAGTGAATCCCCTGGTTCCAGCCAGAGATGGTCTGATCCTTTGGGTAGATAAAGTGGCAGATGGAAAAGAGTGGCCCAGGAAGTTTTACATCGTTAAGGGATGAAAGGAAGATGCACATAAAAGAGGCTGTTCACTCTTTTCCTTCTCTCCTTCCATGCACTGGGATGATTTCTATTTTATTTATGGATGTCGAAGAAAAAGCTTCTTTGTTTTTTTTTATCTCTAACAAAAAAGCTCCACAAAACCCAAATTAGAAATTAGAGCTGATTTGAGCTAAGAAATGAACATTTGAAACCTCAGCTGAACTTGCCCATTCCCCCTCCTGTCATTATTCTGCATAAGCTGGATCCATTTTTCCCCGCTGCGATCAGCTGGGAAGGAGAACTTCCACTGATTTCAACAGGAAGGAGCTAGGTGGTGTTCGATTTAAATAGTGGAATCCTCAGCTGTGCTACCCAGGCATGTCAATCTGTCTTAATACTTTATTTCAGGTTATTATATTAACAAAATTCAATGATATGCTGTAACAAAATTGCATTACATGCTATCTCTGTGTTTGGAGCTGTCGCACCCCGTATGCGCTGACGTTCCCTCTCTGCCTGTGAGTGGGTGATCCTATGTCAGCTATTTCTCTAAATCCCCTTTGACTACACTACATTTTTAATACTTCCAGAAAAAAACTAACCAAACCAACCAACCAGACCCTTGGAACACCATCCATCCAACCCCAGATATTTCTTGGATTGTGAAAAGAGATTCTCTCAGGTCTGTAGCTCGAATAATGCAGAGAGAAAGAGCAAATGCAGTGGGGCTGGATATAGGCTGGCAGATGCTACAGCAAACAGCACGAGGGGCAACTTCAGGCAAAAGGGAACCCAAATTAGTGACCTGTATTAGGAATAAACTGGTCATGCTCCACAAAGGTGAGCCTGCAATTAAAACCCTCCCCAGTACAGGCACAACTGATGCAGAGTGTGTGCGTTGAGGCACACAGAGCAAAACAACTTCCCCGGGAGAGTTAACTTTTAAAATCTGATTCTGATGAGACCTTGAAAATGCAATATATTGAGGGGTGTGGGCTCTTTATAGCCCCGAGACACAGGGCTCAGATGCACTCATGGCTGCAAGGGAGGAAGGGCAAGAGCAGGAGTAAATACAACCCACACACAAATGTGGAGCTTAATCCCTCTGCTTTTCAGAGACAGAGCGTCCGCTGCTGCAGACCAACCTCTCCCAGTCTCAGATATGTAACCTGGCTTAGGAAATCTCTTCTTTTTTTAATTAAATTTGGGCTAAATCAGCAGAGCTTGGGTTTGGCTCTGGGTGCAAACCGGCTCGGGCTCTGCTCGCCTCTGCTCAGGGTGGATTCCGGGGCTGCTCTGACATCCTCTGCTGAGTCAGGTTCTGCCGCCCGCAGCACGGCTGCATCTGCTGGGAACGCCAGGAAAAAAAAGAAAAATTGCATTTTTAACTATTTCATGCATGAGGTCACGCTGCAGCAAGCGCCCACGCTGCGATGGAGCCCAGCCAGGGCCACTCGCTGGGGACGGGTCACTCCAGGAGCTGGCTCTGGGGAGTCTTTTCTTCTCCAACAGATGGTTTAACCCTTTCAGCTTTCTGACAGCTGAATAAATAGGCAAATGAAGCGGGGCTTAATCTAGTGTCCACCCCCTCCAAAGGCCCTGGACTAAAGAACTTTAGGAACTAATTGCTTCTGTAGTGTTACTGCTGCCCTGCCCCTGCTGAAAGATTGCTGGAGGTTTGCCTTCAGTCTGTGCTCCAAGGGCTAGCTTTATTTTGTTAGAATTTACTATATTTCCATATTAAAACNAGTAGAAAAAGGAAAAGAAAAAGAGAGGGACTCATTAAAACTGCATCGTGTCACCTGACTGAACTTCCCATCCCTCCACGTCCCCCCTCAATCAGCAGCAAGGATCACAATTAGACGTGATGGCTACTCCTACCAGGCGGCAGTTACCGCCGGCTGCTCCTGCTCTGGCGAAAGCAGAGAGCCCTCGCACATCCCCTGAGAAGTGATGAGGCTCCAGTTGCCAAATAAACCTCTCCCAGGCAGGATAGGAACCACGGGGCTTCAGCCCCTCCAATCTCGGGTTCCTTTTCCCTTTCCAGACCCCGTCCCGGGCTGGGGCTGCAGCCCCAAATCCTGCCCACGGAGCCCAGGGACCCCCGGCCAAGGGCGGCAGCGACGCTCAGCGTCACTCAGCCAGAAAATTTGGTATTAGGAGTGGGAGAAAAGGTCACCTTGGAGGATCAGAGATAGAGAGTTAAAAGAAAGGGGCTGGGAGTGGGAGAGAGGGAGGAGGTATGGGGGGAGGCTGCGGAGGGAAGGGGGGAAGGGGACGCAGGATTTCTAAGCAGGCCTGACCCGGGAGGATAAAATATCCTGTTTTCATTGGTTCAAATGAACCATTAGGGAGAGAGTAATTTGTTGACCTTTTTGCTGCCTTATCATGAGATGAACAGCCTTAACATGGGCTTCACGTTTGCCTTAACCCCACCGTAAATCACAGGAGAATTCGATTTTTTAATTGTTTTTATTTATTTTTTTTTCCCTTGGCAAAATATATAAATAAATAACAACACCCAGGAAACCAGCCTGTGTTTTGAGGTGATCTTGCAGAACAAGGTCGGGTAGATACGTGCCTTGGTTAGACACCTTGTGTGCTTTTTGTTCTCTTTTGGCTAAGCAAGTGGGAACCGGGGCTGTGCAAAGGCTCTGCTTCCTTTGGGAATTAAAAACTGGAGGGCAGTGATTTTCCTCTTATTTCCATCAGCCTGGCTTGGCAGTAGTTCCAGTGAAGTCAGTTTACACTCTCCTCAAGCCGGTCTCTTTCCCCAGCTCCTGCAGATAGTCTGGCATGATTTTGGCCTACGGAAGGCAGGACCGACATGAGCGTTTGGTTGAAATGACAGTTTTAGAGTTCACCCTGGACCTTCCATGCAAGGTTGCCATCTGTGCTAGGAAATCGAGCTCGCAGAGCCTGGAAGGTGTCAGCTTGCTGGGGGTGTACCCAGGGGCTGCTCGTCGCTCAGATCCCTCAAAGGACTGGCTTTTCTTGCTACTCGCTGTAAACCCGGATTTTCAAACTTTGGAGAAGCTTCACAAAAGCCAGGAGACTGAACACCACCAGCAAATAGGGCTACCAAGATGGTTAAGGGCTACCAAGATGGTTAAGGGCTACCAAGATGATTAAGGGAGTGGAGCATCTCCCATACGACGAAAGGATGAGGGATTTGGGTCTCTTTAGCTTGGAGAAGAGGAGACTGAGGGGTGACCTTATTAACACTTATAAATGTGTAAAGGGTGAGTGTCAGGAGGATGGAGCCAGGCTCTTCTCAGTAACATCCAATGATAGGACAAGGGGTAATGGATGCAAGCTGGAACATAGGAGATTCTAGTTAAAAATGAGGAAAAATTTCTTCCCAGTGAGAGTGACTGAACACTGGCAGGGGCTGCCCAGGGAGGTTGTGGAGTCTCCTTCTCTGGAGACATTCAAAACCCACCTGGAGGTGTTCCTGAGTGATCTGATCTGGGTGTTCCTGCTCTGGCAGGGGGATTGGACTGGATGATCTTTCAAGGTCCCTTCCAATCCCTGATATTCTGTGTGAAATACACCCACAGTATTGCAGTAGACCCAAGCATTTTCTAAAAGAGTTAGAAGTTGTCTGTTCTGGCCTGGGAAGAGACCACCAAAAAGCTTTCCCTGAGGGCAGGTTGGGTTGGGATTGTCCATCCTGGGGATTCCTGCGTTTGCAGTTAGGGGTGAGGTGGGATCTTGCCAGACGATTCCTGCACTTTGAGGAAATTTAGACTCAGCTGCTGCTCCTTAACGGCGGCTCCGTCCAGCTGAGCCGGTTCAATGGTTCCAATCTGGCTCTAGAGCTTTGTTCAGCTTTGCTCGCGGTGTCTCCTTGTCTCTCCCCGGCACACGGGGGGAACCGCACCACTTTCACACTGCAAAAATTGACCCACTCCGAACAGAAAATGACTTGAAATTATAGGATGGCCATGATTTTTTTACTTTGCTACACAGGTATGTTTTGTGCTTCCATTGAGTCTCTTATTATAGGAAATTTAGATATGGAGCAGAAGCATCTGGCCTTCAAAGAACTCTGAAATTGCCAAGGGATGTTATGATAATGCTGCTTTTATGTGACTGATCTTTTCCATTTGTCCTTTGCTCTCTAGGTAACAGCTTGGAAAATGTCACCTTTTCGTAGGTAAAGAGAATGTTATTCTGTGTAGGGTTTGTGATGTGAACTTTCATTATAATCATTCTACATGAGATGCAGATCTTTAAGCAGCCGGCAAATTCTTGTCAAATGAACCCAAATCAGGAAGGTCAAATGTTCTCATGGAGAATGCGAGATAAGGACGACTTCTGTGCCTGTTCTTGAATATAGCATCTTCTTTGATTGTTCAGAAAGATATTTAAAATTACTTCTAGCAGCAGGCTGGGTAACAATATACCCGTGTGTGCCAGGCTAAAAATACCCGTTGGAGCTGCATTTGTACTAGGCTGGGGAGTATGTGATCGCTGGGAGAGATTTCAAAACTTACTTTCTTTTTCGCTTTCTGCCTTACTTTAATTACACTTCTCCTACATATCTTTAACATCTTGAATATCAGGGTTTTTTTCCCTCAGTTGCACATTCACCTTGGGTTTGGGAAGGTGTTGCTGGATTTTTCGTGGTAGTGTAGCTATTGTGATGGTGGATTTTATCACATTAGGAGTTTAAAGAAGTTACTGCTAAAATAAATTATGACCCAAAGAGCAAACACATAGAACCAAGGTTCTATAAACCCCTATAGCGATGGTATAGAACCTGGAGTTCAATCAGCTGTCAATGAAAAGTCAATTATAGAGCTTTATTTTTAAGTTACTCCTCGGCAGTGCTTGTGAAGTAAACATTAAAACATGCTGTTATATGAAAGCAAAAAAACATATTAGTTAATCCAGCTTCTAAACCAAAGTGGAAAATGAATGAAATGTGTGTTTAAAGTGAAGAAAAAAAAAAAAAAAAGAAAATGCAGAGGAAATTAATGAGGAAAAAAAAAATCCCTTTTGTCTAGTTTTATTTTCTGTTTTTCTTTAAGCTGATAGCTGATAGCATCCTTGTACTGAGCTCGAAGCAAGAGAGAGAGAGTGTGTTTGTGTGTGATGGGGAAGGATCACTCCTCCTTGGTTCCTAAGCAAGGGATGTCATCCTTCTTCACGCAGTCCCAGCTCACCAGGGCTCCTGCTGAGGCACAGGGACATCCAGAGCTTGCCATGGTAAAAGCCACCAGTGGTTCCAAGAACATATAAGTTGTATGATCATGACTGTGGCCAAGTTTCTGCTCGCAGTGCAGATGTAACCAGAGGGGGTCTGGAGCTTTGCAAATCTATGGTAGGATTGGGGTGAGAATCTGGATCTTTGAAGTCCCAGGGTACTCTAAACCCACAGCAAGATCCCATCCCATTTGGCTGCTCTCTGTGAGGCATTGTCACCCCCAGAGAAAGGTGGAAGCTTTTGGAAAGGTGGAACTGAAGTTCAGTGGAAGTTGGTGCCTTTGGAAGATCTCCATCCAACATCCCCCCTACCCTATCTTGTGTGTGAGTGGCTGTGCTTGCCTGCTGCGGGCACACAAAGCTAATTACTCTTGTGGGTGATTGTTGTTGGGTGGCTTTCATCTCCTTCTCGATTCTCAAAACCAAAAAAGTTTCAGTGATATAGAATCAGAGTATCATAGAATTGCTTAGTTTGGAAGGGACCTTCCAGATCATCTAGTCCAACCAACACACCCATATAAAGAGAATTTTATTTCCAAATGGTTGTAAATTTGACAGTTAAATTTTTGTTTTATTAAGCACCTCAAAATTTATGTAGTAAATACAGACAGTTCACAGCAAAAATACAGCAGGACAAATTGCTTATGTGGCCACCTGAGACCTGGGGTGCCCAGCAGAGGAGAGGAGATGTTGATGTGCTCCTTTGCCGTTGAGGAAACTGAGGCACAAACTGTGGTGGTGTAGAGCAAAATCCTTAATTAGGATGAGGACAGGACAGGGACCTTGTGGAAGAGCCTGAGGATGTGTGAGGTGGTGTGGGCTCTGCCACCACCCCTGGCACTGCAGGTGATCCATGCTCGGCCACCACATCTCCAGTGCCCAGCAGCCACCCAGCAGCCACCATCCTTCCCACTGGGGCTGCCAGCATCACAGATTGCCTCCCTTTCTGGACCTTAGCAAACACCTGAAGGTGACCACTCACAACTTTCCTCCTAAAATGTAGCTAAAAAATGAACTCCAGCTCTCATGAAACCCAAAAGGGACATGGAAGAGGCTGGATCCATCCATCCCCTTCCCAGTCCCTCTATTTATCTGCCAGTGGAATGTGCTGGGAGGTGGCTGGCAGAAGCTATATTTCGATAACAAGAATGAAACCAACATGTGTACACAGTTGTTTTCCCTGACTGGGGTCTGTGTAGTTCCTCTGGAAGGTTAATAAATGGTATGCAAATCCTCTTAAATGGCCGTGTTTACACCAGAGCTTAGTGGCTCCAGCCATGTCCTCTACTTCTAACTCCCCAAGTTTTAGTGCAAAAAGAATTTGCTTCCCCACGCTCTTTAGAGCTCTCCCAGGTTTTGTTCATGCTTTTGTTCAGCTATCTGTTCTCAGGATCATAAAGGACATCACCAGAGGGAGGGAAAAAAAAGAGGTAAATTTGCCTTATTGAGAAAAGAAAAAAAAAATGAAAAGAAAAGAAAAGGAAAAAAAAAAAAAGATGTTTTGCTTACAGACAGGAGGCTACTGTAGTGTAAAATGAATGATTAATAAGGATAAGAAAAACCTGGTTCACCAGGGCAAATGCTCAATAACAGCTCGTTTAATCATTGGCAGATTAGCTGCAAACGCGGGGTGTCTGCGGCGGCTCCGTGTTGACTCGTGCTGCAAAGTGTTGGCTATTTCTCTAATGACGGCACAACCTTTCATTGTGCATTTATTCCACCATCCGGCCCTGAAATGTTGGAGTGTTTCAATCTTTTTGTTTCTTTTTTTTGTTTTGTTTTGTTTTGTTTTTTCTTTCCCTGGCTCCTCCTGCCCTCACCGAATTTCGCAGCGCGGGAGCAGGCTGTGACGGGTCACCTTTGCACACACGTTGCCGGCCCGGAGTTGTGTCTTTGGGGGCGAATCAGATTTCATAAGGTACAGGCTCAGCTTTGGCAGCCACCGACTTCTCTCTCTTTGATTTCATTTTCTGGCAAGGCTGCTGTGTCCCTGCGTAATTGTCCTTATGAGAACCAAGTACACCAGAACAAGTACATCTATTTGCTGCCACGAGGAGAGCTGTCTAGCTTTGAGAAAGACACTGATGCAAGATCTCCTCTTGAGCCACATAATCATTGCAAACAGAGGATCCGATTCAGGAAAGTGCTTTTAAAAAAGATCATTATTTCTCTTGCTGATTGTACAGAGGATCAGTTGTTGTATACTGTTGTATTTCTTATTTGCATTCATGATGAACAGAGGAGTCTCACGCTAACGGGCAGTGGGCCCTCTGAGGAAAGGCCTGAGCAGCTCTCCAGGATGGTGATGTGTTTTCTCAGCTTTCCAAACCAGGGTAAGATGGTCAATGGCCATCACTCATGACCTCAGGTCTGCAGGGCCCAACAGGGCAGGATTTCCCACTCTCTTTTATAGGAGAAGGGGCTGTTTCCCCACATCATCTAAGAAGCCCTTTTCTGTACCTACTTCAGCTTGTTTCCCTTGCCTAAGTGAGGGCCACCCTATCTTGGTTAGTTTGGGACATGAATAAAGGTACTGGCATCAATGAATCTTGGAATCACAGAATCATTCAGAGACCCTTGGGATCATGGAGTCCAACCATCAGCCCCACTCTACAAAGTTCTCCCCTACACCAGATCTCCCAACACCACATCTCATTGACTCTGAAACACATTCAGGGATGGGGATTCCACCACCTCCCTGGGCAGCCCATTCCAGGCTCTGACCACTCTTGCCGGGAAGAATATTTTCCTCATGTCCAGCCTAACCCTACCCTGCTGCAGCTTGAAGCCATTCCCTCTTGTTCTATCACTGATTGCCCATGAGAAGAGACCAGCACCAACCTCTCTACAATGCCCTTTCAAGCAGTTGTAGAGAGTGCTGAGGTCTCCCCTCAGCCTCCTCTTCCTCCAACAGTCCCAGCTCCTTCAATCGCTCCTCCTAAGATTTATTCTCCAGGTCCTTCCCCAGCTCCGTGTCCCTCCTCTGCACTCGCTCCAGCATAATGGAAGAAGGTTCTGGCCAAATACAGGTGCAGAACTGGTGAATTAAACCTAAGATTAGTAGAGACATCTGGTCTGGGAAGGAATCTCTTCGTTATTCACAGTGGGCTCCATGAGCAAGTCCTCTGGCTGCTATTTGACACGTCTTTTGTGGGACTGGCCACTGGTCTCATGGCATCGCTGCCCACGTGCAGGGGAGTGTGGCAATAAGAGATAAACAAAGAGGCAATTTCCCTGATCACACACAAACTTTTTGGGCTCTGCTCAGGTTCACAGCATAAAGAAAAAGGCTGGGTGAGTAGCAGTGCAAATGCTGTAAAGACAAGTTCACAGCCATGGTAATAATCATTCTCATTCGTATTTTTGTTAAACACCGTCATCATCCTGAGCTTTCAAATATTATCAGGGACTGTTTATTGATAAAGCCTACTTCTTCGCCGAGCTCCCTGTTCTTTCCCTCCTGGAAGGTGTTTGACCAGCTCTCCTGGCACTCACCCTTCCCACCGCATTGTAATTCCGTGGCTCGCCTGCCACACTGCCGAAGAGATGGAAACAACAGCAGTGTGTATAGGAATTTGATCATTTGAGCTGGTTTTAAGCTCATTTCAATTAACTCGGTAAACTATTGGAGATAAGCTGGCCCTGCCTGGAGTCACCTTCACTGATAGTCGGTAGTGGATGTGAGATGTATGAAGTTCACCATAGATTCAAGTTTATCCCCAACAACGCTACAGCGATGCGAGCCCGATAATGCACACTCTGTCATTATCTTTAGCACTTTATATGTATATTTGGCTTCCATGGCAGAAATGTTCTCGTGGCTGTTGTTGTAAGTGAGGCATCACCTGTGTAACAGATTTTCTGACGCTTCCACTTGCTTCTCGAATTCAGAATAAGAGGTGTGAGCGCGACGGGCTCCGGAGGTGGTGGGGAGACTGAGGAAGACAGGAGAGGATCGCAGTAGCTATCGGGAGGTCTCACGCAGACTGCAAGCATTTGCCTTCCCTGTTTCCAGGTGGGACTGTATCACACAATCTGGGGTTTAGGTGGATGACAGCATTACTCCCCAGCAGGAGAGGCCTTTCCAGAGCATGTAACAGCCTTAAGAGCATGAGTGCATCATCTACGGCCTCTGGCATCTGCAGAAACCCTTTCCTGGCAGCCACCTGGCTCTGAAGGGACATCAGCATAAGCAGCTCCATAGGAATCAAAGCCAACGTGAACAAAGGTGTAGGAGTTTCACAGATAAGCTGTTTCCTAAGGCTTGATTGCAAGTCCCAAATACAAGGTTGAAAAACCTCAAGCTCACCGCAGCCAAATACCTGCTTTTTTAAACCACCCCACAAGGAAGCCCTCCTACAGTGGGTACCAGCTAATTAGAGGCCCCCAAGCCCTGGCACTTTCAGAGTTGATCTCTATTTTAGAGATCAAAGCTCATGACAAGATGCAATTATGTTTAGAAGAGACAGGTGATCAGGGACTCAAACTCTGCATAGGGAAAATGGGCTTGGCATAAGAAATATGGAGTAATGCTGAGGTTTCTTCTTTGGCTGCTGGTCACAAGTGGAGAAATGGCGTTATTAAGATATTAACTGATTCCCCAGAGGGACAACGTTCCCTGTAGGTTGTTCAGCTGTACTGTCCACACTGGGCTTGTGTTATATTTCCCAACCTATTTGAGACTTTTTTAAAAAAAAAATATAATCAAAATGCCAGAATTTGTTTAATTAGCAATTATTTTTTCTGGCACAGCCCTTTTTTTTTTTCTTAATTTGAAAGAGAGCTTAGAAAACTAGGTACATACTCTTTCTTCCCCTTAGGACTGGTGTTTGTTTCGGTGTGTGATATGTTTATAAATAACAAATGCAAAAATTTGGCTTTTGCTGGCTTTCAAAGATGCAGCAATAGCAGGGCACAAGGGGTCTTGCTGGGTGCTGGGAAAAATTGCTTTGTTCTCCCCACCCCGGGCTGGGATGCTCACTCTCCGTGGGAAACACAGCTCAGATGTACTGAAACTATGGAAAAAAACCTCTGGACGATGCCCCTGAGTTTTTGGTGTGTGTTTTCTGATCCTTTCAGTGAAGCACTTGGGCTGTGTCCTCTATTATGTGTGTGTTTTCTGTGTTTCTCTGACACCAGGCCTGTGCTATTAACTGTCGGGTTCTCTCTGGTGAGGAACGGGCGGAGTAATCAATAACCAATATGTATTTCATAAACACTTAGCCAAGGTCAGCAAAACAAACACAGGCACAGAGACACAGTCCCCTCTTGCTGAGTCCGTAGGGCTCTAGGGAATATTCATTGCTATTGGGGTGCAGGTGTTATTTCTGCTTCTCTGTTTTAATTCAGTTGGTCCCTGAAGAATCCTTATGGGCTTTGGAGACCTTCTGGCCACACCTTTTATCAGCAAACACTATCCATCTGCGGCACTGCGCTGGCCTTTCCTGTGACCTATCCTCCATGTGACCTTGATTTTGCCCCACCACTAATCTGTAGAATCAGTTCTGGCCCCTCAACTGTTTAACCCTTCACTATTGTAGATCTGCTTTTTCTTGCACCTCAATAGAAGCCAAAAAAAAAACAAACCCAAACCACCCCAACAAACCAGCTCTAGGACACAGCTCCTGCTGCTACAGAGATGGCCAGAACCAGGGGAGGCAGGTGGACACGTTTAACTTAACGAGCTTTGCTGGAGCATTTGGGTCAGTTGATGCAAACAGACACTGAAGGTCATCTGAAACACTTGGTTGTGATGCTGGTGCCTTACACAGGTGGGACCACTCACAGTAAGTGGTGCAGCCAAGTTTATAAGGTCAGGAAAAGGGGCTGCTCCTTCTTCTCTCTGATCCTTGAACAGTCCAGGTCTTTGTGCTCCTGAAGCTGGAAGGTAAAAGCTTTGTCTTTAATTCTTTTTATCTTATAGTGTCCTTTACAGAAATGCTTGTTTGGACTAGTTCTCCAGGCAGTGGAGTAGCCAAAGTGGCTTGGATGTTTGGACTAGTGTGGTTATTTGAAAACCTGCCATCCTAAATAAGAGAGAGTGGGTCTGCATGTTGGTGATTAGGCCCTGGTGCTGCTCTGCTCGGATTAAAAGCCCCGTTTCTCTCCCTGTCAAACACGGTAAGGAAGGAACTTCATCTCTGTAAACCATCCAGTTTAAGTATTTGAGCACTAAGTGGAAGTTTCTGGTGATCAAAGTAATTTACTTGAATAATGTATTCATACATAAACCTGAAAGAAATGTCATAATTGCAATAAGGTGTCTCTGGGGAGTTTGGTTATCATGATATAATCACGTCCCCGGAGAGCGAGAGGCACAAGGCATAGCCTTGTGCTTAATAACACCCCAAGGGTGTGATTATCTCGGAGCAATCGCACCCTCCTTGTGCCATGTGGCCTGAAGAGCTGCAACAGGGATGGAAATCCAGAGAAATTGAAGTGGAGGCAACAAAAACATGGAAACCTTGGGTGTTTGGACACCAATTCCTGCATTTTTTTTAACTCAAAAGAAAAAAAGCCAGGAGCAGCATGGTAAACAGCAGAGTGAAGCTGTTTTCTTGCAGAGCAAGAAAGAATGGGATGCAGTATCTGTCCTCAGCCATCTGCTGTGCCTTGTCCTGCCTTCCCTCTTTTTTTTTTTTCCTTTTTTTTATAATCTACCAAGTTGAATTAATGTGGTAGCGCTCGTTCTGACGTGGCACGGATCTGACAGTGCGTTGGCAAAGTGGCACGCTGCCTGCGGTACCTGGGCACGGGAGGCAGCTTGCCGCCTCCTATGGAGAGAAGGATGAGGGGTGGAGGATGGGGAACGGAATGGCTACCCACAAACCACCCTCTCCCCATCCTCCTCACTTCTCCCAGGCTCCAGGACAGCGGGAGAAGGGAGGGCATGAGGCTGGTACCTCGGTGGGCAAGGCAGATGGGATGCTGTGTTTGATGGTAGCCAGGCTGTTGGTGTAGGAGGCTCGGAAACCCTTCCTCCTTGGTGTGGATCTGCAAGTTGGATACAGAGGAGAGGTTTCCCTGCAGCAGCTAATGTGGCTGGAAGTTGTGTTCTGTCTTCTGTGCAGCCTCTCTGTTGGTTTCCATGGGGGTGCAAGGCAAAGGAAGGGGGTTAACAAGGTGTTTGTTCCTTGCCTCTCTCCCACCCTTCCTCCCAGTCTGTGGAGGCACATACAGCGTGTTCTGAGACTTTCAGGTGCTGTTGCTGAGACTGCTCTGAGCAGGGCTGGCAATGGGGTGTGGATGGGGTGATGGGGTGCAATACTGAAAAGAAATCACTGAGGTTGGGTTATGCTTAACTATAAGGGCATGAGGAAAAGAGTAATGGCTTCCCAGCCCTGTGGCTTTGGAGGGAGACTCCTCATGCTGCTCTTGGAGATGACTTCTGAGATCCACTCCCCCATATTTGCCTGAAATGAAGACCTGAAGGTGTGAGATGCTTGTCAGGAAAAGGGACAGTCAGAAATGCAAAAAAAGAAAGGGGGTTGTGGTAGATATTTTGCCTAATTCTCGGTAACAGCCCATCTGAAATATAACTGTATAGGCCTATTGCTGCAAAATTTGATTGGAGCCATATACTCTTCATCAGGGAGAGTCAATGCCTTCCCTAGGTCTTTTTTTGTTCCTGTCACTGAAAAGATGCAATTTTTGAAACTTTTTTTTTAATATATATAATGTAGGAATAAGGTAGTTGCCCAGAAAACAGGAGGTTTATCCCTGCTCTCCCTGCCTTGGCTCAACACATACAACCTTTGTGTGTGGAAAAGGGACACCTCCTGTATTCACAGGATGCTGCAGAAAATAGATCATGTTTATAGCTCTTTAAAAAAAAACAAACCCAACCCTGCTGTTTGAACCTGTTGTGTACTCCCTACAGTTTGCAAAATCAAAGTTGTATGGGAGAGAAATCATTACTTTTTTGTCCTTTACTGAAAGCTGGCTGGTGTTTCTGCAGGTATGGTGAAAAGTATTTCATTGTGTGCTTTGTAGTTTGTGATGATGACTTGCAGCTGTGGGTAGGAAGCAAGAGAAGGGCCAAAATTAATGACCTTATTAATGCTCACAAGTATCTGAAGGGTGGGTTGAAGGAGGATGGAGCTGGACTCTTCTCAGTGGTTCCCAGTGACAGGATGAGGGGCAATGGGCACAAGCTGGAACATAGAAAGTTCCACTCAAATATGAGGAGAAACCTCTTTGGGGTGAGGGTGGCAAAGCCCTGGCAGAGGCTGCCCAGGGAGGGTGTGGAGTCCCTTTCTCTGGAGACATTCAAGCCCCACCTGGATGCCATCCTGAGTGATGTGCTCTGGGCAGCCCTGCTTTAGCAGGGGAGTGGGACTGGGTGAGCTCTAGAGGTCCCTTCCAACTCTGACAATTCCCTGATTCCATGAAAATTCCAGTGGTGCCACAGTGCAGCGTTTCTGGCCTCTTTTTCTGATTGTGGCCTTAAGGGTTTTGTAGTAAAATCATCATCATTTTCTGTAGCACAGTCCTCCCTGGCTTACTGTGTGCCTGTCACTGCACTGCTTTTAATGGCTGCAAGCAGAAAAGGGAGGAATTTTGGTAGCTAATGAAGTGTGGCTTCAGTTGTCTGGGGTGGCAGGTTTGTGTTTTGGAAGCCCAGCTGAAAACCATGTAAGCACCAGCTGTGTTTAGGATCAGGACACATTTTGGGTGCTCCGTTTGGAAGGTGAGGGCTGTCTGTTTCCCTGAGCAGGACACTGCTCTCCTCCCCATCCCAGCTCCACTGTCCTTCTCTGGAACTGGGCGGTTGGGGCATTTATTGGGTGCTTTTCCTTAGTTTTGTGAGAATTTTCATGCATTTCACACGGCTGATGAGAGGAAGGCAACGGATTCCATAGGACCTCCCTGTCTAGGACCAGACCTTTTGAGATAGAGAAGATGTTTATCTTCTGAATAGTCACTTCTGCTTTTTGGGTACTGACGAGCCTCTTCTAGACACTCTTTTAATTTAGGTTTGGGAAAAACACTCCATGAACAAATTCAGTGAAAAGTCCTGGCAAGAAAAGAAAATAAACAGATTTGAGATGCTGGGTGCTTATTGCCTAGTCAGCTTATTAGATTTCTTCTACAATGTTGGGTTTTTAAATCTGGAAGCCCCCAAGGTGTAACTAGTGTGCTTTATGTTTTTATGGAGCCTAGGCAATTTCCACAAATTGAAAAATTATTTTAAGCTTTCAGAATGCGTCGGGATGATGAAATGAGTGAAATTCCACCTTATTTTTTTGACGTTCTCATTCTTGTGCACGGTCGGCTTATTTTTGTTTACTTCTAGATGCTGTCAGTGAGTTCTGGGATGGGTTGTTCATGGTTAAAGTACCAAAATGTACACCTGATGTGAGGGGGGAGGGAGGGGGGGAACCTCCTGTGAGTGCAGATCCAGCACACGGGGAAGCAGGGGAATGGCCGGTCAGGCTGACCGCTCCTGACAATGTCTCTTTAAGAAAGCTCTGTGTTCTCTTGCAATGTTAAAGTTGCTAAGGTAACTGTGCACTTTTTCTGGGTTTTTTTATTTTTTTTTTAGAGCACAGCAAAGTAAATAGGTACATGACCTGTATAAATTCTCAGTGCATAAATTACTAGAGCCCTCAAGGTAGAGTAACTTATACACTTCAGTGTTTCAAAATGACTTTTTAGCTTCTCCGCATATCTAGTGCCTAAGAATTTGATGTGCACGTTCGGTGCTGCAAAACACCCCTGAGAAAACCCGGGGTGCTGCTTTCTCCTATGGTTTTGGTGCAAAAGGGGAGCCAGTTTGGGTTAATGGGTTGTAAGGACCCCTCAAGGAGAGGAAGAGTGGCTGGATAGTCTCTGTCCCAACTGTGCCCCAGCAAGTGTCACCGATTGCTTTCTGTGGAGAAGGGTTGGCATGAACCTTGTGTGTGGTGGGCAAATAAGCTGTGGCTCTTGCTGGGAACCTGTCTTCTGCCCTCAGCTTTGACTGATCACGTACCTGGGTGCAGTGGCAGTTCCAGGAGTTGTTTGGAATAGGCTGTTGGGGTTAGCAATAAGCCCAGGGTCCCTTAGTGAGTCCTATGGCATGTGCATGGGTCTAGTCTGTGTCTCTCTCGGCTGTGTTATTCCGTGGCAGCTCCACATGGCACCCCTTGTGCTCTCCTTGGGTTGCAAGAGGCCAGACTGCTTTAGAAAAGCTGCAGTTGAACAGCTTTGATGCCAAACCCTCCAACCCGCATCCTTGTCCTTTGTCCTCTTGCGCTACTGTATTTTTGCAGCATCCCTGAGCACGGAGTTGCCGGAGGGGAGAAGGCGGCTGGGTTGATTTTATGCCTGTGCACACTGATGCTGTGTCTGCACCACAAACCCTGCACCCAGCCCCGGAGCTGTGGTGGATGCCTGGGTCCTGCTGCCTTATGATAAAAGGTGTCACGCTCCTGACTGAGGCTTCTTGTATGGAAATATATACACACCATGCATGTCATCATCCGTTTGGAATCATAGAATTATGTCATAGAATAACCATAGAATTTGAGTTGCAAGGCACTTGAAAGATCATCAACTTCCAACCCCTGTGTCCTGGGCAGGGACACCTCCCACCAGACCAGGTGGCTCCCATCCAACCTGGCCTTGAACCCCTCCAGGGATGGGGCAGCCACAGCTTCTCTGAGCAACCTGGGCCAGGCTCTCACCACCCTCACAGCAAAGAATTTCTTTCTAGAATCTGATCTAAATCTCCCCTCTTTCAGTTTAAAACCATTACCCCTTGTCCTATCGCTCCACTCCCTGACAAAGAGTCCCTCTCCAGCTCTCCTGTAGCTCCCTTCTGGTACTGGAAGGCTGCTCTAAGGTCCTCCCAGAGCCTTCTCTTCTCCAGGCTGAACAACCCCAGCTTCTTCAGGCTGTCCTCACATCCCTCCATCCCTCCCTCTGATCATCTTCATGGCCCTCTGCTGGACCTGTTCCAACAGGTCCATGTCCTTCCTGTATTGAGGACTCCAGAGCTGGACACAGCGCTCCAGGTGGGGTCTCACAAGTGCGGAGGTTGTGTATAGAGGTTGCATATACACTAACACATGTATGGTCATTTTGGTGATTTTTTTCAAGCTGAGTTAGACCTGCTGCACATATGCTGCAAAAAAATAACTTGACCACTTGCAGCAAACCCAAATGTGCCAAAGTGATGCGTGATGTGGCACTTGTCTGGGGTTCCTGGGTGCCTGCCTGGTCAAAATCTTCATAGTCCATCCAGACAAAATATTCTGAAAGAGGTCATGGATGGGGGCATCCAGGGGTGAGGTAGCTCCAGCTTTGTGGGACTTACTGCTGGTATCAATTAGGAGTCGATATGGTATATATTTTTTTTTCTAGAAATATCTGTTTGCTGTAACATCAGACTACCCACATGTGCCTAGCAACATCCAGAACACAGCTCTGCGGTGAGGTCATGGACCACCGCGGGGAACACAGGACTGGCAGTGCCAGTTCCACAGGCTCCTTGTCAACAATACCATCTGCTGGATGGATCACTGCTTGGAAAGGGATGGGAGGACATGGCATCTGACCATGACGTGCAAGACTTATTTTCATACTTACCTGTGGATAAGAAGGGGCCTGTGTATAAAGAAATGCTTTGCTGAGGTGGCAACTATATCCCCCCCCCCCCCCNTTCCCCCCCCCCCCCCACCTCATTAATTTCCATAATACCAGTTCATAGGGGTGTGGCCAAGACTACTTAGATCTCCAAAGTGGAATTGGCTTGTGCTGAAACAGTCCCAGGCAGTATCAGGTTGGAGAAATAATTTAACTTGCTCCTTCCTTTGGTTCCTGAGTCTGCCCTTTCTCAGCCAGAGAAATGCATTTCCAGAGACTTCTGATGGCCCAGGGGGATGTGAGCAACCCAACATTGACAGACCCAAATGAAACCTGAAGGCCAGGGATCTCCAGAAGCCCTTTTGGAGGGCTGCTGCTCCTCTCCAAACCCCAAGGCTTGATGGTTGGGCAGATTCACTCTTGTTGAGGATGCACGAGGTCCCAAACTGGGTCTTTTACACTCACGTTCTTCCTTATGTGTTGTGGTTTTACAGCAATAGTGGTCACTTGCTGGATGCTGGAGGGAAATGACCTGAGAGCACATCCCAGCAGAGGAACTGGGAGCTCAATTTTGTGCATTGAAATAGGTCAGGTATGTAAGTAGAAACCACCTGAGGAACCAGGAGGCAGAAGGATCTGCTATGGGGAGAAGTTGGATACCACAACTGGACTCAGTTGTTTGCTCACGTTGTTATATGCAGTCTTATTTTTAAGACACAAATGATTTGGTCTGAAAAAGTCCCATCTGCTCTAGCAGGGCTGGAGCCGGTAGGTTCTGGTACAATTATACTGAGACTCAGTGGAAAATATTGGAGAAGTTATGCAGAGAGAGGTTTTTTTTTTTTCCAAGCCAACCAACAGGAGGTGGGAACACTCCTTCCCTCTGCTCTCAAGGAGAGCTGCTGTCTTATGACTCCTGGCTGCAATGAAAAGTTCTTTCTTTTCTTCAGGGCAGGAGCTTTGCAAGTGGATTACTTCAAGTAGGAAAACCCAGCAGGCCTTGCATTGCTTTCTCCCCAAACCCTACGGGCTGGTTCCCGGTCCTGGGGCACCATCTGTGGGTCTCCCATTGGCACTTGGGTGACAGAGCTGTCCCCTGGGTCTGCACAAGGTGGGGGTGTGAGCAGCATATATATATATATATATATATACAACTGCTTGAAAAGGGCATTGTAGAGAGGTTGGTGCTGGTCTCTTCTCATGGGCAATGAGCGACAGGACAAGAGGGAATGGCTGCAAGCTGCAGCAGGGTAGGGTTAGGCTGGACATGAGGAAAAAGTTTTTCACAGAAAGAGTGGTCAGTCAGTGGAATCAGCTGCCCAGGGAGGTGGTGGAGTCCCCATCCCTGACTGTGTTTCAGAGTAGATTAGATGTGGTGTTGAGGGATCTGGTGTAGGGGAGAACTTGTAGAGTAGGGCTGATGGTTGGACTTGATGATCCTGAGGGTCTCTTCCAACCTATATGATTCTATTCTATGATTCTATGTATATAAATGGTGCAGTATTTTCAAGAGGAGATGGAGCAGGCTGGCGTGGGGCCAGAGGCAGCCCTCTCCTTGCCAGGAAGCCAGATGCATGGTCACATTGCCTGGCTCTCCCTGGCAAGGCTGGGAAAGCTTCAGCAGGTGTGATCAAACAGCATGCGGGAGCCGCAGGTTCAGAGCAGCCTGCCTCCGAGGTACCGCTAGATTCCTCGTCACGCCGCCAAAGCCCCTGGATGGCAAATGTCGCTGCCTTAAAACACACAGCAAAAAAAAAAAAAGGCAATAAAAAAAACCCCAAAAAGAAGAAAAACAAAAATCCAAGTCCTTGGTGGACTGGCATCTCTCCTCCCATCCTCTGAGTTTACACGGTATGGCTTTAGAGCAAGGAGCAGCAGAGGGATGAAAAGGTTCTGGTTTGGGTTGTTTTTTTTTTCCCTTTTTCTCTTACCCCCCCCCCTCCTTCCACCTCCTCAGCAATGTTGCAGAGAGAGCAGAGACTCACAGTCAGCAGACTGCAGTGACAGATGGCAGGTCATAAGCCCTCGCGCTAATCTAACACTGCACAAGAAAATAGGGCTGGGGGTGATTCAGCTGCTAGGCCTCCGAGCGGGAGGATGACGGGATAGCCTGCTCCTCTGACATGTCCTTGAAGGATGCCACATCCCCCAGGACCCACGGGGACAAAAGTAAAGTGGCGATGAAGCAAAAATCTGTTTGCAGAATAAGGCGAATTTTGCTAAAAATGGATAATGTGCTCAGAGTCATTCTGAGTAATTGGATTTCTATTAGGGAGATGCAAATATTACTAATAGAATTCTCCAGCAGGAATAATTTGTGCTCTGGATCTGGAGCTACCCGGGCATGGTTGCCTTCCCCATCCTTAATTGTCCACTGACCAGAGCTGTCTGCACCCCTAAACGTATTTATCTATCAAGCTGTCTCTTTGTATGCGTGGATCTGAAAGCAAACTGAGGCCATTTAATTCAGTCCAGCATTCTGGAAACGTTCATGTGACGTGGCAGGAGGAATTTCTTGGCATTTATAAGCTGGGACTTGCATTTAAAACTAATAATTTTTTATTATTATTTCCCCTTTCCCTCCCTGAGGAACAGCAGAGGCTGCGTCCTGAGCTGCCTGCTCCTGCTGGCAGGCACCCATCTTTCTGAAGTGGCAAAGCTTGTGCCACCATGATGGAGGCCAACACTGGAGACTGTTGGTTGCCTCCATCCTACCATGAAATCAGTTTAAGGTCAGGAGATGCACGTTACTGATTTGCAGGGAAAACCTCTCAGGGGGCCTGGGAGAGAAGGATAATGCTAGGGGTGCTTCTGGGCTGGATGTTCCCAGTGAAACCAGTGGGACTTTTCCTTATTGGAGGGCAGTTATTAAGGATGAATCTGACCTTTAAGTGTCTGGGAGTGGGGACTATGGGCCAAGGTGGTGGCTATAAAGCACCATAGCTCTGCTGAAATGGAGAGATCTGCAGCCATTGGGGTCCTGTCAACTGAATCTGCAATGGGAGGTACCTGTCCTGCTTCACGTAGAGCTCTGGGCTCTCAGGTGAGGTACCGCTGGCCCTGCTCAGTCACTATGGATGTCACCCTAAAAAAAAATAGAATAACAAAATCCAGTTTGCTTTAAAACCAATTCCTGAAGACAGCATTTTAGGGATTTAAAAAAAAAAAAAAACCTGAAAATGTTTTGTTGTCAGTGGAAGGAGACAGTGGAAGTACCTGATGTTCTTCGTATTCTCTGGAAAAGGAAAAACAAAACAAAACTTTTAAAAAAGCTTCTGCAAAAAGTGTTATGGGATTTTTCACGCTACAATTCAATCCATTATCTTTAACTGAAATATTTCAGTTGTTGCCCCCAAACACTTTGTAAAAAGTTTTCAGCCTTGAAAACATTCTAAAGTGATAGGAAATTGGGAAGATCTACAAAATCATTTTGTTGGAGAAGAAACACTTGTGGGCTGGTACTGGTTTTGACATCAATTCTGATTTTTAACTTAGTAACAAGCTTGAACTAGCAGAGTGCAGAGAGATTTCTTCTGGCTGTTCCTGGCTCCTGTTGGCTTCCTCCTTGAAGGAGGAAGGAAAAAGACTCTTGAGAGAGAAGACGCCTCCTGGTTGCACGCTTCTGTGTCCTGATATTGTTATAATGGGGGAAAAAGGGATATAGAGGAGGAAAAGATTTTTCTCATAGTGCAGAACTACAGAACATAATATGGAAAACCACAACATAATATTGGAATGATATTGGCTCTTCAAACCCTTAGGAATGCATGGTCACCCTTAGGAATGTTGTTGGGGGCTGAAGTGGCCTAAGCTCGTGCTATTCTGAAGGTCTGCCCTGAAGTTAGTCTTTGTGCAGAGTTAAACAAGCTTTACACAAAATAATGATGCTTAAAAAGTACCAGGAAACTGGATGCTTCTATTTCAGTGATGTTGAAACAAATACAAGTGTTCACATGAAGGCTTGGGATGAAACTAAAGCTGCACAGTGTGCAAAGGCAATCCTTCAGGAGGTCAAGTGAGGAGAGAAGAGCTGGCTCCACTGACTTTGTCCTTGAAGTTAAACTCTCTGGCAACTTCACATAGCAAAAGCAGGGGAGGGAGATCATGTGCCTGCCAAGGACCATCTTCTCTGTCGTTTGGGTGCAAAATGAGTGGTGTGACTGTACTGCAAAATAATTGTGTGTGAGAGTGGAGGGAAAGGTCTGAGAGGACGCACTGGCTTCTCCCAGCTCCAGGAAGGTTTGCAAGTTGTGCAAGCCAATTTCATAGCCAAGATCAATCTCTTCCAAGGATCCTGCACTACATTGCTAATGACCCGCTCATTGATCTGATGGCAAAGGTCCATTTATAGGTGCAAAACCCCCAGCAGATGACTAAATGTAGCAATTGTTGTGACTGCTTCTCAGAGAAGATTTAGCCTTTCTGAAATCCAATATTGATCAACCTTTGCACCTGAGAGCTATAGAAATCCAACCCTTTACTAAATGCTCTGGCCTTTGCATTGTAGCTTGATCTTGGGGGGAGATACCTTAGAAAAAAGTTTCACCAGCTTTCTTTTCTCTAGGCAGGTGGGAGCAAGGGTGGTTGAGTTGGACAAGGAGGGTTTGAGTTTGGTTTTTTCTTCGTAGCAAAGACATACTTTGCCAGAAGGTACAATTTCTAGGAATTGGTTCCATGAAGTAACATGTTTTCTTAATGTTAGTGATGTGGGGCCTTTGGTTTATCTCACCAGGGGCAAGGTCTTGCTGAGAACCTGTTGTGCTGCTTGGGAATCATAAGAGGGTGAGCAAAAGCTATTTCCAGCTGCTCAAAAATCTTAGAGGATTGGTTTCAGTTATGGCTCGAGTTGTTCTTGGAAAACCAGGTGCTTCCCACCACTACCAAGTGAAAATCTGTCCTGGGAAAATAAGTGCAGATGCAGGAGGTAAATCTGTCCTTTGGCATACCCATGCTGCTGCTGGAATACTGAAATAAATGAGAAAATATATAGTTTCACTGGGCTATCAAGCAAATACAGAAGAGAGATGAACTAAAAAGGTGTTAAATGCAGGGTCCTGCTTTTAGAGTCCCTCTAATGTAAGTGTAGCCAAGGTGCTGGGGGTGAAAGAGCTGCTGGCTTCAGTTCTGTGAGGATAATAAGTAGTAGGAGTAGTGGCAAAACTGAAGGAAGGAGGTTGGGCAAGGGAACTCTCGCTGTGTAAGTCGGTCTGTGTAATTCCCACAGCTCTCCTTATCTCCCTGTGCCTTTGGTTGGCATATCAGCCAGACAAAGAGCTTAAAGCAACTTGGCATAGCGACTGGGGAGATTGTTTAAAATTTCCAGCAACTGGAACAATTAAGTGAGCTTTCGAATGAGGGAGAATAGTTGTCCCCTTAGGATTCCTATCACCAAAGGATAATATTCCCAGGCTTTGTCCAGCAAGAGATGTCACTTCATTTACAGAGATCCTCACAATGTTGAGGTATATTGGATATCGGTTATTATATGCAAAAGACTATCAGGAATCATCTCGGCCAGGCTAATTGTTCCTGGGTTCAGGGCTGATGGAATTTTAATTTCAGTGGTGGTGGTGGCTGGAGAAGTTTCCCAGAATTATAAAAGATGATGAAAAAGCCACGTTATTTCAGAAGTAAGGGAATTTATTCAGGCTTCAGTCAAATGCATCCCTGAAGAAGAGCTTCCTCAACTGGGACTTCCTGCTGTCAGCTGCCCTTCTGGGATGGAGACGGGATGGGAAATGGGCATCTTCTGCAAGAGATGACTGTTCCAAGGGCTTGCTTCCCTGACAGTCATGTTGGTGTTGCATTCTCCAGTGTTTGTTTTTATAGCTTGTAGGAAAAAAAAAGGCAAAAAGCAGCGTTGCCCTATTTTGTGTCACTGCTGATCTTATGTTCTTCCTCAGGTGCTTCTCTTCCCTTCCGCTGCTTTCCTTTATTGCAACTGTGCTGAGGATGTGTCATGCCTTCCCAGCCCGCTCTCTTTGGATGGAGGGGAGGGAAAAATGTTGGGGGGGGACATGAGGAGGAGAAGCAACGCAATGACCCTGTGGTATTGTATAAATAGTTGCTTTATTATCATAAAGAAAAAAAAAAATTGCACTCGAAAGATTCTTTTTTTTTTATTTATTTTTATAAAGGATCAAAACATACCGAAGAAAATGTAAAACAAAATTAAAATGAAGTCAGTATTCACATTGTCAGCAGTTATTTTGTCACTGCAAAGCATCTCCTCAAAGGAATATTGTGCAGCACAGCAGCCGCCGAATGAAGCAAGCGGCTCCGGCGTTTACTTGAAAGGGAAGTGCAGGGACATCTTCAAACCACAGTAATGGATCCCTGGGGTTTCTCTAAAGTCTGATAGTGGCACTGACATTTCCTGTGAAGTTGGAGGCTGGCAGGTTGTTAAAACTTCCCTCTTTTTAACTGCACCAAGTGTTGCTGTAGTTTGTTGAACGTATAAAATCACTTCACCTCCTNAATAAAGAACTTGAGAGAGGAAAACACTATAATTATAGCCAAAAAGCTGGCACAATGCCTGCTGTATAAACCCATTATTTTGGTAGCATAGAATTTGGTACTGGAATAATTCTCTGGGTGGAAACTTGGCAAACGTGATCTCAGCCTGTGAGCTAATCTTTTCTCTCTCCTCCTGTAATAACATTTTTTTCTTCTCTACAGATTTAGCCATTTTAAAATTGTGCATCCTATTACGGAGATTGTGTATGCACAAATGACCTGTGTTATGGGTCTCTGGGGCGATGTGAATGTAGACAAGAGATCTGCACGTTAGATTAAAACCCCTTTGCTGGAAAATTGGTACCCTGTAGATTCAAATACAATTAGCCTTGATCTGAACTGCTGCCACCATGGGAACCTGCTCCAGCTGAGGGTGACAGCGAAGTACCAGGGCCTGGGAGAACCCTGGGCAGCGTTTGGGGGTTGAGCTTTTGGTTTCCTGCGCGATGGGAACGTCTCCGGTCGGACTCGTCGCTATTTCAGCCTCGGCAGCTTTGCAGCTATTTGTGTACCAGAGCTCGCTGCTCTTGAAGAAAATACCTTAATGCTGGCGTAGATCTGAGGATCTGGGCCTTTAGTGGAATGGAGATCGTTATATCTCCACAGCGTTGCGAGAGGCTCCATGAACCATGTGCAAATAGCCGGCTTTATTGTTAGCCTGTATTTTTTAGGAGAGCTGGGACAGCAGAAGAGCTCTGTGAAACCGTGAAGAGCTCAGATAACACAGGGCTTTAGTAACCCTTTTTTTTTTTTTTCCCCTCCCTTTTGACCTACATCTTCAATTTTTAAAGAACAGTGTGGTTTGCCTCCACTTGCAGGTCCTGGGAGCTGCAGATGCTTTGGGAAGAGAGTGAGGCTCGCATTGAAATTCATGTCAGCCCGCCATAAACATCTTTCTAAGTGAATATAATAAGATCAAACCTCTTGCTGCCGTTGTCGCTCCATCCGGAGCGCGCTGGTAGCGGAGAGACTGTCCGGTGTGCTCCGACTGCCTCGGTGGGAGCCCAGGGGGCAAGAACTGGCCCACTGGCGCTTCAAAACTGCGCTGGAATTAGTTCCACTTCCCTGCAGCAGAAAAGGGGGCTGGGAGGTGGGTGGGGGACAGGGGATGGGGCTGCAGCCACCTTTGAAATCTTCTTCCCCAGAAAGCGGGATGAGCAGTTTGCTGATGTGCTAATTGTCAGAGAAATCAGTCCCTCGATGAGGGATTTTTGTCTGGAGGTTTGGAAGGGAGGGGAAAAACCCAGCAACCCACCATTGGAGTCAAAGAGGGCTGAGACCAGAGATGGTCTGTAGCTGCTTGGGCTTGTGTTGGGTGCTCAGCAAACCTTCCTGTAGCTTTTAACCTTTTCTCCCAGGGACATGGATGTTATTCCTCCAGCCTATGCATGGCATTGACTTTGGGTTTTTTGGCTTTGCTTCCATGGTGGTGCTGACTGCGATTTGCAGCAGCCTGCAAGGAGCAGGGTGCCTTGGGATGGGTGGGTAGGTGTGAGCAGGATTGGTGCTGGTAATCAACCCCCTCTGTATTACAGCGAAGTGTAATTCAAGATTAAAGACCTAATGCTGAAGGCATCTGGCTGGTCACAGATGTGTTTTAAAAGATGATTATTTTTCACTAGTATTAATTATGTCACTACCAGGGTAAATGAACCTTTGGTACTTTGCATGGGCCAGGGTTTGTCCCTCTGGGGTGAATCTTGCTGACTGCTAAAGGAAATGCTCCACATGCCTGGGTTGAAGTCAGTAGATGAGGCACAGTAGATCTTGAGGCAGGAATAACACTTTAAATAACTCAGTGTACCTGTTTGGAGTGTTCTGGGCTGTTCTGGCTGAGAAAAATCTTCGCAAATGGCAGGGTGATGCTGAACACCGAGGTGACGCAGGAGTTCCAAGCCAGATCCAAAGCACCACTGAGCAAAGCTGCTGTCCCTTTTGGGGGAGTTTGGACAGGGCTCCTGCCTGGAGAATGGTGTGACTGCAATCACACACTGCCCTTCCCTTAAAGATGCTGAAGGGTTGGTGGCCAGTGCACAAGAAGGTGCTGACCTGGACACTTACCTGTTGGCATCTATTTTATTTTACAAGTGCTCTGAGCTGCTTGGATGAAGGTGGTTCTGGACCCTCAGCTGCAGAGCTGTGTTCACACAGCTTGGTGTCAAAGCTGATGTGCTCAGTTCCCAGTTCTCTGCTGCAGCTCTTGGCAGAGCTCCTTGGCTCCAGCCCAGCACCACACTAAGGTGGCTGGAGAGCTGCTGGAGGAGAGCAGGCACCCACTTGGCCAGGCTGGCATGGGGCAGAGAAGGTCTGAATGATTCTGCCCTTTGTTCTCTGGTGTGTGTACTGTGGATGGACGTCTGAGGGTCCAGAATTCTACCCTGGGGTGCTCTTCTGTCTGGAGGAAGAAACCAGGCAGGTTTGGAGGAGGTTATCTCATTGGGGGTAGAAGAACTAAGATGATGGTGCAGCTCTTCAGCAAGTGTGAGGCTGTCCTGCTCTAGCACTGGTTACATTTTTGGTAAAAAAGTATGGGGCTTGCACCAGCTTTCAGTTCAAGGCTTGGCAACAACAGCTTGTGAGGGGTTTGATCCTTCAGGACACCTTCTGGAGAAATAACCCAAACCTTCCATTGCTCTCCAGCTGTGGCCACCAACTGAGTCGTGAGCTCAGCCTGGCCAAAAGGGAGCAGCCAGCAAAAGGTGTTTAAAAACATGAGGCTGATCAGCTTCTCTGGATGGAGTGTCCTCTGCCAAGTGTTCATGAATCACGTTAATCATGAAGTGTGCCCCAAAGACAACTTTGTGCTCAACAAAAATAAAATCACGAGGGCCCCAGAGGAAGGGACCCCAGTGCACTGCTTTCTTTTGCCTTTTCCAGCCTTTGCTTTTAACCTTTGGAGAATTCCTGTTCGTGCTGCAAAATTTCTTGGGAGCAGGGAAAAGGGCACCATGGAAGCAGAAGCAGATTATTGACCTCCCTCCCAAACCCAGGCCTGTCTTCTAGGAGGGGATGGCGTTTTGGTGGGGTCTTGATCCCTGGGAAATAGATTTACATCTTTCATCTCTGCTACCCCCATGGAGAAGAAAAGGGGGGGGGGGATAATAAAAAAAAATCAAGCCTCAGATATTTTATCTTGCTGTGCAGGACCCTAGCAGATCTCTCCCTGGGGACTATAAATTCTTGCCTGACTGTCACCGCTGCTCCCGAACTCTGGTGCAGCGCACTGGGAGAGTGAGCTTTGTTCCTCCACAGCACAGAGGACATGCCACAAATAATTTAAGGGACCATTTTTCTTTTTAGATGACGTTAAATATTCTTAAAAAAAAAAAAAAAGGGATAAAAAAAAATCCACACCACTTGGCGTAAAGTAATATATCTAGGAGAAGGGCAGATGCTGTTTAATAAAAGACACAGCGCTTGGCTCTGTTCTGTGTCCAACCTCCTGAATCTTCTCCCTGGTGGCGGCAGGGAGCCAGCCTGCTCTCACCTCTGCTGCCAGGTGACAAGGCAGGACAAGAATGAGCTCAGTGCTGAGCCAAAACTCTTTTAAGGACACTGTTAGTACCTGCAATTCTACTGCGGGGAAAAGGAAATTATGAGTTCGTTGAAGCTGGCTGGAATGATGATTTTTGGGTTTTTTGCTTGACTTATTTGGGCATCATCTCCATCTCCTGTACACATCGTGTGTTCAAATCCCAGGCTGAAGTCCTTCAAAGGATGGATCTGCTGGGGCTTGCTCTGGTTTCCATTCAGAGGGTGCCACTGGGTCTGGAGAGGGGTTTTTCATAGGAGTGAAGAGCTGGTGGTTGGAAGAAAGTCCTCTCACTTTCAAAGTACAGAGATTTAACCATGGAAAAAGGGTAGAAGAGGAAACACATAGAACTCCTCTGCTGGTATATTGTATTGGGTCTCTTTCATGGAGAAATGCATAATAAATTATCTGTGATTAGCAGTTACAACAGTGAAAAGCAGACAGGGAAAAGGGGAAAATCTGATTTTTGACTTGCTTTCTTGCCTCCAGTTTGCAGAGAACAGTAGGAGTTTGTCCCCCTCCGTTCTGATTCTTCCCTCTGCTGTCCCTGCTACAAAAAGAAAATTGGAAAAAAAAAGAAAAAGTAATATATAGGGAAACATTGGCCAGCAAAATGTTATGGAAAGGAAAGGAGTGAGCCAGAAATGGAGTAACACCAATCCCATTGTTGACCTTAGAGAGATTATTGTGATTCAAGCAACTGGAACTTAAGGACACCCCAACTGCTCTGAGAAGAGCAGGTTATTTTCCTGTCCCTGCTGTCATACCCTGAGCAAACTCTCTGGAAAGAGGCTTCTTCCAACCTTCCTCTTTCTCTAATGCAAAGTCTACTGCCTGCTTATCTCGCTCCTTCTTGGAGCCTGTGAAAGGCACCTTCACTTGTTTCTAAAACTTTCTTCTCATTGGTGTGTGTATATATATATATAAAGGTGAATATACAGATATGTTTCACTGTGAGTATAGGTGTTTGGAAACAAGATTAGACCGATCAGACTTTGTGATTTCTGGGTAAAATGGGAAGTATTTTCTTACAAAATTAGCTACTGTGCTGAGTCTTTTGATATTGGCTTTTTTATTTTCCTCCTTTGTAATATATTGTGATTTTCTGCCTTTTTTTGTTTGTTTGTTTTTGCCAAACACCTCATTCATAATTTCCAAGCAATTCGGTTTGGGTGCCTGAACCCATATATTTATGGTGCGGGATGGGATGACAATGACTTGCAGTTTCCAGGGTTTTTTTGGCAACTTTTTCCTTGCAGCAACTTTATTCCCATCAGGGAAAAAGCTGGTGTGAGAGCAGCACAGGATCCCGTAGCACAAACTCAGCTGATGCAAACCCATCTATGTCCCCGTGATATAAATGCTGAAGCGCACCCATGAGTTGAACCAGGACTGTTCCAAAGAGGTGCTGGTGGTTGTCAGCAGAGTGAGGGCCTCAAAAGTGTCAAACTGCTGCTGTTTCCTACTCCCTCCTCCCATTTTCATATGAATTTTCACGAATGACATAATATGTGTTTGTGTTTTTATACTTACGTCGCGGTGTGTTTGATCCGGGTGTAGGAGGCATCTGCTGTGCGTAGTTCCCATCTATACCATGTTAATTATATTGCTCTGGTGACATAATAAACACTGAGCGAGTTGTGAATAGATTATTTACGATGCCACCTGAACTCTAAGTAATTATAGCTGTGTAATTTAGCTTTCCCCTATTTCATTTTATATATAATGCAATATTTCAAAATATTCCGGTGCACATCTATCTTTAGCTCTGTGTTTGAATGAATAAATTGTGATTCTCTTTCAAAGGTAATATATCAGTAATGCCCCTAAGGGAGGGCGCTGTAGCTCTGTCAAGAACAATCCATAAACTAATTTGCACATAAACAAAGGCAGTGGGTACTTAAAACAAACCCACACCTTCCTTCACAGAAAATAATACTGTACTTACCCCTCTTGGTGTATTTAGGTCTAAGGTTCCACTGTCACAGCACTAAAGGAAGGTGATATGTCTCAGCATAATGTTTTTTTTAATACAGGACTTTTCCTGTAATTTAAGCTATTGGGACCAATTTAGGATTGGGCAGCAAATATCTCTCAGTCAGTGGAATGAAAGTATTCATGTTTACAGCCGGAGAAGTAAAATTGCTTCTATCGCAGCGCTGTTTGAGGTGGATTGTTGGTATTTGTTGATGGGGTGTGAAGATTCAACTCCAAGCCCTAGTACAGCTGCAGGTACTTGGGAACCCAGACCTTATTTAAGAGTTTTGAGGTGGCAGAGTTCCTGCTGCTGGAGGTGAGAAGCCCTGACCAGCCTGGTGTGAGCAGGGATGCTCAACAGCTCTGGGTGCATCTCGGGGGAGATATTAGCAGTGTTTGGGCATTGCCAGCGGTACCCTGAGGGTGCTGGCCCCTCTTCCACCACTCCTGGCTCTAACTGGGCAGTATGTGCATGTGCTGGGGTGTCTCAGCTCTGTTCCTGGCTCTGGCACTCAACAACCATTGGCTTTTGGACAAACGGCCTCAACCTCCCTTTGCCTCAGTTTCCTCAGCTGTAGGTCCCACAAAAAAACCCACTTTTTAAATGGGTGAGGTTATGTTATTCAGTATTCAACCTGGGACAAGGCAATTCTCTAAAAGGTGCTGAACATGAAGTTACATCCTTAACTGAGGCTTTCACGCTCAAGTAGGAGTCAGGAAATTGACCTTAAATGTTTGCATTTTTATTTTGCAAAGCGCTTTGAGATCCTCCTAGCGAAGGCAATGTAACTGCAGTCTATTATCTTGTTATATCCTTGAAAACCCATCCAGTATGATTTTGCCCTCTTTTTTTTTTTTTTTTTATTATTTCCTTAGAGCCTTGCTGGCTCATTCTTTTCCTTCCTTCCCACAAAGCCTCGGTTAATGACAGTGGCCTTGAATGGGTGAGTGATGCTGCTGGCGTCCCTTCTGCACGAGCCGTCACACCCCGGGCTCCTGCAGCACCAAAGATGTGCACGCATTTGTGTCAATTAAAAGGTACTTAAAAGAGTCAGAATCTTTTTTTTTTTTTTTTTTTTTTCTTTTTTTTTTTTTTTTTTTTAATTAAAAATGTCAGGATTCAAAGTTTACATGGGATTTGTGATGGCTCCAATTCCCAGTTGGCATGTGCGAGGTGGCACCCAGGAGATTCGAGGTTTCCATGACATCATACGGTAACTGTGAGCCTATCAGTTAATTAAATACTATATCCATGTATTCTAGTTAATTGATGCTTCCTTTACATGGTTTATTGTGCTGCAAACTGGTATTGCTTCTGTCTCACTGAGCAAACACAGAGAAGGGAGAGAGAGGACGCGGTGGTGGGATGCTCCAGCTCGCGGCTGGGGAGAGGGAGCTGCTGGCACGCTGTGCCGTGCCCGGGGGCATCCTCCAGGAGAGCCCAGCGTCACCAACACACCGGGGGTTTGAGGTGGCTCCGTGGGTCAGAGGGAGATCTTTTATGAATGAGCTGAGCTGAGCCTTGGGAATGAATCACAGGCACAAGAAAGCTCTGCCTTTTTCCCCATCCAGCTTTGTCTTGGGCTGCTGTGATCCTGGTTACGCAGCTGAGGATGGGCAGGGGAAGGTGTCCCACTCTATTTGTGCACCACACAAAGGTGGTATCACCTCTGCCATACCTGTCCTGCAGGAATGGGACTCTACCCAGGCCAGGCTCTGGGATGTACCTGGACCTCCCTCCCCTCAAGGGAGGACCAAAACATCATCGCTGTGTTTTTAGCAAGTAGAGATATTTTAAGGCAGGAAATCCGTCATGGTTGGGAGTGGGTGACATAATGGGATCTGGCAGAGAGTCTGACTGCTGACCCCCAGCAGCACACCTCAGCCTCTGGCAGCTTTTCTAAAGGGTGTTAACCCCCCCCAGGTAAAAGCAAGCCCAGGTTGGCTGATGTGGTCAGGCCACCTGCAGAAAAGGGCAGGGCATGTCACCAGACTTGCCTAAAGAGATGAGCGTGGTGTTAAATGATGTGCCCAGAGTGAGCATGACCTTGTCCACAACCGTGTTGGAGTGGAAAATCGATAAAAATTCATAGTCCTCACAAAAATGCTACCTCATAGCTGCCTCTTTCCCCTGTCCTAGTCAGCTCCAGGTGCCAAAAGTCCAGGGCAATGTTACTCTGCTTGTGAGCATCAGAGCACGCTCACCTGCCTGTTCTTCTCGAGCTTGAGGCTCAACCACTGCTGCAAGCCAGGAAGGGAAATACTTTTGTTTAAAGGCTTTCAATCCAGAATGTACTTTCAGCAGCATTTTACTGGGAGTTCATTTGGCTCCTAGTCTGGGACTGACAGATTTTTCTGGTCTGCTGTCCTGACCTTCTGCTGTGCTGGGGTGATTTGTGTGCCTGTGCGTGGGAAGGAAAAAGGGGATTTGTTCAATGGTGGAGCAGGGTTGAGAGCACTTGATTCACAGAAGATGAGACAAAACCCAATTTTAGCTCAGACTCCAGATGTGAAACTCTAAGACACATCTGTGCACTGCTGTGTCCATGCTGATACTGGAGATCCTAAAACACAAGATGCTGTCAAGTCAGCAGCAGGGGCATTTCTGCACTCAAGGTCCCAAGAAAAAGCTATTCCAGGGGTTACAAATGAGAATATTTGATGAAAAATATATCATATCCTATATGCAAACCAAATGCTGGCTACCTTCTCTCCTTCCTTCTTTGTCTCTTCTGTTCTCTCACTTCTTTCTCACCAGATATATGATTTCTCCTCTTCTAAAAGAATCTGAGGTACCACAAGTGTGATGAGAAGCATTTTGAAAGCTGACCTTTGTGAGGTTTGGAGGCTTTGTGAGGTTTCCATGTTAACTCTCTCTTGACAACTTTCCAGGTGGAGTTTTTTCAGGCTTTTAGTTCTTGTCCATTTGCAGCTCTGTACTTCTGAGGGGAAGAAACACCGTAAAAGTTGCCTTCCCCAAAATGTTTGCTTGTTGACGTTGGCCTGGCTTTCCTCCAAAAGGGGAAGTGGCCCCAGCCCTGTGAGCAGACACTATAGACTAAGCCAGGTCAGATGGGAGGGGGAATGCACCAAATTTACATACTATTTCAGTAATACCCCTCCAAATTATCGCCTCTCTGATCCTACCACCATGCTAAGTGCTGCAGTGGTGGTGCACTTTGGAAAATGGTGCTGTCTTCTATTAAAGGCAGGTATTTTTTTCTGTAATTCTCTTTAGTGTTGCCTTCAGAGGCCCCTCTATGTGGCTCCTTTCACTTCTAATTACTGCGCTAGGAGATTACAGTGTGGTGCTGGTGACAGAGAGAGAGGGAGGAAGGGGGAGGAATGGGATGGTGGAGAGGGAAAGATTTCTGCGGTAATTTGCATTTAAAGCTGGCACTCAGCATTATATCTCCCTGTTCACCCATTGTCTATAAACATTTTAGCTCTTCCTTCTGCCTCATCAGAATGAATTAAGCATTTTCATTGCACCACCAGCCTAATTAGAGTCATTTACTATGTTGACACAAAGGGTTTTTTTATGAGCATCTCAGCTTTAATACACTACAGCAACATTGGAAACCTCCGATCAAAAGGTAAATGTTTGGGGGTCAGAGATATTTTTCAACATTCTCCCAAGAATACAAACAAGTTGCTGGAGAGGTGACGTGGCCGCTTGTGGCTCTGCTGGGGACACAGCATGTTTGTACCGGGGCACTCGAGTTCCACTTCTGTCTCCCAGTTGCACTTGTTGGAATCATAGAATGATTAGAGTCAGAAGGGACCTTAAAGATCATCCAGTCCCACCCCCTTGCCCTAAGCAGGGATACCTCTCACCGGACCAGGTTGCTCAATGCCCTGTCCAACCTGGCCTTGAACCCCTCCAGGGATGGGGCAGCCACAGCTTCTCCAGACAACCCTGGCCAGGGTCTGTGAGGGGTGGTGATGACACCCTCACAACAAAGAATTTCTTCCTAATATCTCATCTGAATCCTCTCTCTGTTTTAAACCATTACCCTGGAAAGGGGGTGGCTTGATGTTCTGCCAACACCAAGCAAGGCAAAACGTTGGGTGAGCAGGTGAAGCCAAAGGGCACATACTCTGTGTGGGTGGAGGGGGCACAGAGATGGACTGCTCTAGTTCTGGAAAGTCTGTGTAAGTTGAGGGCTTTTGACTTCTGGTGCATCTTGGTGCTACCTTGGAGCTGGGATCTCCCCATGTGGACAGCCTGTGAGGTTTCATATGGGTCTTGGTGTTTTGTTGGCTGTGAGACCATGGACAGCTTCTTGCACCCACCAGGAGGACAAGACAGCAGGACATGCCCATATGAAGGCTAGGAACTCTAAAGAAGATTGTGTCTGTACTTGAAGATGGAGGTGCTGCTTTTGACTCTCTTGAGACTGGTTTTCAAACATGCTTGTGTTAGCACATGAAAGTTGCATCACTGGTGACCAAATCTAAGCGAGCAGGAGTTGGTTTCAAGGTGATTTCAAAGAGTTCCTCGTTGTGTCCTTTCCCAGTACACACTTTGCCAGTGTCACTTTTCTCATACAGGGAAACTTTTGCATTTTTTGGATTTAAAGGATCCAGAAACCTCTGCTCAGGCTCTCCTGGAGTGGGGATTTTTCAGACAGGTCTGAGAAGAGCGCTTTTGTCACCATCTCTGGGCAGACTGGTGTCAGTACCTGACCATGGGCATGCAGAAGTTGTTAGAGATTTGTAAGAGAAAACTGACTCAGCTGTACAGTATATCATCATTTTGGTCTCTGGTCATTCATCACAAGAGCAGAGATGCACAAGGCTATGACATATGCAGGACAACCAAGAAAATCCTTCTGTACTTGCATTTTCACTGGCCTCCAACTTGTCAGTGGTGTATTTGATGGCTGTCCAGCAGATCTCTGGAGTCCAAGCTGACCTCAGGTCTGCTCTTGCGTGAAGTTTCCATTCACTCTGTGTTGGAGAAACACCAGTGGATGGAGGCTCCACAACCTTCCTGGGCAACCTGTGCCAAGGCTCAGTCATCCTCAAGGTATAAAAAAGTGTTTCCTTATTTTTGGACATAAGGACCTTCCTGTGTCTCAGTTTGTGTCTGTTGCTTCTCGTCCTGTCACAGGGCACCACTGAAATAAGGTGTTTCCATCTTCTTTTCACCCTCCCTTCAGTATTTAAGATTCCTTCTGAGCCTTTTCCAGGCTGAATAGTCCCAGTTCTCTCAGCTTTTCCTTGCATGAGAGATGCTCAGGTCCCTTCATCATCCTTGTGGTCCTTCACTGCGCTCTCTCCAGTAAGTCCACATCTCTCGTACTGGGGAACCTAGTCTGCAGGCGCTGGAGTAAAGTTCCCAGCAGGGGAATGGCTTGAATAGCTGAGGTTCCTCCAGTAACCATTGTCACAGCCATGGCTGGCACCAGGAGATTTCATTTCTGGATAACACCTCTTGCAGAGCAGCTCTGTGGTGCCCAGGCCTGTCTCTGGCTGAAGGCTGTGAGTTTCTCCCCATGTCACCCAGATGTTGTGTTGAAGCAGCTCATGACATCAGCCACCCTTTGTTTTACTCTGTGTACCGTGTAGCAGGTGTGAATTCAGAGTGGGGACAAGGACTTAACTCTCACCTTTCTGGACTTTGGAGTTTTCCCCCCAATTTGAAGCTGTGCTTGCTTGGTCTGCGCGGTTGGCACTACCCTCTTACAGGTTTTAATTTATCTTACCAGTTTATCTTTCTGTGTGAGGCAGTGTTTATTTTCCTAGCAGTGAGTGCTTTCATCTTTTGCAAAAGGGGATGATCATAACTGTCTGGTTTCATGCTGCTAGATCCTATGTTAGTCATTGCTCTGCATCTCCCCATCCCATGCAGGGACAATGTCATGGCCACCGCTCTTCGGGACCAGTGGTACCCTCATCCCTGGGAGCCATGCACCATGGCAGGAAGCAGAGGGCACCCTCAGCATAGGCCTGTAAGTTCAAAGAGCATGACTTTACATCTCTTTCTCCCCTCTTTGTGAGAGCTGTTGCCTCACACACTGCTTAACCCCAATTTCTCCTTCTTCTTGAGTGCCACAGTTGAGCTTGTGGTGTGTTCCCATGTGTGTGTCTGTGTGTAGGCACACATAAGCTGACCGCAAGTGTGTTCTCTTCTTGGAAATTTAATACTTCCATAATCCTGCCAGGTCTAGCTAAACTTGATGTTTCCCCTGAACTCAAACCCGTTGCTCTGCTTAGATGTGGTCTTGTCCTGTGCCTCCCAAGTTAGGGCCAAGATGTGGGCAGAGCAAAGCATTCCTACCACGCAGAAGAGCAGCAGGATGGTCTGGAGGAAAAGCCAGAGTTTATAAATATAACCCTGGGATCTCCAAAGCCTCAGGCATCTCTAGCTACATCTGCATCTAGTAATTATTTTACAGACTACAAGGAATGGCGAGGTGCTGCTTCAATTTAAGCATTTCCTGGCCCCTCTGCATTTGTTTTTTAGTCAGAGACTAATGGGTAGAGCACTGGACTGGAACCCAGGAGACCTCATTTATTTCAGGCTGCCCTACCAGCCTGCTGGGGAGCTCTGGCTGAGCCTTTTTCCCCCCTCTCTGCTGTCTCTTCCCCTCCGTAAAGCAGAGATAGTGAACTTGTTTGTAAAGTTTCTGATAAAAACAGCACTGAGTAAGATTCAGTATTAATGAAGTAGCCCATCGCTATGAAAAATGGCTTTTCTGCACCAAATTATTAGTGGAGCTAGTTAGCTACTGTGTTATCTAAGTGCTGGTAGTAGAAATTGCTTTTTCCTAGCCTTTCTGGGTTTTTTTTTAAGCCAATCTTACTGCATTTGGATGTCAACAGACCCAGAAGTCGGTGCTGGGGCTAGAGTGGCCAATACCGGAGCCTGGAGGAGGGGGAGATGGAGGGAGCGAGGTTGGGGGCTGACTCGAGGAGGTGTTGGAGGGGTGTGTGGGGAAATATTGGATGGGAAAATAGAGCAGAGTGGGCAGATTGGAGAGCGACAGATTGTGAAAGCGGGGGAGAGAGAGAGAAAGAGAGAGAGAGAGGAGGAGAGCTCCTATTAGAAATACCGTGTGCGTGCGCGCACGGAGGGGTCCGTGTGCGGGGAGGAAGGGATGCAGCATCTACTGGAATATTATTCCAGCAATCACATGGATCACGTAGTAGATACCTCTTCTGGTTGGTTAGCACCACACCAGGCTGCAAACGTGTTCTGCTTTAATCCCAGACACATCACGCTTCTTAATCTCAAACACATCAGGCTTTTCCTGAAGGGCTTCAAGGGGGTCGTGTTTTAGGGTTTTGGGGGGTTCTTTTTCTTTGTTTTGGGTTTGTTTGTGTGTTGTTTTTTTTTTCCCCAAGAGCAAGGAGTTGTAAAAGTTGGGGATCTCCCCAGAGTTGGGGTGCTCCTGCTTCTGGCAGTTTGGAAGGAGGGGGGTGATCAGTCGTTGCCCCCCTGAGAGTGTGCAACGAGGAATTTATTCCTCCTGGGAAAATGGGTTCTGCCTTGACACACAGTGCGTGGGATGACCTGGGGGGTGGTGGTGGTTGAGGGGGGAGTTCAGTGGGGAAAACAGTCTCCTGGAAAATATGGCATTTCAAAAGCAGATTACAAAGCCCCGAGCCCTCCTCCTAAATTTTAGGGGGAAAAAAAAATAATTAAATAAACTTAAAGGGTCTGAATTAAACAGGCAAAACATAAGAAATGCTGAAATAGGGCTCAAAACTCCGTATTGACACCGTCAGCCTTAATTTACCCCAGAGTGCAGGAATAAAAATTCATAGAGACATGATGAAAGGCTGAGAGTATCAGCCAGGAATCCAGAGACTTAACCCCGAATTTCCTGCTCCCGCGATGGGTTTGCGGTCAGAATATTTTCCATTGTGCAGATGGAGGTTCCAGCTTTGCATTTCTGTGATTTTTTTTTTTTCTTTAAATTATTTATTTTTACCAGCTTACAGAATTTACCATAGACCTTAGAAGGAGGGTAGATGCTGTTTACTGCCATTTATCTGTGTGCTCGCAGCACACGCACGTGGCTCGGAGCAGTATTTTTATCTCTGTATCATTCACAATATAAGCACAATAATTGTGTAGTTCTTACTCTTGTGTAGGTTTTGAGCTAAAACGCTTTTCACAGCTCAGGGATGCAAATTTTACCCAGAATAACATTGTTTAGGAAAACAACAACAAAAAAAGAGAATAAAAATCCTCCTCTTCTGAGTAGAAAAAGAGAATTTGCTTCACAGGGAAGGGAGAGGATGAGAATTGGCAAATTGTGGGCAGGTGCTGGGCCAGTCTCCTCCGTATGAATTTGTTAATGCCTCTTAATCCTGACCTGCAACGCCCTGCCTGGCTGATGCCGTGGCCTCTCCTGACCGGGGATGGCAGGCTGCTGACTTGCATGGCTCCGGGCTGGGGGGGTGTCTGTTTTTATTATTATTATTATTTTTTGTGTGTGTGTGTGTTTCTCTTTTCCCCCCCCCCTGTACTGTAGGTTGCTGACCACATTTCACTTGTGATCCAGTTAAAATAGGAATCCAATTACCTAAATATATATATATTCCAACCAAAATGATTCTATGATTTTATATATATATATATATAATCAATATTTACAAACATGGAATTATTCTACTTCCCTTTGTGTCTGTCCATCTCTGTTTGCATATTGCCCCCTGCAAAGAGACTGCCACTGTACACAGATGAAAACCTGCTATTTTTGAAAGAAAAAACAAAGCCCCACATTATATTTTTATTTTTATATATATATATATTTCCTTTGATTGAATGTGCCAGTTCTTCCTTTTCTTCTGTTGCCCCTTTTAATTTGCAAAGGGGTAATTAGTTGTGGTGGGTTTTCCTTGGGATTTGGGTGACTGCGACGCGTTACCCCGCGGAGCCCGGTGTTGCTATGCAGATTTCTGATTTTGATGGCAGAAACGTTAAAGCCCTGGGGAAAAAAAAATAAAAAAAAGAAAAGAAAAAAAGAAAGAAAGAAAGGAAAAAAAAAAGAGCAGGGCAGCATCTCGGCAAGCTGGGAACGCGCACACCCAGTCGTGCCTGCCATCTCGGCTGGTGCAGGGCGGAACCTGGAGCCCAAACAGGTGCCCCCTGTTTGGTTGGGAAGGAGAAGAGGAGAAGTTGGGATGAGGGGGTGATGGGCACCCAGTGCCTTGGCAGGGAACTGGCTTGTGGTGCTCCCAGGACACCACTTGTGTGGGGACGCCTTGCGGTTCCCTGCTTTTCACATTCCACACAGGCTGGGAAAGCAAGTTCTATGACTCCCTCTCTCTGATATTTTTATATATATATATATATATGCTTTTATGACCATAATATATATAAAGCCACATAAATATGTACATCATGCAGCAAAACAATAGAGAAAGCTGTGTGTCCATCAAGTTTTTGAGTTTATCTCATGGAAATTGATTATTTTTTTAGTTTGCGTTTAAAATTAACGCAGGCTTTCCCTGCTCAGTTACGCTCTCCCATCCCTCCATTCCTCTCCCATCCCTCCATTCCTCTCCCATCCCTCCATTCCTCTCCCATCCCTCCATTCCTCTCCCATCCCTNAAAGCCCTGGGGAAAAAAAAATAAAAAAAAGAAAAGAAAAAAAGAAAGAAAGAAAGGAAAAAAAAAAGAGCAGGGCAGCATCTCGGCAAGCTGGGAACGCGCACACCCAGTCGTGCCTGCCATCTCGGCTGGTGCAGGGGGGAACCTGGAGCCCAAACAGGTGCCCCCTGTTTGGTTGGGAAGGAGAAGAGGAGAAGTTGGGATGAGGGGGTGATGGGCACCCAGTGCCTTGGCAGGGAACTGGTTTGTGGTGCTCCCAGGACACCACTTGTGTGGGGACGCCTTGCGGTTCCCTGCTTTTCACATTCCACACAGGCTGGGAAAGCAAGTTCTATGACTCCCTCTCTCTGATATTTTTTTATATATATATATATATGCTTTTATGACCATAATATATATAAAGCCACATAAATATGTACATCATGCAGCAAAACAATAGAGAAAGCTGTGTGTCCATCAAGTTTTTGAGTTTATCTCATGGAAATTGATTATTTTTTTAGTTTGCGTTTAAAATTAACGCAGGCTTTCCCTGCTCAGTTACGCTCTCCCATCCCTCCATTCCTCTCCCATCCCTCCATTCCTCTCCCATCCCTCCATTCCTCTCCCATCCCTCCATTCCTCTCCCATCCCTCCATTCCTCTCCCATCCCTCCATTCCTCCCCCATC
>VZTM01026467.1:133163-152061 GCA_013400555.1 Jacana jacana
TTTTTTCTTTCCTTTCCCTTCCTCCTCATCCCAAGACACGCGAACAGGCTGGCAGGAAGAGCACGCTGAAAAGGCTCTGACAGTTTGAACAACACTCGATGACTTAGTTTGTTTTCCCTGACTTTGCGCCAGAAGCAGGTCCAGGGATGAAAGACTTTATTAGGCTTTTAAAGCCACTGACACAGGTCTTTCTTTGACCTGGGGTACTTGAGAAGAAATGAAAACAACGTGTAACTTTCAGGGAGTTGAAAGGCTGCCCAAATCGAAGAATGCGGTTTGCAAGGGATCCAAAAGTACCACAAAACGCTTCCCAGGGTAAAGCATGGCAGAGCAGAGCCCGGGAGGGAGGGAGGGAGAGCCTGTCCTGGGCAGAGTGAAAAGACATTTGATTGTTGCTCATGATGAGGAGGAGAGCCGACCCACTAATTAGGATCATTGGAGATGATCGTATCCAGAAGGCGCCATAACTAGTCATCAGCTTTCTGGGTGTCCAGTGGAGGGAAGTGATGGGAATTAGCAGTTACTACTGGGAGCCTGTAGTCCTGCAGGCAGTCCCAGTGCTCCCAGTCTACCCTCTGCTCCACCCAGCTCTGCTTAGACCACGTTGGGAGAGCCGTGAGAGAAAAGCCACGCACTATCAGCCCTGGTAGCATCCACAAGGAAAATGTAGGACAGTTGGATCCTCCTCCTCCTGCAGTGATGCCAGAGAGTCTTAAAAGGGTCAGAGCTGGTTCTGAATATTACCTAAATTATCCCCTCTTTGGTCCTCAGGGGTAGAGGGAGAATTTCTCATTAACTTGCTCTATGACTACTTTATTCCTCCAGGAGCTTGCCTGAGGGATTTTAAGAAGAAAACTAAGACTTAGGCTTTGCCTATAAAAAATAAAAATAAACAAGCTCCTCGGTGAGGAAAGAGAAAGCATCAAAGAAACTGCAGGTGCCAAAGAAGGAATGGTGCAGTGGATGGTAGGAGTAACTAACTGTGTGAAGGATCCCCCCACTTGGAAAAGTTATAAAGAAAAGGGTGATTCATCCTTTTTTTTTTTCTTTCTGAAGCCTCATAGAAGGAAAAAGATGGCAGGCCAGGTTTGTAGAACTGAAATAGTTTCTCAAAACTGGAGACCAGATGACTGAGAAACAAGTAATAGGGATGCTGGCTTATCAGTCTTGGAAAAGAATCACAGAAACTGCATCTATTTAAGCCTCAGTAGGCTGGGGAAGGAGTTTTCATGGTTACAAGCCATGACTGAGAAGTTTTTTCTGGAGCTCACCATGGGCCTAATCCTTCCTCAGACTAAAAATGAAATGCTGCAGTGAGTGGAGACCATGGTTTCAGCAGCTCTGGGATGGGCCAGGCTTGTCACACAAGGACATCTTCTAGGAAAGCTCCAGGGAACAACTGTGTTTTCCTTGCAGGGCTAAGAACACCTTCTGCTCTTTTAAAACCTTGTTCTGTTGATAGCGCAGAGGGATGAGGACTCTGACAAGGCCATGTTTCTGTGTCATGGAGGTGGATGTGACAACAACCACCTTCGGCAGGGCTACCGCTACCTTCAGTCTTTAGCACAGGTGTTCTCTCTGGTTCACCATAGGCAGGATTTCCATCAGGCAGATGTGGACCCATGGCTCTGGGGAAGTGCTGGGTGGTACCTCCTGATCAGCAATGCTGAGCTTGGGTTTGCACAGCGACGTCTCCGTTGTGTCATCTGGGTAGATGTCCCTCACCATAGACTCCAAATGAGTCACCTGCACAGACGTGGCTTGCTGGGGTGGGTGTCCCATGTGGAAGAAACACACGGGTTTGTGTGCTCTCCACAGGTCTGATGTTCACAGTGAACTTGAGAGGGGGAAGCCTGGAGGAGGCTGACTCTAATGCAGAATTTGTTCCCCTCCCTTTCTTTTCGGGTCCCAGCGCCGCCTTTGTGTGCGCGTGTGCTGGAGAGCAAGGACGTGTCTGTCTTTCTTGTTTCCTTTCTATAGGACTGAATGTTCTGAGCCATCGTGTTATTGTATCTGTCTGATGAGCCATATGGAAGCTGTGAGACTTCGGGAGTGTTTGGGGAATATAATGCCAGGAACTGATAATCTCAGCAGCTCTTCCTTCTTATTACTGCATTGCTTTTGCTGCCATACCCACTTGAAGCTATTTACACCCCTTCTCCACAAAGCTGGTGTTTCCCCACCGCAGTCTTCATTCTCTGTGGGGGAGAAAGGCTTTGGGAAGTGCCGTCGGAGGCTGACGGCGGCTCGGTAGCGCTCTGCAGAGACCGTTCTGTTGTCAGGCTGCCTGCAAAGGGTCTGTGGCATGAAATAGCTCAGTCTCTCCGACGGGCAAGCCTCGGTTTTTGCAGGACTATTAGGCAGACAAAAGGTGCATTAGCCCCACTCTGTGAAACGGCCCTGACACGGGGAGGTGCTGCTCCCTCACCGGCATTATTTCGCAAACTGGTTTTCTACGGTCTTTGATTCCAACAAGGGGACTTGCAAAACACACAAAGGATCAGATTGTATCTCCTGGCGCTGGCCGGCGTTCCCTTCCTGTGGGACACCGGCGGCTGCTGCTTTCTCTCTTTCCACACCTTTGCTTCTCCTGACCTCCTTCCAGGAAACCCACTGGCAGTTGTTTAACGGTTTCACTCGCAAGTCGGGCAGCGGGCACTTTTCCATACTGTGTGTTTTTTCTCCTCCTGTTCTTCCCCTGCACCTGTGGAGCTTGTTAATCTCTGCAGAAGATTCAGTTCTTTGACTGCGGTCCAAGCCTGCGCCATCTGAAGCAAGCTGCATCCTCCTGCCCTCTGAATGAGCCTCATCTAATCTTTCGCTCTGGCTCAACCCTGCACGAGCGAGGGTGGCTGACAAAAGGGGGGGCTGGATCATGCAAGTGGGGTGGGCAGTTTGAGAAATTATAATCCTCCTGGCACTCAGTGCCCAAGACGTGGCTCTCGACCCAGGGGTGCAGCCAGGACTCCCTCCATTCAGCCCAATCTCCTCTCCATGGACATGACCTATTAACATGGCTGAGCTGGAGAGGCTCAAAGTGCCAAAAATTATGATCCCCCGTGCACCTGATGAAGAACTAAGCTCAGGGATAGCAGCACCGTCCCCTTAACAATGATGTGGGGGTTACAGCCCTGATGTTGCACCAGGACATCTCAATGGTGCAGCTCTTCTCCAGGGATCAGGGATGGGTTGTTGGTGTTCACTGCAACCTCTGTTCCTCCTGGAGCAGTTCAGGATAATTTCTGCTTATGAACTGACTGTTTTTTTCATGCAAAAGGCAGAAAGTGCGAGGCTGTGCTAAAAGTTTGTCTCCCCTTGAATGAGTGAATGCAATTTAATTGGAAAGTCTTTAATTACCACCCGGTTCTTGTGGCACTGGGGGGAGTGTCTAACCCCACATAAGAGCTCTTTGAATCCTTTTAACCCCTTGAGTTTTCTTAACCCCCGTGATATATTTTGCGATCCCCGCAGCCTGAGTGAGCTGCACTGGGGATAAATGCCAGACAGCTTTAGCATTATGCGTGTTGTGCACCCAGCTCATCCCTCCATGGGCTGTTCATTTCCATATGAAACATTTCTTTAAATAGCAACAATCTCAGGGGCTGATTTTATTGTCCTTGCTGTGGCTGATCTCAGTCATAGTGCCCTTTTGAACATCCTGACTTATTGTTTATTGCTGGCGATCTTTGTGGCCCTGTAATTACTTCTTACCCATCTGTTTTTCATACCAGGAGTCTTGTTCTATGCTCTGGTCCCAGACCTCTGCCACGTTCCTGCTGGTGGCACGTGTCTCTGAGCAAGGACCTTGCTCCAGCGAGAAAATCCCGGCCTTTACGATCTGTCTCAGCTTCCCCAGATCTCTCTCCAAAGGTGTAAAGGGGGGGGCACCTGCATCACTTTTTGGCTGCTCTGGAGGGAAACAGCAGAGAAGCCGTGTCCTGGTGCACAAGGGCAGGGGCGGGGAACTGCAGGGGATGCCCATTGCACACCCGTGGTGGGGTCGACCTTGGCAGAGGTGCTGGAACCCAAACCCCGCTGGAGAAGAGGACCAAGCGTAGCATTGGGAGGGGTGGGGGGGAGTAATTTCAAAAGCAACACACAGCACCTCCCAAGCCAGATAGACAAGGGGATGTTTTATTTGAGCACTCCTTGGTGTTTCTGAGGCTTGGTTTTGAATAAAAGGGTTTGTAAACGACCAGGTTTGCTTTTTCAGTAAGTCCCTTTCAACGTACATCTCTTTTTGATAAAGAAACCGCTTTGTGCATGTCCCCCTCTTTCAATTTCCTTTCAGATTTAAATTTCCCTTATAGGAAATAAACAGGCCTGGTTATTTCCAAATAGCTTTGCTGTTAGTCCTTGCAAAGTTGTCCATATACACATTTTTTTTTTCCTAGGTATTTCTTCTTTTCCTCAAATATGTGCACTGATCTTCTGTGTTCTTTTAATGTCTTCCAGGAGATTTCCATTCCCCACATCAAGTCTTCCTAAATTGTCTCTTTAATCCCCAGGTTCTTAGTGCTTGGCAATGCTACTTGTTCTGAAGTGCTGTGATGGGAAGGTGGAGGGGTTTTTTTCCCCCTCATTAGCTGCTTTTAACATTCACCTCCTTTGTTTGTGTATCTTCTTTAGATTCCCTTCCCTTTGTGGGCAGGGCTTTGCTCTTCTGAGGTGTTAATAAGCCTCTGGCAGAGACAACATCTGTGGCAGAGGACATTAAGTTCTGAAAAACATACTTCTTGTGCTATGAGGCCCGTTACCTCATCTGAGCAGCAACTACAGCTTTTAAAGAGCAAGGACAAAGGAAACACTGGCTTAGGGCTGCTTCATGGTGGGTGGCTTTTTTTCCTCATATCAAGACTCCAGCTCAAAGTGTGTGTATGGGAGAGGGGGGAAGAGAGTGCCGAGGGGAGGAACAGAGAGGAAAACTTGTGAAGGGGAAAGGAAAAAGAGAAGAGGCTATTTAAAAATACTGTGCATCGCTTAAACCAACACCTAGCGAAGGATAAAGGCTTTACAGTGTATATACGTGATCCATCCATCTGTTCATCCCTTTTATCCAATCCTATAGTCATGGGTATCATAAGAGGGAATAAGAGCGGTTAAAGCCTCCCCATCACAGGCATGTCAGATGTTCCACACCGAACAAGATCAAACCAGGGATTTGCAGCCTGTGGGATGCAAAAAGATGTCGTGGGGGGATAAGTGCTCTTCCCTTCCCGTATTGGCAAAGGGGAGGGGATTGTTTTCAGCAGGACGGAGAGGGGAGCCCTGGCATCGCCCGCACCAGGGGATGGTTGTGACTGGGCTACCACCTCGCTGCTACCAGGTGTGACCATCCAAAAAGTCACAAACGGGGTGCACCAAGATCTTATACCTCTTCTTTAACCTCATATCATAGAATCACAGAATGGTTAGAATCGGAAAGGACCTTAAAGATCATCAAGTTCCATCCCCCCTTGCCCTGGGCAGGGACACCTCCCACCAGACCAGGTTGCTCAAAGCCCCATCCATATATAACCATTGTATCTCCATCCATTATATCCTGATATGACCTCCCTGCTAAACATTTTGGGGCAAAAAGGGTGTTAGTGCTAAATCAGGCATTGGGCACTGTGATAAGCGTTTGCACTCCAAAACAGCTTTGAATTAGAACCAAAAAAATGTGTTCCTCTCCTCCTCCTGTTCCACTCTGCTTTAAATTTGCCTGTGATTTACCTGGGAACATTATTTTTGCAATATTTTCTTTAATTTTGCGTCGTTCCACAGGATGTTGCAAAGGAAAGACAACAGTGTGCTTTCTGGTGTGTGAAAGCCAGTCCGATGTGACAACACTGGGTGACAAATCCCAGTCTGTTTTTCCATGAAGGTATCAATCTCTTTGCTGCTGGCTGAGCACCTTGCTGGCTATCAGCTGCTTCTGTTGCAGCGTTTTCATAGCTGTCGGTATCTTGAAAGCCAAACAAAGCAAAAAGGCTCCCTTGCACGTGGCTCAGATCCTGATCTCTCCCCCTCCAGTTGTTGGTGTGTGGAAGAGAAGTCCTTGCCACAACCTGGGGCACTGACTGATGGCCACGATGTTGTCTCGGCAGCAGGCGAGGAGCAGGGTGGGGGGGATCTCAGGCTGTGCCGCCTCGATGCTGCTTCTTCACCTCTTCAAAATCCCTTCCCTGTCCCGGCCCACAGCGTGGGACCAACCTGGCAGACCCTTTAGGCAGCAAAAGCCCTTTGCTTGGGGCAGGGGGGTTGGGAGGTGGGGGGAGGTAGTTGTCTTCTCCCCAAGGACACCTTTCCCGAAGTGTCTGTTCTCGACTCCTGAAAGGCATCCAAACCCCTGTGTTGAAAACTGAAATGAAAAACTGGCTGGCACATGTTCTCACGGCGGAACTAGGTGACTCCTGTGCCTGCAGATTGACGGTATCGCTGCTGCTGGCATGACAAGTCTCTGCGTGCTGTAACCCTGGCACCAATCGGTGCCACGGATGCAAGGTAGCCTCCTCTCTCATCCCTCCCAGTAGCTCCTTCCCTTCCCTGCTTAGGAAAAAAGAGCTATTTATGGACCTGGACAAGGTGACCTCCATATGGCAGATTCTGCCACTCACCGTGGGGACTCGAGCAAGGCACATGCTCCTCGGGCAAGGCAGAGGGACACGCTCCCGAGCGGTGGGCACGTGCAAAGGGATGCTGCTTTCAAAGCAGGAGAACGTTGGTTGTTTGTTTGTGGTTCTTTTTCTTTTTAAGAAAAGAAAGAGATAGTTAAAAAATAAGGACTGAGAAAGCAAAGACTTCTGAATCTCCCCTGCATTTAAGGAAAACAGTGCATTTCTGCAGATTTGCATGTTTGTAGTATTTTGGATTTTTACCTGGAATATTATGAAAGGAAACAATATAAATATTTGTCTCTCTATTTCTGCCCCCCTGCCTCAAACCCCAGAAGGAGAGGACTTCATTCCTCTGCGAGGATAGCTGTCTTTCTCCCGGTAACATCAATCCTCGCTTTATTCCTACCCTGGGGAGCTGCAAAAAGGGGAAAAAAAAAAGAAGCAGCCCTCATTTGGAAAAAGCTGTGCTGGTGTGAAAAAAGGTGACCCAAATTCTGAAAGGGAAGGAGCAACTGAGGGGAAGGGTGAGGAAGGAAGGGGAGCAGGAGGGGAGGATGCGGAATCCCCCAGGATGCGGGTGCTGGGTGCGTGGGTCAGCCGGGATAACAGGTTGCGGGAGGATGGATTTTGGCATTCGATCCCTTTCGTTTGATGGGGCATCGGTGAAGTCACCCAGTGACCAAAGGCAGGGGAGAGGGGGGAGAAGAGCTCTGTTCCTTGCAGCTTCACACAAGTAAAAGCGCAGATTTACCCTCCCCTCCTCCTTCACACGCTGCGTCCTAGAAAAGGCAGCGAGTCCCAGCGCCTCTGTCTTCGTGCCAAATTCTGCTGTTTGACCTGGGTGGTGCAGCCCTGTTGGTATCAACAGATTTACACAGGTTTAGCCACCAGCCAGCTGGGGTTTTTTTGTGTGTTTCCAGGCACATCTAAGTAACGGTCAGCACGGCAGTAACGCAAATTGTTCAGTGAAGGATCGCTGTTAGCTCTATCAGAGCGCAGATTCCCTTGCAGCTCTATAGCCCTCATTTCTGGCTGTGGGACCCCTGGCTCCCCCTGGGCTGCAGGATTTTCCATGCAACCCTCTGCACACAGCAGCAGGTTTTCACCAGAGGCTTTATGTGCTTGAAAGCTCCTAGTTGCACAAAATGACTTAAAAAAAAAATTATAAAATATATATATCTTTATACGGGAGCTGTAAGGCGAAGAAGAGCATATTCCACCTTGGCAGTTGAGCATATTCCTCAAGGCAATGCAGTTCTCCACACGCATCCCCCAGTGAAATGTGCTGTCTGGGGGGCTGCAGGACACAGCACAGAGACAGACAAGATCTCGTCTGGCTATTTGTGGTGATTTATATTTGGAGCTGCTTGAATAATGCATGGCAGATCCTAACTGTTTCTTTTTATCTGATCCTTATTCAAAGGTAATTTTTCTCATTATCTGACTATTTTGGCTTATGTGGTTTTGATACATGGTAATAGAGATAAACTAGTAAGAATTGTCTCTTTTTAGGGCCAAACAAGGAACTTTATTGCAATGAGCAAAGCAGTAACAGCTCAACAGCTTCTGTTTTATTGGCCATCTGAAGAGATGCGTCGTAATGTCTCCTCTCGCCCGTTCTGCTCAGCCCCTCACTCCCCTGCTCGTCAAAAGCAGGTATCCTGCTCATAAATCCCTTCTTGGGGCAGCAATGAAAGCAAACACACTTGGGTTGGTATTTTGCAGCCAGCAGGAGTCAGTGGGCAGAGATGTGCAGTTCCACGAGAGGTGTACAGTATAACGGTATTGAGGAATTTGCTTTAGAGGATACATTACAATCTACCTTGCTGGTGGTGCATAAGTTAATATTCTAAATGTGCTTACAAATCCAAATACTCTATTGCAAGCAGAGTCTGAGAAAGGTATTTCAGCTCTCCCTGTGCAGATACCTGTGAAAATCTGCATCTCACTAACCACCACCGCCGCGGTTCTGCTCTTGGCCCCGTTACGTTCCTGTCAGTCAGGTCTGGTCTCCAGGAGCGCCCACCCCACGACAGATGCAGTGAAACAGCAAAGGAGGCAGAGTCCCTACCTGGGGGGCTGCAATCACTGCCATTTTTCAGCCTCCAAATGCAGATTCTAGACGCTTCATTAGAGCGGCCACATTTGGAAACTGTTCTCTAGGGACGCGATCCAATGTCTATTGAAAGGAGGAAAACAAAAACCTCCCATTGACATCAATTTTAGTGGGCTCTGGATCAGCCCTTAAACGTTTTTCTATTCAGTATGGTTTTGTTTTCCTCTCTTGGATTACCTTTCCCCCCCCCTCCCCTTCTCTGTCTTTGCCTCATCCCTCCCCTTTTCAAAATCCAAAGTCGCCAGGTCGGGAGGTGAACCTGCTTTCCAGGCTGAGCGGATTCCATCTGTAGTGGGAATTTCTCATCAAGCACAAATATATCTGGAGGACATTAACCATCCTGAATGACCTGCTGGCTGTTACTTACATAATTTATTTTTAGGGTTGTTTTGTGGGGGGTTTTGGGGTTGGGTTTTTTTGGGTTTTGTTGTTTTTTTTCTCATTGGGATTTATATCTAAAAGCACCTCTCCTAAGCTCTAGATGCTCGCTAACCCTGCCCGGCAGCCTGCCAGTTCCAACCAGCCAAAAATATATCACCTTACTTGGCTTGTGGGCATTTTTGTATCTTTAAAAGTTAATCCAGCTCTAAGCTGGATTAATAATGGAACATCCCTTTAACCAAAGGCACGTAAGGTCAAGGCAGAGCTCTCTGGATATTCCAGGCTGGTAACAACAAAAGTAATTTTTTTTTTCTTTTTTTGGGTCCTAAATAGAACCTGATATGATTTATTTTGGCAGCATTTTTCCTGCTGGACTGAAGGAGGAGCAAAGGGGTGAGAACAGGGCTAGGCTGCAGGAAGAATAGGCAATCTGAGAGGTGTTGGATGTGGTGGCGTAGGGTGTTGGATGGTGGCGTAGGGTGTCCCCGTTCTACCTAAGGGGAAGAAGACAGGTTGGAAAAGCATCAGCTTTTTGGTGGGGGAGAGCCAGGGGGGTGAGATGAGCTGGTTGCACAGATTCAAGAGAAGCAGGATGGCATGAGGATGCCTTCTGAGATGCTGGAGCAACACACTCAAGCTGCGTTCACGTGGTTTGTGTCGTCACCGGGGTACTTTGATGTGCTGGGTTCACTGTATAAATCCCAGCTGCCTGTCATCTATTCAGCAGCATTCTAAAATGCTCTGGTAACATCACCAACTGCGCTCCCTCGGAGCAGCAGAATGCTTTTTCCCTCTTACCCCTTAAATAAAGAAGGCACACCGAGATCTTCAGATACTCCCATCCTCCTGCTTTCAGTTCAGAGCCTTCAAAAATAAAATCCAAAGGCAATGAAGGGCATGGGTTTTGCTTCCACGTGGGGTTGTTTCTATCAGCAGGTGCTTGACTGGAACCCATTGAATTGCCCCAGGGATAGAAGTGATGAGGGAGCAGCATTAGGCCTTCTGACTCCTGAAAATGGGATGGCAGAAAGGTGGGTGGGTTTGTCTCGGGGCAGCATACTGGGGTTGGATGCAGCAGTACATGCATAAAACCGCAGCAAGGCCAGGCTGCCCCTCCTGAAGGCAATGGGAAATTCAGGCAGCTTGAAGTCTGTGGTTTGGGGGCTGTTATTTTTCTCTTGTAACATTATTCTCTCCCTTTTCCTCTCTTGAAGCCCAGAAATCAATGTTTTTAAAAGATCCCCGGTGGATAGGTTTCTGAAGTGTTCTCTTTATTGTCTGTTTTAGTGCTTTTCCCCCCCGCAGTTTCTCCTGTTCTCTGACAAGAGCTGTGGGGTGGCTGGAGCAGGGAGGACATGCTGCATCTCATGGGTGAGGGACATGGGACAAATCATCACGGCTCCTTCCCAAGTTGGGTGGGCAGTTTACAGGGTCTGAGGGTAAGGGCTGCATCCAGACCCGAGACAGCGGGTGCTTTAGGGGTCCAGATGGATGGAGGACTTCAACTCAACAGGCAGATGGTCTTCCTTTCTCCACCAAAAGCCATTTCATCCATTCCCTCTGAGTCTTCCCGGAGAAGCCTTCAGCCATTTGGTGCTTTAATAAGACTATAAAGAGCAAATAATATCACAGAAACAGGCTGTAAATTTCTTATAGTGGGGGATTTGTCCTTTTCTTCCCAGTGCTTCCAGGAGCCAGGACAGTGGTGTTTGGCTAAGGGTCCAGCTGGGCACCCTGAAGCCACCAGCACCCAGATATTGCACTTTAATAGGTCATGTGTTTTTAATTGTCAGAGTAAAAACTTGGATTTGGGCGTAAAATACCTTATAGCTTGGGCTGTTCTGAGGCAGTCATGCTTGAAACACGTGCAGGAAAGCTATTTATATATGCATACATACAGTTATTGCTGCTGAAGCATGTTTATTGAACATCTCAGCATGTTTATCAATGATGGATGAATCATTGATATTTTTAATACCAATTCCCCAAAATACTAAACCAAATGTGTCAGGCAACGCGATCACGAGGAGAGCTGAGCAGAGATCTCCTAAGCGGGCCAACTGCTTCTTTCCTACCTATAAAAACCCATGTTATAAGATACATTAGCTGTAAATTCTTAACAGATGGGGCTATAACAAGCTGTTAGAGAGCATCTCCTCTGCTGCGGGGACTCACTGCGAAAATAATGCCACGCGGCTGTCTGAGCCCTAACGAAACTGAGACGAGCTGGAGGAGGAGGCTGTCATCTGTCTAGGTGTTGATGTCCTGCTCGTCACCGAGCGCTCCAGTCAAGCAGTTGACCCCCCTGTTAAACTGGCTCGGCTCCTCTGCATATTTACGGAGGCACAAACGCTGTGACGAGAGTTTCCTCTTGTTAAACATGCACCTTCGCGGTCCCCAGCATTTCACAAGTGATTTGGAGATGGTCTAGAGAGCAGACCACGTATATCTGTGGCACGTGAAAGAATTGGTTCCCTGGAGGGTTTTTTTTTTCCTCTCTCCCACCTTCTCAGACGATGGAGTCCAGTGGAGAGTGAATGAGACTTTATAGGAGCCCCGATGGGGACTCTGTGAGCTACCATACATTTGGCACGTATGTACAGAACTGTGCAGAGCTCTGTGAATGTATATAAGCAATAAAATCATAGAATCATAGTAGGGTTTTGGTTAGAAGGGGCCTTAAAGAGCATCTATTTCCACCCCCCTGTCCTGGGCAGGGACACCTCCCACCAGACCAGGTTGCTCCAAGCCCCATCCAGCCTGGCCTTGAACCCCTCCAGGGATGGGGCAGCCACAGCTTCTCTGGGCAACCTGGGCCAGGGTCTCACCACCCTCACAGCAAAGAATTTCTTCCTAATATCTCATCTAAATCTCTTCTCTTTCATTTTAAAACTGTAGAATGTACACAAGCATATACAGATACATTCATATATGTGTATAATGAGCAAGTCTGTTGAGCTATAGGAAGAAGTGGGGAGGGGCTCATTTACCCAGAAAGGTTAATATACATTTCAACATGATGAAAAAACATTAGAACTGGTTTTGTACAGTTTTTTGTACAGAGGTGACATATTTCATTAATCCTACATAGCCTCTTGAACCTGTTCTACTGCTCCCTATGACTTGGTGACTCCCATCTGTGTTATGTCTGAGAACACAATAAACACAAAGGACCAGTGGAATCCTGGGCTGTGTAGGGAAGAGTGTGGCCAGTAGGTGAAGGGAGGTGCCCCCTCTACTCGGCACTATTGAGGCCACAACTGGAATCNGCTCTGGGCAGCCCTGCTTTAGCAGGGAAGTGGGACTGAATGAGCTCTAGAGGTTCCTTCCAACTCTGACAATTCCCTGATTCCATGAGAAGTCAATGAATTTTTTTTCCCTATTTTTATAAAATACTTTGGCCTTAATCTTGTATTGTCCTCCCTTGCCCTGAACGAACTAGAGGTTTTCCGAAGCCTTGTAAATGATTGCTCCATAATCCCATAACGAGAAGCAGGATTACCTCCAGTGTGACACGTGCAGGACACATCTTTGAGTGATGCTCGTGTTGGGCTGGTTACCTGGGTGGAGGTCTCAGCTGCGCCACGTGGGTGCACACGGGGACTTACCTGGGTCTCTGCAGCACCTTCACCCCACGGGAGCTCCCCTGTCTTCTGCTGTTGCAGCCTGAAGGATTCCAGCCTACATTATTTTCTGGCAGTTTGTCCTCAAACTGAGTGAGGATCAGGAGACAATTAAAAATGCTCTCTAAAATCAATTAAAAGCAGCAAAAAACCCCAAAAAAGGGGTGGTGGTATTCTCACCAAATCCATGACGATGCCATCACAAAGTTGTCCGTGCATCATTCTTTATGGGTGAGGATTTAATATTTATAAGTCAGCCCCAGCTGTTGGGTTTGGGCTGTGTCGTGGTAGGGGGTTCAGGGGGTTGAGCTCACTCCCACCCACGCTGGTGCAGAGGCAGCAGGACTGGGGAACGGGCCCCCCATACGACTCGTGAATAATTCAGGTGCCTTGAAATCACACATGGGAATATCTTTCTTCTTTTTTTCCTTTGTTTTTTGGTTGTTTGTTTTTTTTTTTTAATAACACCTAATCAGCCTTTGGCACACAATGCCATGAGCCTTTAATGAGGTTCCAAAAAGGGCCATCTCCAAACAGCTGCAGATGGAACCTGTGCTTGTAAAATACCCCGTTCTGTGCACGGTGGTGTTTGTGTGTGTGTACAAACACAGGGGTGGAATGAAATAGTTGGGAAAAGTGTGCTCAGGAGCACTTTAAGGAAAAGGGGATTGGAATGAAATGGGTATGACCTAGCTGATAGGCTTTTTTTAAAGTGATCTTCTGAATCTTCAAGATGTCCTTGTTTATTTTCTTTGATTGTGCTTTGATTTAAAATTCTAGGCTCATTAAATGCCATAAAAAGAAACATTTACATAATTTACAAGCTCTTTATATGAACATTTTAATAAAAGAATACACCTTTAAATCAAATCACAAAGGCATATGACATCTTTGAAGGAGAAACTTATATTCCCAAACACAATAAACATTCTTCTATTACTATGTTAATTTGGAAAACAGGTCATGGGAAATTAAATTGCTTAAAATAGGTCACCAATTATAACTCTGCATTCTATTAAAGCAAATGCATCCCTGAAATCTTTATTAGTTTATTTTAATTAAAGGCAGAAAAATATTCAGTGTTAAATTATTGCCATTTGTATGTTTTACATTGATATGGACACACATTTATTATGCAGTGTAAAATGCTGCACCTCTTTTTCATTAGGACGCTGGTATTGTTCTTACTTACTTTTCCCATAAAGTAAGTCTGTAATAACCTTGTGTTTTAAACATAAAAGGAGGGGAGCTCAAATGAACTAAGGGTGCAAGTTTAATGTGATCATTTAGAAAAGGCAATGCAAAAGCTGATGCTCTCTGCATTTGAAAACTGATAGTGACCTCCTCATAATTGCCATAAAGCAGGAAGGGCCTGAATTCCCCTTGTGTCAGGTGTTTGTAGGCAGTATTGCAGTTCATATTGTGCTTTTAAATTAAACACATTGGGGCATATATCCCCCTTGATGTTCTCTCATAGATTCATTAATACTGGTGGTAATTATTGTATGAGCCTATGGTGAGAGCTGGAATCTATCCCGTACGCCCCCATTTGCAAACCCTCTGCGGGTTTTAGGATGGTGTTAAGGCACCACTGGTGAGCACACCAACGCTTCAATTCACTTTGTGTCCTCCTGTTGAGCGTGGTTGCCCAGCCTGGCTGGAGAAGGTCCCCACAGCTTCACAGAGCTGTTCAGAAATGGTTTGCCCAGATGCCACAGAGGAATTTTATGCTGTCCTCCTTCCACATAGGGATGGGGAGAAGCTTGGATGCTCCTTAGAATTAGCAAAGGAGCATAAATGCCCTTTTACCTTTAAGCTGTTGGTACAAATGAAGCATAGAATCATAGAATGGTTAGAGTTGGAAAGGACCTTGAAGTTCATTGAGTTCCACCTCCCTGCCCTGGGCAGGGACACCTCCCACCAGACCAGGTTGCTCAAAGCCCCATCCAGCCTGGCCTTAAACACATCCACAACTTCTCTAGGCAACCTGTTCCAGGGTCTCACCACCTTCACAGTAAAGAATTTATTTTTATTATGTAATCTAAATCTTCCTTCTTCCAATTTAAAGCTGTTACCTCTTGCCCTGTCACTACACTTCCTGAGAAAGAGTTCCTCCCCAGCTCTCTTGTGGTCTCCCTTCAGGTACTGGAAAACTGCTATAAGGTCTCCCCAGAGCCTTCTCTTCTCCAGGCTGAACAACCCCAGCTCCCTCAGCTGGTCTTTATAGCAGAGGTGCTCCATCCCTCTGATCATCTTTGTGGCCCTCTGCTGGACCTGTTTCAACAGGTCCATGACTTTTCTATATTGAGGTTTCCAGAGCTGGACACAGTGCTCCAGGTGGGGTCTCACGGGAGCAGAGCAGAGGGGTAGAATCCCCTCCTGTGATCTGCTGGCCACGCTGCTTTTGATGCAGCCCAGGATGAGGTTGGCTTTCTGGGCTGCCAGCTTGCACTGCTGGCTCATGTTGAGCTTTTTATCCACCATCACTTCCAAGTCCTTCTCAAGGCTGCTCTCCAGCCATTCTCCACTCAACCTGTATTTGTGCTTGGGATTGCCACATCCCAGGTGCAGGACCCTGTATTTGGCTTGGTTAAATTTCATGCCATTTGTACTAGCCCACCTCTCAAACCTGTCCAGGTCCCTCTGGATGGCATCCCTTCCCTCCAGCATGTCCACAGCATCACTGAGCTTGGTGTCATCAGCAAAATTGCTGAGGGTGCACTCTGTCCCACTGTCCATGTCTCTGACAAAGATGTTAAATAGCACTGGTCCCAGTACTGACCCCTGAGGAACACCACTCATTACCGACTACCACTTGAACATTGAACTTCCTTTCATGCTCACTGGTCTCTGGACCCCAAGAGTCCTCTCCTTGCTTGTGGGGCTATTTGTGAGCCCTTCTGCAAGGTCCTGTTAGCTTCTGGAAGGACAGCAGTGGGACAGGGTCCTCCTCAAGGTAAGGTCAGACATGCTCCTCCATCCTTAACTCAAATTCTTATCTTCTACATGAGGAAAAGCAGACTGTTTTGTTGTTCACTCACCTTCAGTGAGGACCTGCCAGGGCAGAGTAGGGTTGGTTTCCTGCCAATGGAGTCACCTATAGATTTCCTGTGAACAATTTATTTTTTTTTTCTTAGCTGCTCAAAGCACGTCCATAAAAGAGGCTCAAGAGATCTTTAAGTCTAAACAATAAAAGACCTATTACTTACCCAGGAGACTTACAACAGCTCTCAAGGGTAAGCCTGCATCAATTATGTATTTGAGCATTTGTATGTTATGTGTTTGACAGCGTACGTGTTATTTACCAACTAGCTGGTAATGGCTGTGAAGCGGTTGTGATGATCTAGGGTAAATACCCATGTCTGTGGGGTGGAGGGGAAGCAGGCAGACACAGGAGGTGGTGATGGAGCACCAGGCACCGCACCTCCCATGCCTGGCTGAATTGTGCCCGCTGCTGGTATTTTGTCAGCCTCAGGAGCTTGTAAATGTGAATGGTGGTAACGGAAAGCCCTGTACATTTGCTGCTAAGGTCCTCAGATGGTTTTGTATAAAAAGCCATAGAATCATAGAATGGTTTGGGTTAGAAGGGTCCTTAAAGATCATCTTGTTACAACCCCCTGCCCTGGGCAGGGACACCTCCCACCAGACCAGGTTGCTCCAAGCCCCCTCCAACCTGGCTTTGAACCCCTCCAGGGATGGAGCAGCCACAGCTTCTCTGGGCAACCTGGGCCAGGTTGCCTGCCTCACAGCAAAGAATTTCTTAGACCAGGTTGCTCCAAGCCCCCTCCAACCTGGCTTTGAACCCCTCCAGGGATGGAGCAGCCACAGCTTCTCTGGGCAACCTGGACTAGGGTCACCACCACCCTCACAGCAAAGAATTTCTTCCTAATATCTCAACTAAATCTCTGCTCTTTCCATTTTAAACCATTCCCTCTCATCCCGTTGCTCCACTCCTTGATCAAGAGTCCCTCTCCATCTCTCCTGTAGCCCCTTAAGGTGCTGGACTATATAGTATATACTGTATACTGATATATAGTTTGGTGGCTGCAAATGAAAGGAATGTGCTTGTTTCCATGGGAGTCCCTGCAAGGTGGGACCTCTTGAAAATTCAGGCTGCTTCTTCCTCATAACCACGAATGTACATTCCCTTTAAAACGAAACCCCCAAGCAACCCAAAGCCCATATGGTGTTCCTGTCTGCATGCAGTGCAGAATTTCCCAAGGGATTGCTATCAAACATTGCTATCTCCTTCATCAGAGAAAGGAAATGCCACCAGCGTGGCACCAGCTACTGTCAGGGTACTGGCAGAACCAGAAATCAAACCCAAGTCCCATTGCAGTGCTGTGGGTTGTGTCCCTGCTCTCACAGATCTGTGACTCTAAAGAGAACCCGCCCATCCGCAAACCCAGCTCCTTCCCAGGGTGGTGGGAAAAACACTGTATTTTGGCCAGTCCCTTCTCCTCCATTTTGCACTAAAAGGTGTTTCCCAGAGAGCTGCTTGCTTTCTGCAAGGCTTGTTTTCTAGTATTTATTCAAATGCAGAGTTGTAAATATGAACTAGATGGTTTTACGAGGATAACTTTTATTAGTGCCTGCATGGCTATTATATCACGTAGCAGTAAAACAGAACAAGCAAATCTAAAAAAATTAGGATCCATCAAGCAATTTTGTTGATTCTCTTCTGGAATCAAATTTGCTGAAGCTACATAGAAATGTGTTATTGCTTCTCTGGAAGAGCATATATATTTCTTCCCACCTCTCTCACTGTTGGAAGCAGTTCCTTGTTTTCAATAGAGATCGAACTTAACAAGTTACAGTCATTATTGATCAGCTTTATCACCTCTATTTCTCTCTGTGGACCTGACACTCTTCTCGTTGGAGCCAGTGAGCATTTGCACTTTTGGTTCCAGTTTTGACTGATACCTGAGGAATTTGCACAGACATACAGGGTCTTGTATCACAGGAGCTTGTATGAGTTGAGAGTAAGGGCTTGCATGATTGGGATGTGGTCTCTAAAGTCCTGAATCAGGAAAATATTTCCTTCAGAGGGCACGTGTCAGCACATCACTTCAACCTGTGGGATTTGAGTGTGCTGCTTGAATTTTAGAGTAATCTCAAATATATGGATGGGTTTCGCTCTGTTCCCTAATGCTTCCCCTACCTGCAGTGTGGACCTGCTGAGTTTTACACTGAGCTCCTCAAAAATAGTTTTGATTTGATAACACAACATAGAGTCACCTGAATGCGTTCCCCCAGCGTCGGTTCTGTCTTTCTGCAGGAGGAGTGCTTGGGTTTTTGTTTGTTTTAACTTGCAGGATATATCAGGTTTGGGTTTGGTTTTAAATCTTAGTGCAGGAGCTTCAAAATGAAAAAGTTCAAATTATACAACTGTGCAAACAGCATTACTATAATCTGCATAAAGATGGGTCCGGAAGAGCCGGGGTATTAGCAGCTCATTAATATGCAATGAAAAGCTTATTTGCACTTTGTCTAAAAGTAACAGTAACTTCGGGTTTTCTCTCATTTGCATAAATGATACAGCACAAGACTAAGCCACTCCAATAATAGTCCTTAATAGGATAATCATGTAAAGGTTTTATGTATAGGCTACTGAACTGTCCATTTAGGCACATTTAAGTTAACATACAGTGTACAGCTCGGAGGATTGTGCTAAGGAATGTGCTAATTTACTGAATCTAGTTTCCCAGGCAGCATTTACAGGGGTCATTTTTCATGAACTACCGTAGTCACTTAAATCATAATATTTCATAATAAACATCAAAGGCTACTGTACGGTGGGGATCATAAAAAAAAAAGGCAACCAAGCTGCCCCGTGCTCCTAGCTGCCTTCAGCTTGGACCACTGCCTGCCTGGCCGAGCATCGCCCCTCATTTTCAACCATGAGAATTTTAACCGTATTTACAGCTTCTTAGCAGCAAAGCGCGACGTACAGCGGTGCCGCTAAAGCTGCCTTAACGACCAAAGCAGCCTTCCCTAGAGGTGCACTTGCCCCCTCGAAAATAAATCCTCGCCTTTGGTAGGCAAACAGCCTCGTCTTTGCCCACGACAATCCTGCAGCCAAGAGAGCTGTGGTACGTTTCTGGGGAAAGCAGCCTCCCAAAGCTGCTCCCCTCCCGCTTCTCTGCAGAGTTTTGAAGGGGGGGGGGGGGGGGGGGGGG
>VZTM01026467.1:152082-274697 GCA_013400555.1 Jacana jacana
AACTTGTGCTCGTAATAACAGGGTCACAGAATAGCAGGGATTTGGAGGGGACCTTGAAAGATCAACTAGTCCAGCCCCCCTGCTGGAGCAGGAACACCTCGAGCAGGTGACAAAGGAACATGTCCAGGCGAGTTTTGAATGTCTCCAGAGAAGGAGACTCCTCCACGTCTCTGGGCAGCCCCTGCCTGTCTGTTATCCTCACAGTGAAGAAGTTTTTTTGCATATTTTGGTGGAATCTCCTACATTCCAGCTTGCACCCACTGCCCCTAGTCTTATCACAGAATGTCACTGAGAAGAGTCTCGCTCCTTCCTCCTGACGCTCACCCTTTATATATTTATAAACATTGATGAGGTCAGCCCTCAGTCTCCTCCAAGCTCAAGAGATCCAGATCCCTCATCCTTTCCTCATAAGGGAATCCTTTGGTACATTTTGGGGTTGGACCCACTGGGCTGCCAGAGCTGATCCCCTTCACCAAAATGTTTCATCGTATGCTTAATTTTCATATTAATCCACAATATGAAGATATGATTTTCACAATTCATATAGTAATGACACTATAATCATAATTCATATTATATTACCTGTCCTTAAGCCTGGCTGGCATCTCTGGGGTTGCTCCTTTGCTGAAAGCAGAGCCTGTCCCTGCCCCGTGCCAGCTGGGGAGAAGATGCTCAGGGCTGAAATGGGATTTAGCCAGGCAGTAGGTGTAGGGCGATGGATTGAGGACCTTCCCTTTCCCCTTATATTTTGGCAGAAATACCATCATTTTTAGTACACCCACTGCAGATTCACCTGGCCATTCCTTGCCTGCTGGGAAGGTCTTTGCCTTTCCCTCTGTTGCTGGCCCCTGTGGTGGGTGCTCTGGGGATCACAGCCCTTCTGTGCTTGCTCTGTCAGCGCCAAAACAAAGAGCCCTTCAACGGAGACATTAGTAACAGAAGGAATCACACCAGCCTTTCTCCGTACCATTGCCTACGTGCATTTAAATGGTGAAACTTGAAGGAGCTAAGCTGGAAGGTGCTGCCTGTTGCAGATGTGGAGGCAGCTGTGAAAAGCTCCCTCTTCCCTCCTCTCCTTTCCCTCCCATGGTCAAGCAGTATTTCCTCCTCAGAGCTTGGTCCTGGGCAGTGCCAGCCTCCCATTGATGCCAGAGGCTTCAGAGCTGCTAATGGGCACCGATATGTCCCTTTCAGCAAGGTTTTCCTCTTGGAGAGGATTTTTACTGATACAAATCCATCGATTTTTATGTGTTTGGCTGCCGAGTTGCACGCGAGAGCCTAATCAAGCCTAAATGCCTCTAACTTTTATAACGGCAGCAGCCTCTCCACAGACGAACTCTGATCTGAAATATTCATTTTGGTGGCACATCTTAATTGCATGGCAATTATTTCTGAAGTTCCTCTGAGTGCTTTTCCTTTGCTGCCTCTACATTTTCCGTAGACTCTTACAGCATTCTTTAAATCAAATGGCGCTCAGATACCATGGTGATGGTTGACCTTATTATTATGGGTGACCTCCTTCTTTTGGCCTCGGACAGCAATGGCTGACAATAGAGAAGAGCTTTTGCTGTTTCTGTGTCAGGATTTGTGGGTGTTTTCCAGCCCTACACGCAAGACGGTGGGCTCAGATAAAACTGTGGATTCTAAATCATAAAGCCCGGCGAGTGAGAGAGTCAAACGTGCAAATGCCATTACCAGAGGCTCAGCTGATTTCTTGACACTGCCATCAGCATCCCTGACATCGCCAATTCCGGTTCCAGGGAAAACAGATTACACCATTTTTTGCAGGGGTGGAACACGTTAGCTGCTGAGAAAGCAATGCCATTTTCTGCCCTGGCTTTGCGTGTGAGCCAGCACGTCCTGGGTGGGGAAGAGTTAGATATTCACATCCTTTGCCTCCGCAGCATAAATGTCTTGATTTAGCCTTGTAGGGAAAAAAAAATTGCAACAAACCACCTAGGGTAGGGAATTCAGCCCACAAACATGATCTCATAGGGGTGTCTGTCAGTTCTTTTTTCAAAAGAATATATGTATGTGTACACACACAGAGGCAAACACAGAGAGATGTTTCCCTTTGGACTCCGAGGTTTTCATTTCTTTATGCACAACAGCCCTGGTCAAGCTCAGGAGAATAAACTGTAGAATGCTACAGCGTGGATGGGTCTGTAAACCAAAAAATCCTTATTAAAAACAAAGAAAAAATAATAATAATGGGAGTCAAATTTCTGATGATGTGATCTGACCGCCAGTAGGGTTTGGAATTTGCAGCCTGAACCTTAGAGACCGGGAGCTGGAGAGCAACGGCTGAGCTGGCTACCCAGCAGCCAGTTACACTCCTGCTTTGAATGTTTAAACATCCCCAAAACAGAATGAATTTTTCATCTATCACTTCGGCAAACAATCTGGCTCCTGTGTGCTGAGGGCATGAATAGCCACACGTGTGGGATCTTAATGGGAAAAGACAAGAAAGCGCGAAGCGGTGCTTTTTCAAGAGCGCGAGAGGAGCCCACCTCACTGGTGGGTCAGGCGTTAGATGTCAAGAATTGCGTTTTGCAACGGCACAACTTAATAAAATTTCCCTTTGCTGCCTTCTGTGATGCTGTCTCCTCTGCTGACCAAGGGCTTTTTGCTTGGCAGAGGGGTTTTTCCTTGGGTTGTGGGGTTTTTCTTTGGGTTTGGGAAGCTGGCACTTGATGTAAAGATGCTGCGACGACCCCTACGGAGCTGCTGCTCCCTGGTTCATCTTCCACACGACCCAGGAGGCTGTGATGGAGCCCCTCAGAGCCCCTGTCTTCCTGTCTGCAAGGCTGTGAAGAAGGTGTCCAAAAGATGGACCACCTCCCAACGCCCTTTAGCTGCAGAAGCACAGGCAAGAGAGAATATTTCTAGAAGGGAAAGCGGCTCTTTACAGTCCCCGCCACATTTCTTGCTTCTTTTTAATCTTCTCCATATTGCTGACCAAGTAGCCCCTTGGCTTACTATTTGTAGCATTCCAATTGCTTGCAAAAATAGTGGATTTCCTATTTTATTTATTTTATTTTTCTATTTCTGTTTTATCTTGATGCTGTTGAGGTTTTAGAATGAATTTCCTCTTGGTAGCACACTAAGGAAAAGGGACTCTTCAAACCTGATCTGTTGTCCCAATTCAGAAGTCCTACACACACAGCTTGGTCCTCAGCCTGTAGCCAGCCCCTTTAATATGATTTCAGGAGTCTTTTTATAAGTCAGTTATTGAGAATAAAAGTAAGGGAAGTCCTGATTGCTGATAAAGCATTTAGAGGTAGTAAATTTTTGCCATTGAAAGAATAAGAAGTATTTCATGGTGATATTTTGCAAGAAAATATTGATAATCTTCAGCAATAAATTGACCCTAGCTTTTGGAGTCCCATATACACATGTGCAGGAGGATGATCACTCTTATCATATTAGGGTTGGTTGCACACTTGACCATGGAGAGGGCAAATGAAAGTGTTTTCAGGTGGAGTTAGCGTTGTCTCTGTTCCTGATGTTCTCCTTGTGCATAGTTTAGGGCCACTCAGTGCAGACACCTTGTGCTGAAGTCTCTCCCATGGATGAAGTAGTCTAGCCAGGTTTTCCCCACCAGCGAGACCAGATTTGCTGGGAGACAAGGGTAAGAGAGGAAACATCAAGCCTTCACCTCTACCTTCCCAAATGCCACTACGTGTCTAATAATGTTTCAGAGCCTGAATCAACCTTTAGACGTTGTCTCACCACGAAGCTTCCAAATGTACCAAGACAGAGTAGCTCAGAAACAGCTCAGATCTGTGTTTGGTGCTATTTCCCTCAGGGTTTTGCTTTGGCAAGGAGGGCATGACAAGCTCTTCACTGTGAAGATGATGGAGGTGTAGCTTGGTCTGAAGAAGTTGCAGTGCACATGGATTAAAACCCAACTGCTGTAGGCAAGGGTTTGGTCCCGTGGAACCCTTGGGCTGACAAAGCCCCGTGAAGGATTTGTCCATCACAGAAATACTGTAGGAGCATGGTTTCATGCCAAACACCAGAGTGAAAACCAGTGAGAGAGAGATGGGGCTGAAGAAACACGCTGGTAAAGAGGGGAGGTAACCCCAGAGCGTGCTGTGACCAGTGTGTTGGTGGGTTCCAGCACAGCGATCGTGATTAATTTCATTAACAGCAGCCTCTCTGGCTGCTCCACCAGAGGCTGCAAAGAGCTGCTGGGGGCAGTAAAAGTTAATGGCACACGTGGCTGTGCAGGATGGGGCTTCTGCAGCGGCTTTTCTTGGGAAAGCTCCTTTTTATGCACGTGTTCCTGCCCTCACCATTTCAGCTTCAATGCCTGGGAAACACTCGGTGTATTAAAAGCGCGTGCTGCCAAAATTACACCCGAAAAACCCCAGTGTGAGGCGTCAGCGTCCCCTTGCAGCTTCCTCTTTACGGTTTCACAGGTACAGACCGCCGGTATCTAATTGCAGCCGGCGCTCTGCGAGGCGAGGAGGGGTATCCTTGGCATGTAATAGCCAGCCAGAATTAGGCAAGGGCTTTGCCCCACCCGCAGCACTCAGGGTGCTTTCCTCCCGCACTCCGTACAGCCGTCGGTATGTGTGCGGTGCATTAGTTAAGTTAATTACAACAGCACAGAGATTCATTGCAAATTGTTCCTAGTTAAAACTGAAAATTCACTGGAACAAGGAGTGCTAATTATATTCCACTTGTTACTGCTGTGTCTAGTTAATATTCCAACAGCTGCTTTGGCAAGATAATGATGGCTCCAGCAGAAATTACTGAACAAATAGATTTTTAAATCAGTAACAACATATTTACCAGGATTTTTTTTCCCCTCTTCATACACAAAGTTAAGCCCTGCCAGAGTTGAGCATTCATATTCACTGAAAAGTAGAGATAAAAAAAAAAAAATCAACATTGCCATTATTGTGTTAATTTGGCACACTTAAAAAAAAAAAAGCTAAGCAAGAAAATATTATTGATAAATAAATGTTCCTCTCCTTTTATAGGGATACAGGGCTCTTCTCAGGTTCAGTGTAGCTTTTGGGTTGATGGTACTCAGTGAACAGCCCAGCATTGTCAAAGAGTTTTGGGAACGGTGCCGGCCCATTGGGGTGCGTCACCGTGGGGGTCCGGCACCCGCTCGCCCCAGGCTTTTTCCCAGTTTCTCACTGCTGGAACGGGCAAATGGGTTGTTAAATTGCAGCAGTGGCAGCATGGCTCCATCTCACTGCCCTTATTAATGGGGACTGTGGAGGGGCTGTTTCCAACGCCTGCTTCTAGAGCGAGGTTTCTTGAGTGACTCAGAGAAAATCTCTCTTTTCCTGTGGACAGAGCGCGCAAACCGGCCACACGAACCATCGTGCAGACCTTGCTCTTCCTCCACAGTCTGAGTTCAATGCTTGTGAAGCAGAGAAATCCCTCCGTGGAGGCTGCAGAACGGTGCCACGGTGAAAGCAGGAGCCTCCTCCTGTGCTGGGGAGGAGCAACGGGGGTTGCTTGGGCTTTGGTTTTTGCACAGACGTCTCAACCCACAGCACACCTTGTGCCGGGGAGACTCTTTTAGGCAACCCTTTCAGCTTGCATCTGACACACCAGTACTAGTGACCCAAGACAAGTAATTTCTGTGTGAGAGGCAGCAGATTGAGTTTCAGGACTTTTGAGCACAGACCTCTCTGCCCGTGCAGGAGCTCAGAGCATCCTACAGCCGGGCTCAGAGCCTGTCCATGTGCTGTGTCCAAGCAGAGACACACCTCTGCCTTTCAGCAGGACACATGCATGCCATCAGCCAGCTTCTTGGCCTGGTCAGCCCCAGGACTTCTCAAAAGTTTCCAGATTTTTATAGGTAGAAAAACAGTCTGTCTTATGGAGGTGGGTCAGGCACCACCACCACCACCCTCCTGCCCTTGGAGCGAGATGGAGAGAGCCACCAAAGCGCCCACCTCCCAGGGCTTTGTCACTCCTCCCGCCTGGTGCACTTGCCCCTGGGTACCCACAGTAGCCTGCCTCTGTGAAAAGATGCAGGACATTTTTAATGAGTCGTGAACAAGAAGTTCAGCTGGTGCTGAATGTTTAAAATCAGAGGCAAAACAAACAGGCTGGAGTGTCGGGGGTTCTTTTTAATGGATAGCACAGCTTCGGGTTTATTATTACTGCTATTACAGTTTGCAGCTGCAAAATGATCTGAAATTTCAATAGCAGCATGCCTCTTCATGCTGCTACAGGAACGTATATGCTCAGTTGTGTAAATCGACATGCACCTCTCATCCAACCAGGCTGGAGCTCTGGATCACACCATTTTATAATTCCTCTCCCGAAAAGGGGAAGAGATAGACTTTAACACCTCAGCTAACAAGGGGGGTGTTTAGCAGTGCCACCCCCGAGAGAGCCTCTACTTTTGGAGGGGGGGGGAGCATGCAGCAGGGCTGTCCTGCTGGAATTGCTTACCTTTTCAATTAGTTTTCTTCGGAGAGAGGATTTTTCTTCCCCACTTAGTCATCGCACCAGGATGTGTTAAATAAATTCACTCTGGGCTGTTCCCTCTCTGGCAAAATAATTTGTGAATCGAGGTGGGAGGAACAGAAATCTAGTTAGCAGCAATTGAACATACAAAGTGGGGTGACCAGTAACTCTCTGCTGCTGAGCCAACATTGATATATGTCCTATGGTGTCTTATGGGAGGTTTCTAATTGCAATATGAGTTTTGTGAGGTAACCTGCTGGGAGGAGGGGAGAACGCAATTGCTTATCAGTTTATCATTACAACCTTTTATTAAGGTTTTTTTTAATTAAAATGGAGCGACAAATGTACACTCTTATCCCTATAAGCAATCTTATCTAGTGTGACTGCTGCTATATTAGTGAACTAAATCCTCTTGATTACATTGGATGTGATCTTATGAAGTATGACAGCTTTACATATTAATAATAGGAACTGTCTGAATAGGCTGTCGCATGACCCTCTTCTCAGTGGCTCTCCACCAGCACAGTTTTAATCTATTTATCTCAGTTACTTTCCAAGATAAGCTGCCATACTCTCAGGAAAGTGCATTTGTTCCCATTTCACAGATGGGAAGGGGAAGCACAGAGTCCAGGGGAGACCTAGGGCTGAATCCCCAACTCCAGCGCTTTGACCACAGCCCCTTTGTCCCAGGAGCTCCAGCTCCATCCCTCCCTTCCTTAGAGGTGAGGAGCAGGAGGTACCTATTTTATTTCCAAAACTCAAACTGAATCTCCCAGTAATCCCAGCATCAAGTTTCTACTTGCATGAGATGAGCATTGGCTTGTGTGTGGTCACCTCTGCAGCACCAGGAGCGATGGGGGCTCTTCTTCTGGGTGACGTGCCCATGGAAAGGTGCCCCTAAAATGGGTGTGCAAGGTGGCTTTGTGTGCCCAGGTCACACAACTGATGACAAAATGAGACAGGGGACCTAAATAATGGGACTGAAGAGGTACTCTGTATATCCAAACGCTGTATATCCACATCTACCGTCACCACAAGCTCTTTATTCTATTTGTTTTTTTTAATTTTTGACTAGCATTGCTCTGACTGAGAAGAAAATGAAGATCTGTAGTATGATGAGAGTGATGAAGGATGGGGAGGGCTCCTGTTTGCTAGTTCGTTTGTTTGCCTGCTTTCCCTAACTCTGAATCAGGTTTCCCTACAGGCCAAGGAAAAACAGATGCTCAGCTGCTGTATATCCATCGAGGTGCTGAGGTCTAAGAGCTGTTGGAATCTAGCTTAGCTTTCCAGCAACAAAAAAGCCTGCTGTCCCACTCTTTCCAGTCTGGGGCCCAGTTCGCAGAGCTGTTCCAGGCTGGCAGGGGCGCGGGATGGAGTTGCGTGATCCCCCGGAGCCAGCTCTGCTGCTCCCGGGAAGCTCTTGGCATCTGTACCTTTTGTGACAAGCCAGCAGAATGCCCCCAGAGCCCGGGGAGGGTTTATGACAGACCAAAAAGATATCAAAGCACTCTCTCTGGGTTAAAATTTAGAAAATCTGGAGGCACAAATGAAGGAAGAGGAGACGCGGGATGTGCGGTGCAGTTTAACCATCATAGTGCTCTCAAATCATAGAGGTGGCTAGAAGCCATCTCTGGAGTCCTGTAGACCACCATCCGGCCAAAGAGAGACCCAGGCATTTATGGCTTCTGTGAGAGTGTCTAAATTGGGGTCTGAATGTCTCTTCCCACTGTGGTTTTCTTCCCTCAATGCTCCATTTCTCCTTCATGGAAAGTTTGGGGACCCTTGCGGGTAGTGCTCCTGTGCTTTATAACATCCATTCACTTTTCTTCATTGGATTTTATATGGGCAGTTAATGACCGTTTCTACATTGATTCCATTATGTTATTTCCAACTTCACCTCCTTCACTTGCTTTCATAATGATGGTTCATTAGCAACAAGCAACTAAAAGAAACAGCCTTATTTCCCTAGAAATTCCCAAGCCTTTACAATAGCTCTCCACACATCTTTTTATAACTCTTATGACTCCTTTCAGCTGGGCTAGTTCAGAGGGCCTGTGGCTTACCTGGAGGATCAGCACTGGTCTTTGTAGGCTCAAAAGGATGAGGAGCGAGGTTTGTTTTCTGTGCAAGCAAGGCAATGCACAAGGAAACGTGCCAGACAGTCCAGAGGAGACAAAATAAATCCTTTCCCCAGGGAAACTGGAAACACTGATGCCCAATGGTTCATCCAGGCCTTGGAGGGGTATTCAGATGGTGCAGCTTGACCTTGGCATTTGTAAGCTGCTTGCACCGATGATGCATTTTACAAATTGCTGAACATTTGGCCTCCTGGGAAGTGTAGCTGCTTAGATAGTGGTCTAGTAGATGGATTTAGGAGTCCAGTTGTGGAAAAGTGGGTGTAAAACACATCTAAGAATAAATTTTCTATACTGGGCTTTGAAAATGTATCTCTACCTGTGATAAAAAGCATCAAAACATAAAGGTCATTATAAAGAATCAAGTTCAAATAAACGTTTTGAGTAGTTGGCATGAAGTTGACTCAGAACTGAGGCTGTTTCCTTCCACGATGCCTCCTCCATGTGAACAAATAACCGCCAAACGATTAATCTGAGGGGCCTCAGATGCCCCAGCCCAAGAGCTGACGTGAATAATGGTTATGGCCCCACGTAATACACAAGGATCATAAACAGTTAATCTTCGCCAAAAGGGAGAGAGTGAAATATTGTTTGATATCATTTTTAATAAAGAGAATAAATTAGGCTTTAAATATCATAGCACATCTTTAAACGCCGGTTACAGCTCCTGCACGCAGGGCGAATTAGCAACTGAATGAGCGTGTCAGGGGTTATCGGCTGAATTATTACCTCCTGGTCCACTTTGCATTCTATTGGCCCTTGTGTCCATGGTAGCCAGCAAGCTGGCCACCTGCTTACGATGGCTGCACAGATAGCCAGCTTTGTCTGATGAATTAAAATGGTGGCTTTAATCTTGTAGTTAATTCCTAATTCCACTAGTAACATCAGTCACGTGAGGGAGGAGCTCATTGTTCTCCTCTGTTTACTTATTGACATTTTAGGGTTTGACGGTGTCCAATCTCCCAGCGATGACAAATTTAACTCTTCAGGTCTGGCCTGGAAATGCAGTAGCCGCGGTGGTTTATTATTCGCCGTCAGGCCAATGTTGGCAAACAAAAAAAGGAAGGGGTTAAAATGAAACTCAGTGCACACGTCCCTTCCCTCTGGCTGTGCATCAGATTGAATTCTAAGAAAGATTGATGGTGGGCTTTAAAATTAATTGCAAGTACAATTGTTATTATTAATACACGTGTATATACCTCGAATACCACTATGGCAAGTCTTAGGAATACCCACGCTAGGGGTAGGTAAATCAGGTGTAAACGCATAGTTGGGTTCTATTTATCAAATAACGCCCACCTTTGTTGTAGTGCCACCTTCTAGAGCAAGAAACGGTCGTTAGAGCAGTTGATGCAATGAGGCTGGGCCTGTTGGGGCTTAAGGTGACCCGGGAGAAGCAGCTATTAGCAGTGCCCACAGCAGCGGCTGTGGGAAGCGATGGAGTTGCTCCTTGCACGGGGCTGTGATTTGTCACCCTCTGATCTCTCCTCCTGCACTAGGATCCCCGCAGACCCATGAGCAACCTCTCCATCAGCTCTGCTGGAGCCCTGAGGTGCCTTGGGTCCCCTCTTTGTCAAATGGGGGAGTAGTTTATGATCTCACCTTGCAACTGGTGGCCAGCAAGCCATATGCGAATTAATATGTAACTCAAGCTAATGTTAAGACTATATTTTCCCCCTTCTTTTTCAAAGCAAGGGGACAAAACACTGCTGGTATAAACCCAGATATGCTGGTATAAGCCCACACTGTCCTAGCAGAGGCCACTGATAGCGTGATTCATTCCTGTGACCAGGTATAGAGGACAGTGTGGTGCTGAGCCACCGCTGTGGCTGTGTTGGAGCTGCCTCTGGGTTTGGGACCGTCGCCCTCCTGCCCACGCAGCATCACAGCTGGTGCATCCCGTGGTGTGAATGCAGTCCTCTGGCTGCTGGGATGCAGCTCTCGCTTCTGCACGGCCTTTCCCAGCACACATCAGGTGCAGCCGCTTGGCTCGGGGATAATGATCCTCACACCGTGCCCCTGACTTGATCCAAACTCAGCATCCTCCCACCCTTGTCCTCCAGGAAGAATCCCATGGGTGAGGAGTGACTCCACCATCACCCTACTTGTACTAAAGGCAAATCGGTTCCTATATGTCTAATTCCTGCTATTCACATGCCGTTTTAATTATACCATCTAAAGCAGATTTCCAGAAATACACACATTTCTCTTTTGACAAGAATCCTACATTTTGCTCTGTGTGGTTAAAAAAAGGGACAGAACTTGAGAATCAGGAAAAAATAGAACCAGAATGGTTTTCTTTGTCAAGAATTATTTGATCTTTGCATTTTCGAGGGGGAGGGGGGAAATCCTAAACTTTGCATTTCAATGAATTTTTTTATTATTATAAATCCATCTGTGCACACACACACACAAGTCTTTTCTGTTCTGTACAAGGCACAATTTAAGGCAGCTTTCAGAAATAAAAGGCAGAACAAATGTTATTGTTATTCTCAATATACAGATGTTTATTCTTATCTTCCCGCCACCCTCCCCCTGCCCTTCCTTTCTTTATTTCTACTACTGTCTTTTCAGTGACATCATAAGTAGGACTTGTCTCTTTATCGTCTTGCAAAGACTTTTGTTTTCTGGGACAGGAGCCTATTATGTCGTCACACGCCGGAACAGTAATAATCTCCCCCCTCTCTTGGAAGTCTTAATAGAAGACAATGAAAGAAACCATATTGTTTTTTGCTGGCACTAAATAAAGGAAGCAAGGGAATCTGAAGTGGGGGAGAAATTACACGAGAGAGGCACTCACTCTGGCATTTTGCTTTCTAAATTAATGTTTAGGGTAAAGAGGGAGAGGGTTTCCACACTGAATAGACAAGGAAGGACATCTTAATTACTAGGTCAGGCTCCAGGCTGAATGGCACGTCAGGTGAAAGGACCTGATCCTGGCAGGAGCCGGGCACCTTTGGGGAAACCATCTCTGCTCCTTACCTCACAATACCCAGCCGCTGCAGTTTGTCACCTTTGGCAGAAGGTGACATTCTGTGGACAGAGTTTGTGCAGCCCCAGCTCTCTGGATGCTCAAGCTCTTGAACTGCTCCCATGCTGGCCTGTCCTCTCCAGCTCTGCTCTACCTCCTTGCAGAGAGATGAGTGGGCTTTCAGAAACATGGAGGCTCTTCTTGTAGCTTTGCAAGTCCTCTCCTGAAGGAAGAGAGCAGGCACAGCCTTGCCACTTGCTTTTCTCTCAATAACTAGTGTCCAGAGGAACATCTGAAAAATTCCATCATATTTTGCTTGTACCTTTCTCACAGACACTTCTCTTCCCCAGAGTTTAACTTTATTCCTACTGTAGGACCTAAACCTTTTCTCCACTTTCTGGGATGCTCTCCTCTTGGAATTTTATTGAAGCAATAAGGAAGGGTTCAAACCCTCAGGGTAGGAATAAGCCCTGGGAGATGTATCAGCATCAAAGGGCAATGTCCACCTAACGGCTTGGTATCCTACAAAGGAGACACTTGTGTAAGATAGGATGATGAAGGTCTGGGTCATCTCCTAGCTTGCTCTACCTTCTCCTTGCTCCCTTTCACCAGACAGAGATGGTTTCTTGAGTAAAGAGAGAGAGGCTGCAGGAGGAGCGTATTTTGAATAGGCAGGATTTTGTCTTCCTGTGGGCAAATAGACTACTACTACTGAAACAAAAGCAATTCATAGGTTTTTCCTTTCTTTTTTTTTTTTATTCCTCATCTATATATTGGGAGACAAGCAGATAATCCCCTTACTTAGTGTAACATTGTGCGGCAAAGAAGGCAATATAATAATATCACACGGGAATTCAATGTTCTTCATACCGTGGCTGCCTCCTTGGGAGTTACTGTGTCTAATGTCTTATCTCTTTTTATCTCTGATTTTCAGACATATTGAGGTCTTTGAAAGGAAAGATAATGTATACAAAATAAATGTCCATTAAACTAATACTGTGACACAGGAGTGAGCCTTCAATACCCTTTATGAAATAAAAGCCATTGGAAGAAAGTTAGCGTATATGGGGCCAAATTTTCTAGGAGAAGCTTTGCTCCAGCTGGAGAGCCCTTGCTGTGAGTAGGGCACCAGCTGGGAAGGAGAGAGATCTGTTCTCTATTTCTGTTCCTGCCATCAACCTGCTCTCTGACCTCACCTCGCTTCTTTGTTTTCTCTCTCCAGCTAAAAATAGCAGCTCATCTAAAAAGCAGCTTTTGCTTCTTGTTCTTTTGGAGCATGGACAGGCTGTTGGCCCTTGGAGCTCTCTACCCCTGCATAACACCCTGAGCAACAACCAAGGCTAAGGCCTTTGCACAGGACAAACCAGGCAGTGCTTGTGTTTTCCCCAGTCACAGACCATGAGGTTGGAAAACATCAGCACAGAGTGGTGTCACCCCCCTCACGGACAATCCTGGTTTAAAAAAGAAACCTGTCCATGACCTGCAACTCCCAAAGCATTATTTTTTATCTATTTTTTTTTAAATGTAATGAATCACTCATATCTCTAGATTGCATTAGAAATATCCTCCTAGGGAACACCATCAACACCGAAACTCATCACTTTAAAAAAAGTGACCCCAGAGGAATTTTTAAGGCACTCTGATACACGAGCAAAGTAACATTTTCCGTTGAGATAAAGATTTTCCAGTGTTTGCTGCCTACCTTCCTGTATCAAACAAGGTTTTCCTGCATAGCTCTTAGAAACAGCAAGGCCTGTCATCTCAGAAAGGTGATCTCTTCTCAGTTGGCCTGAGCTCTGCTAAGACTGCGAACGGTAACGGATGCAAACCTTGTGGCTCTGAGCATGTTGTGTGGGTTGGATGGAGTCACAGTGCACATTTCTGGCTGGGAGAAGATGGTCACAGATGCTTTTCCAGAGTGACATAGAATGGGGCCTCTCTCTTTATTCCCAAACTGAGTTCCTCCCATCTCTCTCTTTCTCCCCAACAATCATAATTTTTCATCCTCTCTGTGCCTCCAGCCTGAATTCTGAACGATTTTTCTCAAGGGGTTGGCTTCCACTTGTGGCACTGGGCAGCCTTCATGCTCCTGTGATGTCATTGCTTCAGCCTGCTCCTGCCCCAGCGCTCAGAAATTCTCCTTCTCCTGGTAAGGATATGGGAAAAGCACGACTCCTTTGAATCCAGAAAAGGCAGAATTCCTTGTGGCATTTCAGTAAAGCCCCTCCCCGAGAAGGTGTGCTAAAGCAAAGCTGTCAGGCCCTGCCATCTCAGGAGAGGAGAACTTGTCAAATAAGCAGCAAATCCCCTACAGGGAGAAAAAAGCATGCTGGGACTGGGGAATTTGGTGACCAAGTCTAGTGAACAGGCTGCCCAGGGGGGTGGTTGAGGCCCCTTACCTGGAGATATTCAAGGGGAGGTTCAAGGAGGTCCTGGGCAACCTGGTCTAGCTGGAGGTCTCCCTGCTGACTGCAGGGAGGTCGGACTAGATGATCCTAGAGGTCCCTTCCAGCCTTCTATGATGCTTTGATTCTATGATATTTGGATGTATTCAGTAATCTGTGTGCGGTGTGTTCATCTGACACCTGCAGAAGCACACATGTCACAGGCTTGTCCCTTTTGTAGATAAAGCCCCTTCAATATTCCATACATGCACACACGTTGCAAGTAGTGACAGCAGGAGTGGCCTGAATTGCTCTTTAAAACAAGTCCTTTATGGTTGGTGGCAGAAATACACATGTCATTCTTTGGCTTTTGGACACGGTTTCTCATCAAAGAAGCCTGTCCTGTCTGAACACTGCCCCGTGTTACGAACTCTCTGCAATATCCAGATGGGATTGCAGTTTCAAGCACTTGTGATCCAGGTCAGACCTGCAGAGAAGAGTCCAGCTCAAGGTCTCATGCATTCATAATAATCTGATTTTTCCAGAGGAGCTGCTGGCATCTAATGCCAGTGAAGTGCCAACTGTGTAACCAGCACCCAGCCTGCTGGAGAGCTGGATCTGCTGATATGCACCACGTTTATTTGAACACCTGGTGGTCTATAACTCTTGATTTTTACAAAGACTCTCCGGCACTCCCTCATTGTCCCCATCCGTTTTGTCTTCTCCGTTTACTCACCGTGCATCTGTGTCTCCATCCTCTTTTCACCTGTAAAAGCCTCCCCTCAGAGAGAGGTTCTTATAGACAAGAAAGTCCTGGGTCAAAACACCCTGAAATGATATAGCAGAAAATTAAAAAGCATTTTGGATTCAGAACAGATAGAAAGCATTTCACTGGACCTTTGCAGAAAGTGTCATATTTAGCCTGACTGAGGTTTGAGATACATTTGCCTTTTTTGAAGTGGTTCAGTCGCTCATTTCTGTCAACTACCAACTGTGTCCTTAATTCCACTGAGGTAGAAAAGATGTTGCCAAGATCAGCTTTTGGGCCGTGTCATTAAACCTTTTTTAAAAGCAATTAAATTGCATACTATTGTGAGAAAAGGTGTAGAGCAGAAATCACCCCGTAGTGTTGTCATGGCATAATGATTAATGAGTGCCGTTTTCTTCCCTCTGCCTCTTCAAAGTGCTCCTGACTTTTGAAAGGGTGGGTTTTAGGCCGAGAAAAAAATACTGTTGAAGGTCTCCGTGCTGGCAGTGGCATTGGCATCTTGTTAAATTGCCTATCTGCCATTTCAGCAGGGCTCTTCTTTTGATTTGCTTTTGGTCAGCAGAGGAAGGAGTGTGGGGACAAGGATTCAGCGATGCTCCTGTTGGGTGGCGGAGGAGTGGGGAGATGGGGTCAGTGTGTGGAGAAATTCCCCCTCGGGGGGTTTGGGTGCTGGCTGTCACCTCACACCCCTGTGACCAGATGTTGCCCAGATCTCACCAATGTCACCATGAAGTTGAAACGAGGGTGAAACCAGAACTGTTGCTTCGTAGGCCACATCTCTTATCTTCTCAGATACACAATTTCTTAGTTAAATTTAGCTAATATGAGCAAGCTACGCATGTTAAAATATTGGTGAAGTCAAATCTAATTATAGAGCAGGGAGGCCACGTTCTCCCGACCTCTTTTAAAAACTTGCTGCCTTGGCTTCTCCAGTTTTACCTTAGAAACCACAAACTCACTTTTCTTGCTCACCCCATATTCCAGCCTCCCATTCAGACCAGTGGCTAAACCCCAGATCTGAGCTCAAATAAATCATCCCCTTTCTTGTAGATTCCATCCAGTGGAGACTGTGACATTTAACTTTTCCTTATGGTAACTAAGGAAACTCCCACAAGCTGATGTCCTACCAACTGCCTTTTGTGCTCACGCAGCAACAGCCTTGGCTCTGGGATGAGAACATTCCACCCTCGTCTTCAACTTCAGAGCCAGCTTGGGTGGCTTTCAGGGCAAGGCGTGTTTCCAGATGCGTCTGTTCTAATCCGAACAGCTAGTCAGGACTGACATTTGATTTTGAATCGGGGGTTCTTGGAAACAAAGAGCAGAAAAATTGCCGTCCAGATCTAGTTCCGGAGTAGAGTTGCAACCTTCTTATATCTCAGCTCAATCCGCTTGGAAATAGCAGCGTTTTTCTACTCCTGCCTCTTTCCAGAAAGCCAATTTGTGGATAAATTATGCACCGGGATCAGGACATAACCCTTGGCTACTGTTTCAGCCATTTATCCTCTCCCAGATCAAGTGATGCTACTTGAAGACATTAACTTTTCCCAGCTGTCTATTACCAGCCCTGTGGGTAGGAGTGATGGTATCTGCACTCCCTAATCCACTCTGGGCAGAATCAGCCAGGTTTGTTGAAGCTGCCGGGGACTGCGTGTAGGAGATGGATGACCGTGTGGAACTGATTAGGGAGCGCTCGTACGCTCCCGGCTGTTGGCAGGAAGGAAAGAAAAGCCAGAGGCTGGTAAAACCTTCAGTCGGTTCTGCAGTTTGCAAAGAAATGTCTCTTTTTATGGTCTTAACTTGTGCTCTTGGCTACTTTGGAAATCTTCTTCCATGAGGAGAAGGTGTTGCGTGGAGTCCGATGCCTGGCGAGAGCCATCCTCCGTGAAGAGGAGAATGGGGCTCTCCAGACAAACTCCCTGCAGTGGGTGAGCGCTCCTCAGAATCGTTTTACCTTCTCTCTCTCTCTTTTGATTTTGTTCTTGAAATTAGAGAGGTTATCTCAAGGACAGTCTCTGAAATGAGAATGAGGAGGGAATTCTTTTCTATGAAGAGTATGGAAGGGACAATCGGGAGAATGATATTGGGGTTTAAAGTGGGGTTAATGACAGGTATTTTGCTGTGGATGGTGGCGGCCACGAAAACCTATTCATGGGAGAGCAAGGCGACACAAAATATCTAACTATTAGTGAAAGATCAAAGGAAAATAAAAAGCTTGGAGAGGAAAATCTTTGTCTGGAAATGATATATGGGCCTGTGGATGAAGGCTGGCCTCCAGAGGTAAATGTGCTGGGGGCTGATGGGGATTATCAAAAGCTGGGGAAAGATATCAAAAAAGATGGAGAAAAGCATTGCCAGCTAATGGTAGAGATTTATGGACCCGTTATGAATCACATTGACCTTATGAAACACCTTTCTCTCTCCCCAGCACCTCCTTTGCCCTTCCCTTCGATGTCCTTTCATTATTAAAAATGCATGTTTCCGTCCTCAATTTCATACATGGGAACACACTGACAATCAGAACCATTAGTCTTTGGAGCTCCAAAGACATGGGCTGAAGGTTTGAACAATGTGCAGAGGAAGCCAGAGTCCTTTCTTTGTCCCAGTTACACCATCACCTCAACCCTAGAAAGACGGTCCTCGAGCAGCAGCGCTCTCCTGGATTTCCTTGGGTTCTTGCTTAGTTCCTGGCCCTACAAAAGGCAAAAACCCAGCCTGAAATACAGCCCACTCTGGGAGAGCAGGCATTTATGTGACAGCAGAGGGATGCCAACCCAGGGATCCCCTGCCCATCCCTCCATTTGCAGATGGTTTTCCCAAGTGTCAGCTTGGTTGACAGTCCCGGAGAACAAGTGACAGAGGAGGTGCTTCCCATCTAGAAAGGGAACAAGTTCATAGTGACAAGTTCATAGTGACAAGAAGGAGAAGGAAGGCAGGAACAAGGAAATGCCCAGCATTTCCCAGAGACTGTAGGGAAATACAGCAGAAAAATCTCTCCCGGCTGCTTTCCTTCAGGCAGATAAAATATGGGGAATCTCCAATTTCCAGTACATGTTTTTGAATTGCCTGTTGAGTAAATTGTGGCTTTCCATCCCCATTACCCTACTGGTAGCTATCACTCATAACACAAATATACAAAATAAATTAATTAAAAAAAAAAAAGCCACACCAACTTGTAATGATTTTTCCCTGCTTAAGTTTTCAATTACATCAGCTATCTCATGCTCATTAGAAAGACACGAGCCCATATTCATTAAATGCAAAACTAACTTTCCAACAGCAAAAAGGCTTGGGTGAAGAGGGTAATGATTTAATTTTCTTCATTTCAGAGAATTACATCTTTTATCCTGGGGCAATACGCCTGTAAATGCAGACAAAGTGCTGCTTCAGACTTGGTTTAAATTCCTAATTTGGTGGAGCTATTTGGTAGGAAAGTCTGAATAAGGTCCGGGCCCCTATTTTGTCTTTTCCACTCGACCAAAGCAAAGTAAATGTTAAATTTACTGAGGATTCCAGATGCTATTTTCAAAAGTGACCATCTTCAGAAGAAAATTTATCTACATTTTCCTATATTAATCCCTACAAACGTTAGCCTATATTTGTAAAGATTCTTCTCTGCCTGAAAGCTCATATGCAGCGTCTACTGCAACATTCAAAACTTGTGGCATTTATCTGCTGTTAAAGAACACGTTCAGGAGCTCTCAGAATTCACAGTGTGTCCATAGGCACCTTCAGGTGCCCAGATATTTTAAAAATTGTAGTAAAATTAATCTCTCAGGGTGTGGATCTGGTTAGTCCCTGTCTGTTGGAGAGGAAAGGACTTCTACCACAAGTAAAACTTCAAAACTTGTTCTGTGGGTTTCTTGAACTTGCCTGAGTACATCAGGTATTTAATTCTCTCTGGTTTTCACTGTAAATTGCATCTAGATCTGGGAGACTTAAAAAAACAAAGGATGTATCAGTACTGGGGGACAAGAAAAAACAGCTGCTTTTTCTTCTAAAGATCTGCAAAATCATACCAGTTTCTGTGTGCAAATAACTCCAATGCAAAGTTCTAACTGGCAGAATTTTGCCTGTGAGAATAAAAAAAGCCCAAACAAATCAGATGGCGTGGTCGTGCATCCTCTGAAGGCGTCATGAACACAGACTCTGCGTCGAGACACACTTGCATTTCCTGTGCAAAGTTGCCTGTGAAACTGGGTTTCATTACAAGAGAAATACCAAAATCTAACAATAAATTTCAGGGATGTATCTATTTCATGGGAAGATACTCTCCTAAGACAAATCATTAGCTCTGAGCTTGGTCTTTTACACCGTTTATGTGAGCAAACATGTGCTGCTTCTTCTGGGCCTCTCACTGAGAAGCATCCTGGCTGGAGAAACCAGGGATGGGGGTTTTGCAGTGACTGTTGGTGTTGCTCATTAGGAAGTGAAAGTCATACAGTGCACCAAAGAGAAATGCCAAAAAAATCTACTCGTTTTGCCTTTGCTAAATCTTGCCCCAATTCTTGAATGTGAATCTCTCTGTCTTCTGCACGTCAGCAGAGCAAAGTCACTTGGACCTCATGTGAGAAATTATTTGGAAAAATCAAACCAAAAGCCTAGAAATACACATCTCTAGTTCCCCTAACGTGTTAGAAAACTAATTTGTTGATTGGCTAAAACAATAATTTAATTGCTAACGAGTGCACTTAATTGTGTACATCACATTTTATCAACCTGGATATTCGAGGTGCAGCAAAATACTTACGGGACCTTTACCTTCATCTGCTCAACTCACACGTTATGGTCACAGAGGAGGACTGAAGAATTGCCTTCCTAGGAAATATGTTTTTATCAGTAACCACTGATAAAATGGATGCAGGAAACACTGATTTAGTGGGCTGTGCCCCAGAGGCCAAGAACTTGTAACCTACGGAAAGTAGATGCCGCTTCTGTCATGAGGTATCTTTGATATATCGAGACCTGTGACCTTTCTGTTTGCCTATTGCTAAGCATAGCTGGGCAAGTTACTGGGAAAACCCAGAGCTTCCAAAATTCTTACTGGTTTTAGACATTTTTTCATGTATTTCTTCAAAGTTGTGCATGACTTTAATGACACAAGATGTAGCAGCACAGTTGTTGATTTTTTATGGACTAAATAAAATGAAATGAAAGCTGAAACAAAAAGTTTTAATGGAAATGTCACAACCGTTTCAGCAGGGAAAATATGACCAGTGCCAAAAATCCACGCTGAAAAGGCATTAGTGTTCAAACACAAACACAAAAATCTTTCCTTAGAACAGTTCCTCAGATCAGATTCTTCCCACCTGACTTCCCCTGTAGCTCTCCAATTTTTTTCCCCTTCCTTGTTGAAACTAATGAAACAGCTGTGTTTTTATCAACTGCTCCCTCCGCCCCAGAGGCAGGAGATTTCACTGGAGGGAGAAGCAATTTCTATAGAGAGTGGCACTTGGAGAGCCTTGGTACCGAGCGTGATGTGGGGACACCGCCTGAATGCAGCTCGGGACAGCAGCTGGAGCTGTGTTTCGACAAGCCTGTATATTGCAGCAACTTGCCCAACAACATCTAAGTGCAGATTATTGCTTTCAAGCCAAGTTTTTCTCCCTTGAAGTTTTCCTCTCCGTTTAATAAAGGAGCGGGGTTTGGGTTTCTCATTTCTCTTTTGCTGGTGGTGGCTACGGGGCTCTGCGGGCAGAGGGACAGAGAGAGCGAAATGTTCTGAGCAGCAGCTCAAAGGAGATGTGAGTTTTTCTTCTAAAATCTGGGGCTGCTTCAATGCATAAAGATCAGCTCTAGTTCCAAAATAGCTACCCAGGGCTTTGTGAAAGTCAGCGAGCTCCGGCTGCAAAGGCAGCCGCCCAGCATGGACGGAGTTCGAGCAGGGTACGTGGAGCATTTGATCATTTGGCCTTTTTCTTACGTAGCCACAAAGATAAAACACCCTCGTCCTGCTCCAAGCCCATCACAGGGCAAACCAAGCCAGGGGCCAGGGCAGGATTTGCTTCTGTTTGCAGAAACCTTTGCAAACAAGAGAATTAAAATCTTGGCTGCATCCCAAGCGTGTGACCCGGGTTTTGGCCCTTCAGTGTCATTGAACCCACAACTTGCAGGCCAAATGAGGCGCTTTCTGTGCCAGGAGGACTCCTCATCCTCACTGGACACTCCTCAAGGAGTGACTCTTTGATATGACTGCCTGGATGAATTTTTTTGGAGGTTGTTTTCAGGCAGGATCGTGTTCAAAGTGAGAGGTCAGGTTCTGAGGTTCAGTGAACTGCCTGGGTTTGGTTCTCTGTGACGGGGGTGTGTGCGCAATTTGCTCAGTGGAGGATGGTATTCCATGTGGGGATGCAGATGAAGGATGTCTGAGGGCAGAAGGGGTTCAAGAGACCTCAAAGCTCAACTCCATGCCCCGTCATAGCCTCCCAAATGGCCTCAGGACCCCTGTGGAGATCCAGATCGCATTCATCCCTTATTGTATTGGAAAACACCCCCTTGAAAGGCTTTGTTAGAGGAACCACAACTGAATTTTTGGGCTATCAGCTATCCCCAGTAAAATTAAAACACTTAAGGTTGCAGAGTACAGTCCATCTAAAAATCCACCAAAGAGCCATCTCTGAAAAAGGTGGGGGTTCAGGGGAGGGAATTTTGTGGAAATTGTGCAATGAGTGGGTCACCTCTTTCCTCCCTGAGAGAAGAGACAAGGACAGGTCTAGATGAAGGCAGCCAATGCAGCCCAAACTGCCTGCCCCCAGCTCATGGGGAGGAAACACAGGAGTGTTTCATCCCCTCCTTTCTAAGAAGGACCGCAACTGCCTCCTTCCTTTCCCAAACACGAGCCATTCTCACAAACCAGTTTGCAAACCTCCTCCTTCCACTCATGTGGTTCCTGTGGTGCTGTGTGTGGAAGTTTTGCGTCTCCCCTGAGTGTCTCCTGATTTCTGAGGGAGAGGAGAAGGGTGCAGCAGGGTAGGAGAGAGGAGGGAGGGATGGAGGGATGGAGGGAGGGATGAAGAGAGGAGGGAGGGATGGAGGGATGGAGAGATGGAGGGATAGAGGGATGGAGGCAGGACTGCCAGCCACAATTTGAATCTCATTTCCAGCTTCTTGCTGGCAGCATCCTGTGACTTCCACATCACAGCAATCTTGACATAACCTTGGAGGAGAGTCAAGCCAGAAATCCCAAGGCAGCCCGCAACCGCAGGGGGAGAAGGAAGGGGTGGAGGCGGGGATGAGGGGCGCAGCCTGGCAGCTCCGTGCTCTGCTTCTCCATGTTGGAGATGTTCCTCCTGGGTTTGAGAAATGGAACAGAGCTGGGAAGGGGGAAAAGCAGCAGTTGTAACTTCTTTAAAAGTTATTTCGTATGATTCAGGGTAGCTGGCTGTCATTTATTGTAGCCTAAAGCATGAAATGAGTTTTGGTGTATAGGCCCATGACCAGAGGGTGGGCTATTTCTCCTTGTTAGAAACATATCCCCTGTCTGCAGTAACATCTTTTTCTCTGAAAGTCTCTCTGTTGGTGGTAAATCTCAGCAGAAGTCGTGCAAGTTGGGGAAGAGCCACTTTTTTGCTGCATTTTGGCATTAAGATAAAATTGCAGTGGAGCTTGTTTGGGATTATTACTGTGCAACAGAGCGGGGTGGGGTGGTGGTGGGAGGGCAGGATTTCCAGGGAAGCCCTGCAGGACCAGAGCAAAGCCAAGTCAGAATCATGGTAGGTAACCCCAGACAACTTCATCTCCCTCAGCAGACTGACTCCTGAGCTCACTTCCACATGACACCCGAGATGTTTAAGAATATAAGTGGCGAGTCCTGCATCTTGCAACTGACAGCACACGGGAAAGCTCCATCCGACTCTGGAAACCCAAAGGGTATCCCCCAGATGTCAGCTGGACCCCGTGGGCACTGCATTTGCCAGGGTATCCCGAATTTATGGTGGAACAGAAGCACAGGAGCTACGGGAACATGTTGCGTTGTCACATCGGGCGAGTTCTGCAGAAACGTCTGTCTTTCTCGTGTCTCAGCACTCGCTGTGATTTTAAGTACAATGATTTTTCCCTGTCAAAAATAAACTTTGCTCTCAGAATAATTAGCACATCATCAGTTGGAGATAAGCCTCGTCTCCAGTGAAAGAATGGAGTTGTGTGGGTTATTTTTAAATAGCACAACAATATATGCCAGGGGGAAAAAAAAAAAAAGGCTTAAATTATTGGTTTTATTTACACGATTCTCCTGAACAGCATCTTCAAAAACATGTTTTTTAAAAAATGGCATTATTAATTGAGGGGGTTTTTTGAAGAGTATTTTTTGAAGTTTTGGGAGAGCTGGTTAAACACTTGAAAGTGACCTCAAAATAAATATCACAGAATTACGTGTCGTTTTACTGGGTTTTAGATGGTGCCTAGAGTTTGGACCAGTGTAAGCGCCTTCCCGGGGTGGGCGAGCATCTCTCCTCCCGAGAGCGGATCCAGGGCAGTCAGACTTCAATAATGTGGGGAATCAACCATCTGGCCCCAAACGAATCGACTTTACAGCCTGGCCCCCCAGCCCACCGTGGGTGTTGTTTCACTCCTGTGAGTAGCCCAAAGGCAGCTCCTCCTGCGTGTAGGAAGATGCTCCTCGCAGAAGGAGGTCGCGCTGGAGAAGGGTTGAGCTCAGAGATGGAAACCGGGTGAGGGATGGTGTGAAACCAGACAGCATTTCGCGCCGCGGCTCGTACCCGTCAGTGGGGTCTGGAGGCTTCAGCACGAGCGTTGCCGGGGTAAACAATCCTTTCAAAACTCCAGGCTTGCTTGTCCCCCTGGTTCTATAAACCTCAAGTCCCCCCGTGTATCCCCGGGAGGGACGCGGGGCTTTGGGGGCCACCTCCATCTGCGCCCCAGCGAAGGGACGAGCAAGATGGGGTAAGATCAGGCCCCAGCTCTGCGCCGAAGCCTGACCCTTTGTTTCGGCGGTGTCTCTGTTGGTGACAGATGGTGATGCTGTCCTGGTGAATTTGTTACCTTCTCGATGACATGCAATATGTCTGCATCCTGACAGTGAGAGGAGAGACTCCAGCTGTCCCCCCGGTAATTGACAGCAAGGAGCTGTTTTCACTTTTGACAGAGCTAAGAAGCATTAGCATCATATTGGCTACTAGGAGGGGTTTTATTATTATGTTTATCATCAGAGAAAAGTCATTGTGATGTGAGACCGGGTGGGGTTGGTTGGTTTGGGGGTTTTTTTGTTGTTGTTTTTACAACTTTGGAGCCGCTCCGGTTCTCCCGCGGCAAACTGTCGCATGCTCCGGTGGGAAAGAAAGGAGAGGGAATGGGGGCTCCAGCCACCAGCCCTGCTCCTCTCACACCGACTGAAATGACAAAATCCCAGCTCCTTTCTTCAGAAGCAGCGTGGGAGGTGGGAGGGGAAGGATTTTAGGATAATGAAAGTGCCAAAAACTGGGTCGCTGAGGTTAGCCAGGAAGAGGTCCTGTCCCATCTCTTGCACGCCTGATGCCTGCTGAGGTTGCTACTCGCTGCCAGAGTTTGGGGCAGAACCTCTGCTCTTTGGAAAAGAGAAAGAAAAATCTTCCTTTTCTGTGGGTTTTAGGCTCTGCTGGCTGGCATTCTGGATGATTTATGTCCGCTTTGCTTCCCTTTCGCTCTTGCTGTCGCGCACACGTACCCCTCGCCAGCAATAAAGGGCACCTCTCCCGCACCCTCATGGACTCGGCAGCAGCCTGCACTCTATAATAACTCCCTAATAAGATTTGGGGGAGTAAAATCAACTCTGAGCACATAAGTCACAAAGACATCCATACAACAAAGACTCCTCCCTAAATTAGATTCGAGCTGACCTAAAACAAAGGTTGGGTCTCGTTGCAGATCTAGCAACAGCAAAGCCACCGAGAGGAGCAGTTCCTTCAGAAAAAAAAACCCAAGCTGAGTATTTCTTGCTGATCTTACCAGTTGTAGCTCCCTGCATGAAAACCATGCACTGTTACACCGCTGAAATGTTATCAGAGGAAATAAGCCATTGCCATGAAATTTATTCAGGGCATTCACACAATCATATCTATTCTCCTAGGTGTTCCTGCTCCGGCAGGGGGATTGGACTAGATGATCTTTCAAAGTCCCTTCCAATCCCTGATATTCTGTGATTCCTCTCGATGTCTTCCAGAGACAGGAGGGTCACCCATGATTTTGGGTCGCTCTTGTGTCTTCTGCATTGGTCTAGCACCCACAGCCATGGGACACCGGTCCTGGGCAAGAGGGTGCTGATATCAGAGACTGATGAGATGATATGATCAGACATCATTTCATGATGGAGTAGTGAGTATCTAAGCGTGAGAAAACAAACGCAGCCCAGCAAAGCGATCTCAGAAGGAAGGTTTCTCCTGGCACAGTACCCAGCCCAGCGCTGCTCCTGTATCTTCTGGTGCGTGGAGAGGGGTGTCCCACGGATGGTGTGTTCACGCAGGCACCGGGGACAGGCAAGGCAGGAGCAGGGAATGCTACGTGCTGCACGAGCAAATTTAGCTCTGCAGGAGGAACCTCAACCTCAGCTATTTCTGGGCACAGAGCATTTGTTTAATTCTCATTTCAAACTGTTTCGGGACTGGACGCTGAATATTATAATCCCACTATATTCTCAGTCGGCTTTGGAAATTCCCAGGGAACTTTAAAAATCTCCAAAGTGACTTCTGTGGATTTCTAAAGAAAAATAATATAAATAAAATATACCAGTTCTGCCAGGTTTACAAAACATCCTTCAAAGTTTATTGAATTGTGTCCTGAATCTTTCTTTAAAGAAACATGCCTTCAACTCCGGTGTCTGCAACCAGGTCCTCTGTGAAAACAAATCCACAAAGTCAAACAAGCAACAAGTATTTGTCAACTCTGATTTATTATTAATCCGGGCATTTTAACAACAGTTGCTACAATTCTTTGCCAGTTTCTTCAAACGAGGATTGATTTTTAAGTCTCATTGAGTACCTTTGTTGAAAGGGCCTTTTCCCAGATAGCTTTAAATATGCAAGGCTCACACTCGGCTGACTAAATCCTGAACTTATCGATCAGAAAGCATGGCACCGACCTCAGAAATTAGCTGGCTTGGGAGCAGCATCAAACTTCTAAATTCATATCAGTGTTGACACGAGTGCGTGACAAAAACCCGAGCCAAATTAGTGCTACACAGAAAGCCCGGTTGCTGGTCCTGGTTTGGGGCCAAAAGCTTGCCTCATACCTTGGACCAGAGCTCGGAGGAGGGTAAACTTTACCTTCCAGCCTTTTCATTCAGTAATTCCTGAGATCCAAAGCTTGATGCAAAAGAAATGCTCGTGTCCATATCTCTGCAGGCATGGGTGAATGAGTGCTGCTGGGCATCTGGGCTTAGGGACCGGGACCAGAATGGTGAGCCCCTGGAAAGCCTGTTGCCTTGTTTAAGAGTGAGTAGATGGTCTAAGAGTGGAGTGGATGGATCTTATCCATTATGTGCCTTCGTGAGCTGGTATGAAATGATTCCTATTCCTTTCAATACCGTGGTGTGGACTGCGCCTTCCTGGGTCCAGTTGTGAAAGAGAGCAAGGGAGAGGGCATGGGACTGGGAGCAAGGGGGGAATCTGCTGCGTAACCAGTATTTGTCAGAAACAGGAGTAATTGCTGCTCTTTGGTGTGATTTATTGAGGTAACAAAGGTTAATAAGAATGCCACTCAGCCAGTTTATTCTATTCATTTTCATGTCATTACAACATATCAGGCTCGGTGCAAGTTGCAGCTGGGGTAAGGACCGTGTCTCTCCTGGAGAGGTGCTCCGTTCTCCTCCTGTCCACCGAAGCCCCTTGCTGGGGTGGGCTGGGGGCTTGGAGCCAAGCGGGAGGGTGTCTGCAGAGGGTGGTCACCGTGGGTGTCGAAGGATCGCCTCACTCTTCATGTCTGAGAGATCTGAAATTTTAGACAAATTATGGAAAGAGCTGGCATGAGCGAAAGTTAATTTGGGGCCAACATTCTGGAGCGACGCTTTGCTGGAAGCACATAGGAGTGAGGGGCAAGGGTGGGCAGCGAGGGGGTGGAAAGCAGCCTGCGACAGCAGATCTCCCCACGGGATGCCCGAGGGATGGAGGGGGCTTCTGTGGGAAGAGGTGGATAATGCAAAGGAGCCGTCTGTCATGCAAATGTGGTAGCGAGAGGAGTATTCCTGGGTGAGCTCCCGGGTCCGCTCCAGGGAGCGGGGAAGGCTTTATGGTGGGATGCTGCTGCTCCAGCCCCCGGGGCTCTGCTGGGGGAGCCTCTCCTGCAAAGGGAGCAGAAGGAGGGGCAGGAAGGAGAGTGGGGCAGGTTGGGATTACTTTGTTGTTTTGTTTAGGATTTGGCAAAAGCCAAACCCCCCCAACTCCAATGTCTGAAAGTGAAAAAGACTGGCATTTCAAACTAAAGAGATTCTTTGTCCGTTGATGAGGCTGCCATGACCCAAGCCTTCCTACTGGCTGCCCCCACCTAATGAATTTGTATTTAGGGTGTAGGGATTTCAAACATATTCCAAGCAGAGCTTTCACTTACCAGCATTCACTGGAACCATCTTTGTCCTGCTGTGTTCTTTCATTGCAAAGACCTATCCCAGGTGACCATGCTGTCTTCTTGGGGTTTACAGAAAGGAGTCATCAAAGCTTGGAAAGTTAATGGTAGATGATTCCCTGCTTTTCAGGAGCCAGGGGTTGCTGCTGAGTTGTGTACAAAGTACTGTGGGAGCTGCAAAGGGCCCAAGTTTCCAGAGTTCCTCAACAACCGCAGCTCCCAGCAAACTCAAGCATTTTAGGAAGTCATAGAATCACAGAATCATTCAGGTTGGAAAAGTGCCTTGGGATCATCGAGGCCAACCATCAGCCCCACTACAAAGTTCTCCCCTACACCAGATACCTCAACACCACATCTAATCGACTGTAAGAAGTCCATCAGACTGTTTTTTTCTGAGTACCAGTGTCCTCATGGGGTTCAGCCACACACACAACCTTACAGATCCCCTCCCATGGCCTCAGCCCAGCCCCATCCCTCAGTTAACCCACACCCAAACAACTGCAGCCTTTAAATCCCCACTTCTCCCCCCCCACAACTCAGGATGAACGAGGTGCAGGGGCGGCTCTTTGTGTGGGAGAGGGTTAAAGAAAACCCAACATCTTGCTACAGATCATCCCTCCCTTCCCACCCACTTCGGGGCTGGCAATCTCACTCTGTTCTTTCATCCAAGTGGGCATCAGCACCAGCCCCGTATTCATAAGTGTCAAGAGGTGTTGATGCACACTGCATACGGCACTCGGCTGCTTTTGCCCACCCCGGAGACTAAATGCCTCGCACCTCCACTCGGCTGCTGGGACTTGGCTGGCTTTCAGATTTTAATGTTTTGAAGGACTTTGACATTTTTCCAGCTCGCTCTCTGCTGTTTTTCACCGCTTGCTCAGTGAGGTACCTGGCCTGCTTTTGTTCTGGGAAATGCGTTGATAAATTAGCAGTCGCCGGCTACGGCAAACGCTGCTTTTTCTGCATTGCTTTGACCAGTCTCAGCTCCCATTGTAAGGCATGAGATGGACAGCAAAGGACAGCAATGCCTCCAAGTGCTGTGAAGTGTCCATCTGATTGCTCCAGCTACAGCTGAGGGGAGAGGTGTGCATAAAGTTAGTTGGAAAACAGCAAAAAGAAGGACAAGCCTTCACCCACGGTGGTTGGAACCCTAACGCTGATGGTGGAGCAGCCAGCTCACATGTCATCTCACGCCCAGCTGTTCAGGAGAAGTGGCCTTGCTTGGAAACCTGCCTGCTGCAGGGTTCCAAATTTGTCCTACAACAGACTTTGTTATTGAAAGAATTGTTGGTGTGGATGAAAGCTTCTTCAGATATTTTTTTTGAATACTTGGAAAGTCCTTGAGTATTTTCTTGACGTTTTCTAACCCTTTGGGGGCAGGCCATTGGCATGTGTGTCTGTTGATATCTCAGAGACATGACAGGAACCCATGGAGGAATATATCTAGTTAGTGCTGCCTGGTTTGGGACTGAGAGCAGAGCTGTAGGAGCTATACAGAGACCCAAAACTCAGCCAGGAGGAGTTTGCCCAGTAAAGCCCAGTAAAGAGATATGTGTTTTAACAGGTATCTAAGCTAGCTCATTTCAGTCTTTGTCTGTAAGCCTTCGCTTTTTTGGGGTAGTGGCAGTACTTCATGACTGGATCATGAAGAGTCATGAGCATCAAGGTTTTAACACTTCTAATTAAAAAATCTGTCTCTCAGTAGTTTCCACATCTATGGGGTTGTGAAAGGCTGGGACACAGCCCAGGATTTGCAGCACTGACCTCTGAGACTCCAGCACCTGAGGTCTCTAGGCAGAAAAGCACAAACGTGCTCACAAACCTCTTGCTCACCCATCAGCCCAAAGCAGAACCATGAACTCTACTGCAGGGCCCCAACATGTGTGGACACCATCAGGCCCAGTGACTTTCCATAATGCTCCTAAACCCCTTGGTGACACACTGGGTGGGATCCAGTTGCCTGAATGTTGCTCTCTCTCTCCATTGGTGGTGCTCTGATGTGTCACCAGCTGCAGCACTGATGGGTGGAGGTTACTCATGGCTCCCATGTCATGTCTGCAAGCCCCTCGAGGATGACTTGGTTACATCACGGAGTGTGAAATAGTCCTTGTTTGAAAGGCTGAATGCAGCAGAAGGAACACAGGGAGGGGCACGGGGCCATCAGAGGCAGGGGATGAGGCCACAAAGGTCCTTGGGGCCAGAGCATGCTGCTTGCTTTCCTTTGGTGTGGCTGTGTTGTTCTGCTCCATCATCATCTTCATGCTGAGGCATCTGCCTCAAATTTTGAGCCCTTCCTGCTGTCACACCAGCCATTTGAGTCCTACCACTGCATCTCCTGGTAATCCCTCAGTGTTGGAAACCCTCTTGTCCTTCTCTCCATTTCCAAAGCTGGTTTTTGTGATGCTGTTGCAGCCTTTTCACACCACTCCTGCTCCTCCCTGCTCTCCCCATCAACCCTCAGACACCACCCTGTTTTCAGGGCAGGACCCGTTGCCAGATCCTGACCCAGCACCTGTCAGGGGAGCTGGAGGAGGGTTGTTCCTTGCACAAACCCATCCCTCACTCCAGGTCCTACTCACCACTTTCCATCACTGCTTTCAGCTGAGAAGCCCAAGGGCTGAACAGATATGAAGAAGCATGAACTGAGGGTGGTTTTGGTCATTTCCAACTTTGCTGTGAATCTTTGTGTATCCATTTCTGTAACGCTGTGAAGCATTTTCCTTCAGATACCTACTATTTTCCCAGAAAAATCCTTTTTCTTTAACCTCATGGCAACTCTCAGCCTCTAAGATGCATCCATGAACATATGTTTGCCTTTCCTTTGGTAGAGAAGGGCACAATTTCTCTCTCCCCCTCCAGGTCCCATAGCTCTTGTGGTAGAACAAGACCTTGGGCTGGAGCAGGATGAGTCCTGCTGACCCAAGCTTGGCTCAGGAATCGCTGGGTTCCTCCAGGCCCTCCCCCGCCTTGTAACATCAAGGTCTTTCTTCTTTGTAGCAAGGTTAGGCTCTATATGTCTTAACCATATGCCCCAAGTGAGGAATTCATTAGCATTCATTATGCATTCATAAGAAACAAACGGGCAGAGGAGTGGGAGGTTTTGCAATTCGTCCCAGCTGCTCCTTCACACCCGGCCTGACGGGAGGGGGACCCGCCGAGCCATGGGCCCCTGCCACGCTGGCCACTGTCCTGCTGCAGGGGCATCAGCTGAGCCACCACCCTTGCACACCCACCCTTGCACACCCCTCCTTGCACAGCCACCCCTGCACACCCACCCTTGCACTCCCAGCCTGGCACCCCCACCCTCGCACACGCTTCTCTCCCCGGCAGGTTCTCAGCCGACAGTCCCCGTCTGCCTGTGTGAGTTCCCCATCGCTTCATTTAACTCTTCAGCATAAGCTGATTACAGAGGGCAATGGCTGAAGCATAAATCTGGCTTCTTGCTTTTTTTCCTCTCTTCTTTCCACCCACCCCACCCCTTACCCCATCTTGGTGGTGACACCTCGATTCCCTCCCCTGCCCCATTTGTGCCCCACACCAGGAAGCCAAGGCAGACAGCTCCAGACCCTGCTGTCCTTGGGGTCCTGAGATGTCCCCACACTGAGGGAAGAAAAGAAAATCTTGATGGTTTTAAACAGTAGCAAGCGCTTTACAGTCTTTCAGAGACATGGGGAGAAAGTCAGCTCAATCCTTAGATGTAATTAGTATCTGGGTGAGAGTTTGGGTCAAAATGAAGTCAAATAAATACATTATCATAGGGTAGAGTCCCAGGGCACAGTGCACAGAGCTCTTGGCTCTCATTGGTGCAGAGAAGCTCTTGCTTCAAAGGCATCAAATAGCAGTTGTGGGTTATCTTTTATTTTATTCCTTCATTTCACTTGGGAATGAGAGAAGGGTTTCAGGCTGCCTGTGAGAGGACACCTCTTGAAGACACAGGTAATAGGCAGGAGAGGGGTGAAATGAGCCCAACCTGGGAGAGAAGGGAGAGTTGGTTTTCAAAAAGCTCTTAAAGAGAAACACAAAATACTCAGTCTCTGCTCAGGATTTGGGGTCCCAGCTCACTTGAGAGGAGCTTTTTGAACCTGCCTGGGTTTTGGGTTGTCCTTTCAGAGTAACGTGGACCCATTTCAGCCTCCTTTGACAAAGCCCAGCCCCTGGAGCCAGCAAATGCTGCTAACGCTGCCACCTGCTACCCTGACATTTTTTTTCAGTAAATCTACTGAGCAAATCTAGAAATCCAGCCCAGGGGAAAATTTGTAAGTCTCAGCTGATGTGTTCAGAAATAAATTCCTGGTGTCACTGGCACCCGAGTATCACCTGGGACCCCTCCATGGCGAAAGACAGCTCTTGGCCAGAGCCTTTTCCACTCTTTGCTGTGCTGCTGTGAAGCCTGACTTGCCTCCTGGTGGAAGGTCTCATTACAGCAAGGAGGGTTTCCAGCTCCAGGAGGGATCAGAAAAAGCAGGACATGAGCTGCAGGCACCTTCAGATGAGGCTGACAGGGACGCAGGTGACCGGTGTGGTCCTAAACCAGAGCCAAGGAGTCACAGCGTGGCCCAGCTCCATGTGCACCACGAGGCACTGCAGGAATGAGATGTCCGTGTCACGGGGTGTGTGTGTGTGTAGGGGAGTCTCCTAACCCAGCAGACCCCAAAAGCAAAGAGAACAGAATGAAAGAGTGAAGTGAGCTAAATGAAAGAGCCCACAGCCCTTGGAACTGCTGCATGTCTGCTGCCCCTGTGCTACTGCACTTCTCCCCACAAGCTCTCCTTTCAGCAATGGAATAGTATAGAATATCTCTAACAACAACAACATGAAAAAAAAAGTAAAATAGTCCTTATGGGCTTCTACCCTGCTGAATGGGGGAGGAACAAAGCTCACAGGTTCTGAAGAAGACTGCATGAATGCAGCTCAGTGCCCAGCTGAACTGAGGGATGCCTTGTACAGGGGTTTATGGATTCAGAGAATTGTCAGAGTTGGAAGGGATCTCTAGAGACCACCCAGTCCCACTCCCCTGCACAAGCAGGGTTTCCCAGAGCACAGCACTCAGGGCTGCATCCAGGTAGGGCTGGAAGGTCTCCAGAGAAGGGGACTCCACACCTTCCCTGGGCGGCCTCTGCCAGGGCTCTGCCACCAAAGGGCTCTGCCCCAAAGAAGTTTCTCCACATATTTGAATGGAACTCCCTGTGTTCCAGCTTGTGCCCATTGTCCCTTGTCCTGTCACTGGGAACCACAGAAAAGAGTCTATCTCCATCCTCCTTCAACCCACCCTTTAGGCACTTGTGAGCATTAATAAGGTCTCCCCTCAGCCTTCTCTTCTCCAGGCTAAAGAGTCCCAGCTCTCTCAGCCTTTCCTTGTAAGGGAGATGCTCTAACTCCTCCATCACCTCTCTTGCCCTACGCTGGACTCTCTCCAGCAGTTCCCTGTCTCTACTGAACTGGGGAGCCCAGAATTGGATGAAGGATTCCAGTTGTGCCCTCACCAGTGCAGAGCAGAGGGGGAGAATGACCTCCCTCAACATGATGTTCAAGGGGGTGGGAGGGCTTTGTAGTATGTTTTATTCTGTTAAACTGAGCGGAGGTTTTCCTCCCCGAACTACAGTGACACAGGCACAGCCCCATCCCCATCCCCATCCCCATCCCCCTCTCCTCCTCAGTGGTTCTGCTCCATTTGCTGGATCCCTCTTCTCCTCCCCAGCCCCTTCAAAATGCCTTGGACATCACTGCCACCTTCTCCACTGTCCTTCAAAGGTGGTGATGGGAAGCTGGAAGCCAGGAACCTGTTAGAAATATGTCTGTGATGAGTTCTCGCGCTCCCCTTGTGCACGGGCATTTTTAAAGTGAGGAGCTGCCAACCAGCAGAGGTTTCAGAAGTGCAGGTAATGAGTGGAAAATTCAAGTTATTGGAAATCCCAGCAGGTCTCTGCTTCTCCCAGTTCCATCCCACTCACACTGACCTGGTGGCCATTGAGATGAGCCAGCACAGGCAGCCGGAGCCGGAGCGGGCTGCTCCCTGCACGGATCATTTACACCACGTGTACAACCTCCACCACAACATCTCTGCCAGAGCTGCAGAGAATCCTCTTTCCATTTTTCCCCAGCTCTGCTGCCAGAGCAGCATCTCTTCAGACCATCACCTGGAAACAGCCATATCCCAGCCGCTCTCTCCTGGCAGGCACGTCTTCTCTGCTTTGCTCATTCTTTTATTTATTTATTCATTTATTAGTAGTATTTTTTTATTAGCATGAAACAAAAAGCTTCATCTTTGACCTGGAAGCAACTTTAAAGGGTTTGGAAACTGCTCATATCTATAAACCTCTAACGAGTCCACGGCTCGGGCTGTCTACCTGGCTCTGCATCCCTCAAAGGGCAGCGAGGCAGGGAACAAGCCTTTCCTTTGCAATGAGCCACTCTCCAAACAAACAGGGAATCGGAGCTGTGTGGCCCCCTCATTAGCAGTCTCACATCAAGGACTTTCATGCAGCAAAATTAACTATTTTTTGTAGGATGTTTAACAAAAGAAGAGATACTAATGAGGTTAGTTAAAGGGTGGCCCTCTTTCATTAGCTCTGCTGGGCTAAGTCTGCCAGTGAGGAACTATCAAGAAGATTGCTTTTTTTAATTACTCTGTTAATTGATATAAAACAAAAAGGACGCAGATTAGTTGCATGCAATTAGCAAATTAATTCTTGGCAATTACAGACTTAATAATGGAGTACTTTTGCTGCTGTGTGTTGGGTTCCGTGGCCTATATTCATTGCCTGTATGAGCTGAATAATTTATTTTTTATTTATTTTTAAAAAGGGAACAGTAGTTAAATATAGACACGCACACGTTTCTTTGGAATCCTCTCAATAGCAAGAGGAGGGAGATAAAGTGCATTTTTCACCTTTGACACAGCGGGAATGTCTGTGTTGCCTTGTTAATGCTGAAGCCTAAGGTGATGGGTAGCACAGTGCTGCTTTCCTGCCTAATTCTGGCTCCTGTGCTCGTGACTTCAACAGACAAAAAGCACCTTTCTGAATGGGGCCGACAGGCACCAGTATTGGAAATCAGGTCCTTAGGGTCTCACCTCAATTTAGGACTCTTCCCAGGCTGCAGTGCTCAAGCAGAGCAAGTAGGCTGCAAAATACCCCGATTCTCCTTGAAAAGTCACAGTTTTGGGGTGGGTGCTGCTGAATGTTGGCAGCAGAAGTATGACAATGGCAAATTCCCTTTGCCATCCATCCAGAGCAGTGGCATGCTCTTCTCTTTCCTGGACATGGCAGGAGGAAGAGAAGGAGGGCTGGCAGAGAGCAAGATTGTCTGGTTGTCCTTGTCTGCCGCCCTTCGATGGGCAGGGTGTTGGGCTGGAGAGATGGTGGTATATCCAGACTCAAGGAGTGAGATTGAAATACGTCACTGTGTTTGACTGGGTGAATTTTTCAGTCAAATTAGGATGATGGGTCTGCAAAACTGCCTGTCAGGTTCGGTTTTTTTGGAAGAGGAGGAGAAAGCAAAGCAGGTGGGAATGCCTCCTCTGAAGCTGCAGAGGAGCTGGGCATTTCCATGAACCACGAGGGCAGGGAGCCTGTTATCCACGCCCACGAGGCCCTCCTTGGGTTCGGCTTTGTTCCCTCTCTCCCCTCTTTTTTTTCTCCACCTGTGGCTTTTCTTTCCAAGTGAACTTGCAGAGAAGCCAATGGTCATGTCCATTGTTTTCCTTTTGTTGTTTTCTATTTTTCTTATTTCACTCAAGACCAAGACCACTTATCTCCAGGGGTTGATAACAGGCAAGCAGGGATCAGGGGAGAAGGGGTCCTGCACTGAGACACACGCACAGAAATAGAGGTGGACACGTACACCTGGAAATGCTTAATACACAGAAGTTTAGAGGAGAAGGAGGATTTTCTTTCAGACTTTGGTCTGCTGGGGACCATCATTCTGGTCTGTACTTGGAGAGCACCTGCCACAACAAAGGGCCATGGTGGGGGCCTCTCCTTTTTTCAGTCAAATTCGGAATAACATTGATAGTTCCTTGTTGGGATTGTAGAATGTCAGTGATGCCTGCAGAGCACCGGGTGCAGAGAGGTAGGGAACGAAGGAGCTCACATCCAGTGATGCATTTCCATGTGTCCCACTGACTCTGGTCTTTAGTGGATGTATCATTCCATGCAATTCCTCCAGTCAGCTCTCAAGTGCTCCGAAATGTCCTTTCTGGCAACTGAGAGACCCTGTTCTGCTGGGTAATTGCTTTGACTCCATATATTTAAATAGTGAAAACAGTCACTGAAGATGTTATTAGTGCATTTATTTCTTCCTGGACAAGCCCTCGCCTTGTAAATGAGGTGGGAAACCCCACGCGGGTGGGTACGTGGGCAACGGGAAGTCCCGGGGAATCTCCCATGGGATGCAAGGTTTCACTGCGAGGGCATGAGGCTTTCTGCAGCCATGTGTCTCCCTGCAGCCCTGTCAGTTTCCCAGGCTGAGATCTGCCTTAAGATCCTTATATGGAGGATACCTGTTTGATTTCATTGTTACTTTTAAACTCCTTTTAACAGTGGCTCATTTCTTTAACCCATTCCTTTTGCTCTTAGCGGCTGTCGGGAGGTTTTAGCCGAGAACATACAATTTTCATGCATATAAACCAGCCTGTTTCCACCTCGTTTCATCTAAACCACTTCTGAGTCTTAAAGCATTGGACACACCGTAAGTGACTCTCAGGGAAGCGAGAAGATCATCTGATGTGTTCAGTGCTTTGCTTCACGTGAATTTTCAGTATTGACAGGGAGAAAGAAACCTGAGAAGGGAATAGATCAGACTCGCTCTTAGAGGACTCTTAAACAAGAAAATAACCCAGCAATCAATAATTGGGTAGTTTTCTTACAACTTTGCAAGCCCAGAGTTTATTTCCAAAGCCCCACTTCCAAGTACCCATCTCTCAAAGAGTTGTTTAGCCACAAATTGCTGATTAGTTCAAATTTAAAGCGCTGGCACCCTGAGCTTTAACAAATGAGATGGACGTGACTAATGTGCCGGTGAGCACCACCACTTCTCAGGAAGCATCAGGCTTCTCCAACTTTCTAAACAGACATTAAAATCCAAAAGCAAGAGCCAGCTGTAAAATGAAGCCAGGGACTCCATACCCACGTGCTAAATGTTTGCGTTACTGCAAATCTGGCATTTCCTCCACATTAATGGTGGCAGCCATGAAGCTGGGCAGCAGGAACGGGCTGAAGCACCTGCAGAGAGCTTCCCGGTGGCTGGGAAGTGTCAGCCAAGGATGTGATCATAGCCTGAGGGTCAGATCCCACCTCCTTTCCCACTCCAGCCCGTCTCTCTGGCCGGGTGCAGGTTGTGACCCTCAGTGTTTTGTTTTCCCCAATGTCCAGGCACAGTGGGGGCTGCCCGGCATGTCTAGTACCACTCAGCCCTGTTTGTCCTCCCTCCCCAGTCCTTACTGGGACAGGGAGAGCCAGCTGAAATGTCTTCTTTCCCCTCCATGAGGCAATTCAAACTTTGGAGGCTGCTTAATAAGGGTTTTGGAGGAAGCAGCCACAAGGGAAGGCAGTTGCTGCCTCATGATTTAATGTTGTGGTATTTTGTGGTATTTTCTCTTTCCTCCTTGTCTTGAGTGCCCAACAAAGCTATTGTTTAGGATACATTACTTCCCACTTATCCAAGCTTTTCAAGGGAAATTATTCCATGTAACCATCCTCTTTTCGCTCAATATTCCTTCCCTGCAAAAATATGTGTCTTGCTTTAAATTCTATTCCTTTTTGGTTTGGTTTTTTTTTTCAAATGAGACATCTTGTTTATTCCCCCCTCCCCCTGTCTTTTCTCCCCCCTTTCTGTGGCTGCTTCTCCTGCTGGTGCTGCATTGCTGGTTGCCAGATAAATGTTTTTCTTTCACTTTTATTGTAATTTATTGATTCCCCACACCCCCTTATGGGCTCATAACCTTTTGCTTCTACCAAATAAAGCACTAGGTACTGAAAACATACTTTATAAAAACTTACAGTTAAATTAAAATAATGAGGGCATGCTCAGGTCAAACACTGTCAGATAGAACATGAGAAGACCTGACCCACAAAACCAAAGCCAGCAGCATTATCTGACCTCTCCCTCTTGTCCCACACATGGAGGACATTTGTTCCTCACACCTCTGAGGGGTTTCTGCCTTCCCCCGTCCCACCTGCTCCCTTCCCCATATGTAAATGGGTTGTGATTTGTTGGATTCGATCACTGCTTCCTCTCCCTTCTCTGGGAAGGAAAGCCATCGCTTTTCTGAATGGTCTCTTTCTGGTGTAACTCCCTTCCTGGCCAGTGCTCACAGTCCTTCAGGAGAACTTATATTGGTATTTTCAGGGAACTTCTACACAACTGGAGGAATTTGTTTCTTCTCCAGCCCTTGCTTAATGTCCCATGGAGACATAGCCCCCTTTCCCGGATCCTTTGCCACAGGCGATCCCCATACATGCAGTGACCTACACAATGATCCAGGAGGGTATGATCTTCCCTGTTACAATCATTTCAGTCCTGATTGTAGGAGATGATGTTCTCCCACAGACCCCATTGGCGTCAGACTTGTGTGGTCTAGGATTTTACAAGATCTAGATTTCTGGGGACTGACTTCTGCTAAATCTGTCCACCAGTATCTCCTTTGAGCTGGCTCTGAGCCCTGTCCACAGGAAGCCTGGCACATAAACTGGAAGCTGACACACCACAATGTACTTAGATGTTTGGCATTGATTTAAATGAGAAAACCAAAGCTTAGTCAGAGGTTTCTATGGGTGGTGTCACCTTTCTGCCCAGCTCCCATCCTGCAGATCCCTTCTGCTGCTCTTTCCTCTCAACTCCACCCTCGGAATTGCCCAGTCAGGTTTAGGACAAAACTCTTCTGAATGTAGTTTTGGGCTTTTTTAAGCTGAGAAAAACCCTTGTGGAACAGAGAGCAGCTCTGGGGCTCAGCAGTTCTCAGTCTGTCCTCAGTACTGTCATAGCAATAATTATTTATATATTGTTTTTCCCAATATTTTTTTTAACTGACTGCAGCAGGACTGAGAAAACAAAAACAAAACAAAAAAAAAAGCCACCTTTTTTCCTTTTTTTTCCTTTTTTTTCCTTTTTTTTTAAATACATGTACATGAACCTTCAGAGAGAGAAGGATGCATTTACCAAATCATCAAGATATACATTAGTGTTCAACAGTATAGGTTCAAGAAGCTGTGCCAGATCCTCCAAGTTTTCCTTACACCTACGACCATATTTCATCAATAAATTTGCTATCTAGACAGTACACAAAACTAAAATTGGCCCAGCAGCTGACAGCCTGGGGACTGAGCTGGGGACTGGCAGAGCTGGCAGTGTTTGCTAATTGAGTTAAAAGACAGACACCCTTTTTCTTAACCGGGAGAGTCTGACACATTTTCTGGGGTCAGGCACAACGGGATCCCCCCTCCCTCCCCCCAGCACTTACCAAAGGGTCTCTTTTTAAGCAGCAAGACAGGCTTGGATTCAGGTATCCAAAAGCTTGCAGGGCTCAGACTGTGTTATTTGCTTTTTCACAGTCAATAGGCAATCGTACATGACAACAAAATATTGGATCTCGCCTGCAGCGCCCTATAGCCTTTTCCTTTAATGTGCCAGCACTGAGAAAGAAACTTCCACAAGTTGTGCAAATCACTGCTGGTCAAACTGAAACTTCGCTGTAGCATGAAATGCGAAGTGGCACCGTAGCTACAACTAATGGAGCTATCATGGTCCTAAAAGTAACTCTCAGGGCACCTTAAAGGGATTCGTTTCTTTCCATCCCGCCTCCCCTGGCTGGTGGGGGCATTTTTCATTGTTTGTATCTTGGTCCCTGTTTGGGCTGGTTGTTAATCATCAGGCACTGGGACTTCCAGGCACGTAAGAGCCTGCTTGGAGAAAGCTTGGACAATGCATCATTTCAGCTGAGGATAATTCTGAGCTCATTATGACCCCAAATGTACTGCAGATGAAAATACTGTGGCCGGGAGTGTTTGTGGATCTGGTTTTTTTGGAAGAAGAGTTCAGCTCAGGCAAGATATCCAGTGGGGGCACAGCAGGACTGTGAGATCCAGCTGAGGACAACAGAGGTGCAAATCCAGCCCCAAGCTCACCCCCATACCTGGTGTATCTTCTCCCAAAGAGGGAGTCCAGCCTCAGTCCCATGTCAAGGTCCAAACTGGTCCAGCTTGGCTGGATGTGGCGTGGCCAGCTCACAGCCCAGTTTTAATATGCCAGAAGCCCCTTCATAAAGAGAAGAACCTGATCGTGGAAATGGGAGCGGAAACATCATTACATTTTCAGAGTAATGAGCATGGCCCCCACTCTGTAGCTAATTAAAAGTGTGGAAGTCTTATTTCAGCTGTAATCAACCTAAATCTTCGCTACAAGCATAGCAAATATTTTTTTTTCAATGTGTGGGGCTTTACTTTTATGTTAGTCAGTCAGCAGGGGAAGAGAGAGGAGGTTTTCCTCCATGGCAGGAGAAGCTGTTCCGAGTTCTTTCCTTGACCCTGCAGTTCCCACAGGGGCAAACGCAGTCAGTCTCCTCTGATTTAGGGACAGTCACCTGTCCCTAAATGGACATGGAGGTATTTCACTGCTTCCTTCAGGTTTTCAGCCTAAGCTAGGATGTGCAGATGCTTTTGTAATAATATACCAAAAAAAAAAGATAGAAAAATAGGTAGCTCATCTCTCTTAAGCTTGAAAAATGGGTTGGTTCAAATTTTAGGTGCATTGTTTTCTTCTCTTGCCTGTTCTCCCCATCTGAGCCACATCAGAGACCCCGATGCCCTTCCCAGTGTTTCTAAATGGCTGGAGGAATCCTGCTGAGGCACACGTGGGGAGAAGATGCGTAAGAAAAACCTCCAATTAGTATTCTAATAAGAATTAGGCACCCAGATTTCTTAGACAGCTTTGCAGTATCAGACATGAAGCACAAAGGGATCTTCTCCCAAGCTGAGGGGCACAACACCCTCGGTGGAGCAGGCACAGAGGAACTGCTCTGGTCTCCCCCACTCTCAGCAAATGATTGTTTTCTTCCTCGAAGGCTCTTCATTTTATTTGTATCACGAAATGTGGACTTGTGGAAAATATCCTGCTCCTTTAGAGAGCTGCAACGCTGGCCGGTGGGCAGGCACTGCATGTGTTGATATGGAAAAGATAGAGGCCTTTTTCTGCTGGCTTTTCTGATAAAAAAAATAAAAGGCAAAGGTATGTTGAAAACACTGAGCACACAAACGTGTGTGCACACAAACCCTCCAGCCTCGGCACACGTATTCACCAGGGCTTCGAATTAAACCCCAAACCGTGCAGCTGTGATCTGTACAGATTAGAAGTGGGCTTAGATTGCAATTAAGCCAAGGGAAGTCAGGAGCTCAGATAACGATTATCAGGTTTGCCTATTTGGGAGAACCAATTGGAATAAGACATACATTTAAAAAGGAAAGAAGGAAAAAGAAGATTAAACTACACCGTGTCTGTGTATATGCACTAATAAATTGTCATTTAACAGTTCCATCCTTATTGTACAAACGGAGATAGTATGAAATGTTTGTAATTAGCAACACCGTTTATGAAAGCCCCGCCGTCTCGCCTTGGTGCCGTTTCACAACCCCACGCGGTTTGGGATTTTGCAGCCAACCCTCTCTTTTAATCACTGGAGCACTTCATTTTTAGTAAATCCAACCCTAATTTTTGTTATCCCCCGCTGGGCTTTACTTGGGGGAAAAAAAAAAAAAAAGTTTAATTTGGTTGAGATCCCCTCAAAATCATCCCTGGTTAATGCCTTCCAGCCTGCTGCGGTCTGTCTGCCCGCGCTGTGCAGAGCAGAGCAGCGGCAGCTCCACCCGGGTCTGGCATTAAATGTCAGGTTTGGGCTTTGAGGTTTTTTCCTGTGCTTTGGAAAAGTGTGTAGCACGCAGCCCGCATGCAAAGGGGAGATGCAGCCCGAAAATAGCCTTCGTTACCGGCGAGAGGTAATGATAAGAGATGATTTAGAGATCCTGGCTGTAAAACGCGCCGTCCCCACGTTCAGAGATGGACTGCTCCTAGACTATTAGGAGTTGAAGGTCACGCCACATGTCATTGGAAAGGTAATTTTCTCTGGGTTTTGAAATAGGATCTCGGATTTGACCGATGCCCCCTGTGTCAAGAACATCTGGGCATCCTTAATACATCTATTCCTTTTCCTTTTTTTGCCTTTCTTCTTTGTTCCCCGACGCTTGTGGAGAGACTCTGGGTTGGGAGAAAGAGGAAAACTCCTGAATTTTGGTTTTTGCGTTGCTATGGGCTTACCTGTGACCCTGGATGAGTCATTTCATGCCCCTTAGTCCCCTCTTGTCAGTAAGATGGGTTTGACATAGAAATGCCTTGATTGTTCACGTTCAGGTCTCAGTATTTGATTAATTAATGCTCATGAGTTATTTTGTGATCCTCACATGAAACAAGTTACTCACAGTGCATTCAGGTTTGGGAATGAGATTTGTTTCCCATAAATAAAACCACTGGTTTTTGTATCAGTAGGAATTGAAGTGCGATCCCACAGGGTACAAAGCAAAATAGCATGAATAATTTGAAATACTTTTATCGGGTACTTTTCACTGTCTTTGGAAACAGAACTAAAATGCCCATTTCTTAAAACTTCTTCTCTTGTTGAGGTCAGCCAGAAATACAGATGTTTAGTGCAACACTTTTCCAAGTCAAGTTTCCAAAAGATATAGTTCTCTTTGCAAAATACAGATGCCTTCGTGCTTCGTTTTCCCTCATCTTTAGACAGGGAAAAGTGAGATTTATCTATGCAGACTGAAGGGAGAAAGGAGGGAGAGAAAGCAGAAGAGCTTCCAGGCAGTTCCTGCAGACACCTTTCCTCAGTATTTTGAGACACTCTCTCCCTGTAAGTCACAATTTCCGCTTCTGTGCAAAAATCCAGCGTTTTCAGCATAGATGAGTTCCCGATTCCCAATGAAGTCTTCAAGAATTAGAGGCCAAAATTGCTCCAAGGCTTGTTTCAAAATCCTTTACCTTCAAAAAAAACCATTTCAATTTGCACTATTAGCAACACTGCGGTGTAAAGGGGGTGAGCATCCATAGAATGAACGTTTTCCCTCGGGTAACAGCGGTGTTCCGAGGGGGGAGAGTGTGGGGATGGGACTCTGCTGGCGTCGGGCGCCTGCACCGGGATTGCTGAGTGAAACCAGGGGAGCTCTGCACTGCTGATCAGACCCAAAAAGGATTTAACTCCCTTTCCCTCCTTCAGGAAAGCTATTCCCTGAAGTGGGAAAGGGGCTGGTGGTTCTGACTGTCCCCGTGGTGCGAGGGAGCAGGGGATCGGGCGCGATACTCGGGGCAGAGCAGCTTTTTGCCAACACTGGACTTGAGATTCCCGTCAAATTCCTGGCTCAACATTCTGTCTAAGGTGAACTTAAAAAACAAAGTCATGTTGCAAATGGTTCCCCCAGCAGGTTGAAACATGCTGTTGAGGATAATGTTAACTCCCTGCAGTCTCAGAGAGACAGGGAGAAAGCAGCTTATTTCCATATCTTAATTAAAATTTCCATTAATCCCATCTGAGGCCTCATAACTTCAAAAACTTGGACAAAAAAAACCCCAACACTTAATTTCTGATAAATATTTTAGACTAATTGTTCTGAGGTAGCCGTCATCTCTTGCTGGTGAATATCAACGAGCCGCGGATCCTGCGGACTCTCTAAAGGGGAACCGCAAGGGTTTGGTTTGTTTGTCCTCTGCAAATTACTGAACATCTTAAATGCCAAAGATAGGAGGTGCAGACAGCAAACACACCAGGCTGCAGCTGCAGCTCACGTAGGATTGCCCAGAAGCTGTGGTTCTGCAGCTTGGAGGCTGCTTTGTGTCTTACAGGCACCTTCCTGCAGCATCTCCCAGCCCTGGACACAGGGAGATGCTGAGCAAAGGAGCTGCTGGCTGAGGATGATGACACCTCCCTGGGATGTTCTCTCCCTTGTCCTTGTTCTCTAAGACTGGGTGGGGGTGGGGGTGTCTGTATAAAACGTGGGTGAGAATCAGGGACTTCAAAGCAAAACAGTTTGCTCAGCCAAATATTGAGCCCAGAGGAATGGCCTTTTGAAAGGAGCCATGGGATTTGTGGTGTGGATCGAGATGGAGGTGGTTATGTCAGCAGAGGGGTTGAGCACTGGGGATGGGACTCGGCATTGCCTTCCTTTTCTGCCCCATCTCAGTGGGCAAGGGCTCCTGGCTTTCCACGTGGGATAGAAAAGCCATGGCTCCCTTGGATGTTTATCAGGAGCCCAGGTCAGAACAAGACTCTGTGTGTGGAGTCAGGGTTTCTCTACCTTTAAACCAAGCCCACAAGCAACACTTAAACACCCCCTGCCTTAATTCCACCAGTCTTTCTGTATCCCCATTATCCCCATAGCTCCTGCAGCTTTTCCAGCAGTTGCCCCAAACATTCCTAAAGAAACAGAAGAAAATAGCAGCCTCAATTGCCTGTCTGGTCACAGGAGATGGCTGAGAAATAGCAGTAACATTTAGAATAGGTAGAAGAACAAGCTCAATAAGGAATTTTCCTTTCCCAGTGAAAATGATGCTTCTGCCCCCTTCCCAGGCTGACGGTTTTTAAAGTCCATGTGGGAGAGGCTGGAGTCGCAGTGTTGGTGCTTTTTCATCAACAGGAAATCTAACATTTTGCATATTTGTTAATGATTATTCAGTGCACTCAAGCAAAGGTTTGAAAACATTGGTGGGGGATTGCCTGACAGCAGGACTCTGCAGCCGTGGCGCTTCAGCCAGGTCTATAATTAGAACTTAATGGGGCAAAGAACCCCCTCGCCCACCTCCAAGAGCAGAAAGGTCTATCCATGCTTAAGGACCACTGCTCCCAGGACCTGAGCCTGCAGCTGGACTGCCACCTTCAAGCATGGCTCTAGCATCTTCAAGGATGGGTGGGTTTCTGTTTACAGCTTCGCCAGGAGTGGGGGTGTGAGAACAGAAATAATACGTTGTCCCCTGCAGCAAATTGGTGTTGTGCATCTTAATTATCTAAGAAGGCTGCTTTAACAAAAAGAGTCAAGGAGTAATGGTTGTTTTGCACATGAACAATGATCTCCATCCAGCTCGTGACTGTAACTACCCCAGGTCCAGCAGCCCCGGAGTTACGGCAGTGCCACAGAGGACAGTCTTTTAGCAGGGGTTTGTTGTTTCCCCCCTCAAACTCCTCCAGAGGCAACTGGAAAGCCGCAAGCAAGGAGGGCAACCAGGGTCACTGTTCCTGCACCTCTGCCACCTCAGGCACTGTGGCAAATTGTCACTTCTGTGACAGTCAGAGGAGCCTTCCTAATGCATTCATGGGGAGGCATCCAGAGTGTTCTGGTAATGCAAAGAGATTTTTGGTGTTAAAGCTCTGGTTTTGACGACGCGGGAGAGGCGGGTGAGAGGAGCAGCAGCCCTGACAGCCCAGGGGACAGTCACTGGGAGTCTCAAGAGTCAGTTTTTGAGGGTCACCAGAGCCCAAAGACCACCTCTTGCATCCCCACTTCCCCTTCTGCTCGCTTTCCTCACTGCCCAAATTTAGGACACGGGTTTGGGATAAGAAAATACTGATTTAGACTTCGTGGAGTGGCACCAAAGCGGGAATCAGTTGTGCTGGGTTTGGGCTCTTTCCCATGTACAACTCAGCCTTGTAGGCAGCTCAACAAATGAAATTAATGATCTTCCACTTAATTAGAAATGCTATTAATTTAATCCATGGAAAGAAGCATTTATTACTGTTGGAATGCATGCAGTAGTAAGCAAAATGCGTTCAGGTTTCTGTGGGGCACCAGGGTGGGTTTGGAGATGCCCAGAGAGGGCTCTCCATCCTGGGAGATGTCAAACCTATTGAATGGTTTTTCAGATCTATCAGGGAGAAACGAACCCGGTAACTACGCTGAAGCTGAAAGCTGCAGCAGGAGGGATGGGGTGGGAGACAGGGCAGGTCATTCAGGGCTTCTGCTGGGGCAGGAGGGGGGATTTGTGCGTAGCCTCCCGTACGGCAGGGCTGTCGGCGTGCGGGTGAGGAGCAGGGGAAGAGCTCCCCTCCATCTCCACACTTATCGTGTAAGTGGCAGCCAAGGAGAAGAGCAGCCGTAATTAAACCCTGATGTTGAGCCCCGGTGCCCCGGAGGTAACATCCTCGAAATGAACTGAACATCGAGAACAGCAAACTGCAAGGGACGCGGTGACAGATTCTCCGTGGTCGCAGATCACCTCTGAGTGACAGAAAATTGGACACAGATCACGAGGAAGGCAGGAGGGAGCACTGGGGAGGGGGGAGGAGGGGGAGAAAACAGCCATTCCTAAAAGGAGCCTAAAATCTGCCTGGTTGCTAGGGAAGTGGGACTCCTGGTAAGTCATTTCAATTTGTACCTATATTTATAACAGTATGAAGATACGTTTTATAATCTGTGTAATAAAGAACCTCATCAGCAACTTCTCAAAGAAACTTGTTATTACGGAGAATGACACTCTAATTGCCTCCAGACATTTAGCTTGTCTAGTGAGTGAAGTAACCTGATAAGCTATTGAGCTATTAAGTGATGTAGAATCAATTAATGTAGTTAGATAAGAAAGTAATACCCTACCCAGGTAAACTAAGTAATATGTGTCAAACCAGTCACTATTAATTCAGGTCCAGAAAAGCACAGTAGACCAGTATAATGCCTAGTAACCTTCATAAAAATAAGGAGGTTATGTTTTAGCCAAAGAAAATTAGTTTTCATAAGACCATATATGTAAAAAAAATACAGAATTCATTGCCATGCTCACTTTCTCAATAATTATTTCCATACCTTTAAGACATATACAGCTGAATAACAGCCCTGCAGAGATGGTTAAATTGTAGGGCCTGACTTCCTGAGTCTTGGAAAAAGAGAGAGATGTGGGGAAAACACACTCTGAATTTCCACTCCTGCACGGGAACACACACTGGACTCAGGTGTGTGCAACCGCCTGCAGTCCCTCTTGCACGCCTGGTGGTGGAGAAGAGGGTACAACATCACCATTAACATCTCAGTATCATGGAATCAGGGAATTGTCAGAGTGGGAAAGGACCTCTAGAGACCATCCAGTCCCACTCCCCTGCTAAAGCAGGGCTGCCCAGAGCACATCACTCAGGGCTGCATCCAGGTGGGGCTGGAAGGTCTCCAGAGAAGGAGACTCCACACCCTCCCTGGGCAGCCTCTGCCAGGGCTCTGCCACCCTCATCTTAAAGAAGATTTTCCTCATATTTGGATGAAACTTCTCATGTTCCAGCTTGTACCCATTGCCCCTTGTCCTGTCACTGGCAACCACGAAGAAGAGTCCAGCTCCATCCTCCTTCAAACCACCCTTTAGGCACTTGTGAGCAGTAATAAGGTCTCCCCTCAGCCTTCTCTTCTCCAGGCTAAAGAGTCCCAGCTCTCTCAGCCTTTCCTCGTAAGGGAAGTGCTCCAATCCCTTAACCATAGTTTAGCAGCAGACCAGGCTTGAGTGAGGTGGTGAAGGTGGGCTGTTAGCTGGAATGGCTGACGCACGGACAAGGTGACAGATGGGGACGGGTCGTGGTGCCTTGTGGTAGATACACGCAAGAAACCTGTGAGGACCGAGTTCTAGTTCCAGCTAATTTCATCCCTGTCTGCTCTACCTTTGGGTGTGATTATCTGGAGTGTGTTAGAGCAGAGGGAAGGGGAACTGGTGAGAAATTACCATCGTGTCTGTCTCGCTGCTGCTGCGGGTTTCCTGTCCTGATATATTGTCCCTGTACTTGGGGAGTGCAGAGGGAGGTTAATGAATCTTAAAACATTTGCAAGTGGCACAACGTAGCTCCGAGCGGGGAAGCCAGCGCAGGTCCCCAGCTCCGTATCGTTCTGCTAATGTGGTGCTCAACAAGCACTAATTAGCCCTACCCGGGAGCGCACGGCCCCGTGGGGAGGCTGCTGCGCCGCCTCCAGCCCCCACGCTCTCCCCCCATGCCCCCCCTTTCGGGGGCTTTCTTCCTGTCTCCTCCAGTTTGTCGGAAAGAGATGTTTTCAGCTATAAAATAACAATCTGATCTCGGTCTGGCTCCAACAGTTTGCTCTCATCCAAGTCTCCAACCTGCCTAGTTATGTGCAGTATTTCATGTATATGTATATATATATATACACTCTGCTGAAAGACCCTTGGAGTGTATGGGCCAGGGTTTAGGGCCGAGTCCAGGAACATTTTCTCCCAAGATCAGGTTTGTTATGTGTGTTGTTATGCACGTCTTGTTTGTAGAGTTTTTGCTCCACTGAAGGACTCAAGGCAGTGTATCAGGGGTGGGGGAGCACCCCCCAGGTCCTGAGGGACACTTGGCATGAATATAACCTGCCATGATTAGGTACCAACCTCACTGACATTTCTTCAAAAATCATTGGAATGGCTATTTGCAACTTTGGAAACTCATGGTCCTTTGGCAATCTGGGCCTAAAACTGGGAGGGAAGTGGGAAACTCTCGCTGGCAGCTTTATTGTGTATATGGATGATATTGTGAAAAGAACATTTGGGGAAAAAGTAACATTAACATCCCTAAAACCTCTTCCTTCCAGTCCATTACATGCAGTGGAACCAAATGGTAAGCTGGATATTTCTTCTGTAAAGGACGACAGCAGTTGCTGTGGACCAACAGGGCAGCAGTAAGAGACCTATTGACTGTCTTAAACACAGAAAACTAAAAATATCAATAGCCAACGTTTTAGTGCTTCAGCTCTAGCATTTAGACGTGGTACAGGATTTGAAATTTTGTTGCTGGTCTTCTTTAAGCAAGAACAACTCAGAGCCATCTGAACTGATTTGCTTAACGTGCTGCTCGGCATTCACGGCGCAAATTGAATTGTTAGCCTCTCTGCCTTTGCATGTGAATGTTTAGATTCTAATATTACCAGCCGAGCAACCTTCCCTAACTGGATTGTTCTCACAAGTAATGTTGATGCTTTGCACTCCCACTCAATTGATGTCATTGTGGTGACTGACAAGAAGGTGCCTGTTAGAGCGAACAGGCTGAGGCCGGATAAGAGGAGAGAGTGTGACAAATCAGAAATATCTCATTTTTCATTGATGTCCTTTATTGCAGAAAATTCTTTTCACCAATTTCCAGTTACTTGCCTCCCACACTTCTGACAGACATGAGCCGGCAGTTGCTTCACACAACTTCTGTGATACCTCTCCTTGAAGCCGTTCAGGAACTAACCCTCCTAGATCCCTCAGCTTTGTGGTACCACAGCTGAAGCTGGTGAGGACGTAGCTTGGATGTGTCTGTGCCTTTGCATACACTGCATACCACCTTCCCCGGAGGTATTTAAGAAACATGTAGACGTGGCACTTCAGGGGATGCTCTAGTGGCCAAGATTGTAGGGGTTTTCTGCATGTGTATGGTTGGACTGGATGATCTCAGAGGTCCTTTCCAACCATGACGATTGTATGATGCTGTGATTGTAGAAATGTCCATCATGAAGCCTTCTTGCAGCTGAGCATCAGCCCCATGACACTCATGTGTCTACACAGCCTTCGCTGGCAGTGGTGGGAAAGAACTTAGCCCACCCCATGCCAGCTGGTGTCCACACTTATGGAGACCAGAATCTTCTGAATATTCTTGTGTGGGTGAGCTTCTCCCAAGTCATCTCTGGGCACATATGGAAGCACTGTAGCTCTTTTTTTGGTATATATTTATATATTTTTATAAAAATATGACTTGTTTGCCGTACATTGGACCCGAAATAACAGAGGACATGCAGCAGCTCTACAGCTGTGGACTTCTGGAGAGCTGGTAAAGGCATGAGTTGTACAGGGAGTCAGAGGCTGCAGGACCTTCTGGGGCTGAAGGTTTAGAGCTGCTATGGGGAGAAGGATTTCAAAGTGTGCCTGTGGTGCAGACATTGGCACAGAGCTGGGGCTTGGGTCTCCAAATTGGATTTTGGCAGCAAATCAGCATGGGAGATCAGCAGGGACCAGAGCCACAGGGTGGAGAAGGGAGTAGTCAAAGTGATAGCACAACTGTACCCAACGAGCTGAGAAGCAAAGGGAGGGGGTTTGCAAGGTAAATGTAAAGCTGTAGAAAACAGCATGGAAGAGTGAGTGTAGAATGTGGGATATAATAGAAATGAAGTGTCACTACTGGATCTCAGCAAGTTTCGGAGATCTTTTACCAGAGAACCCTCACTGTTGGAAAGGGTACAGCAGAGGATGACAAAGATGATGAGGGGCAGGGAGCATCTCTCTTATGAGGAAAGGCTGAGGTCCTTTCTCTCAGGTCCTCTTCTCCAGTCTTTTTAGTCTGGAGAAGAGAAGACTGAGGGGGGATCTGATCAATGCTTATACATAATGCAAAGGGTGGGTGTCAGGAGGATGGGGCCAGGCTTTTTTCAGTGGTGCTCAGTGACAGGACAAGAGGAAACGGGCAGAAACTTGAACATAAGAAGTTCCATCTAAACATGAGGAGGAACTTCTTCATTTTAAGGGTGGCAGAGCCCTGGATCAGGCTGCCCAGAGAGGTGGTGGGGTCTCCTTCTCTGGAGACATTCAAAACCCGCCTGGCCAAGTTCCTGTGCAACCTGCTCTGGGTAGACCTGCTGTGGCAGGGGGAGGGACTGGATGATCTCCAGAGGTCCCTTCCAACACCCTGTAGCATTCTGTGATTGTGTGAGAAAGGGAAAGGCAATACTCTGCGCCGGGATCCTTTGTCCGTGAGTAACTGTTCCACTGCTCTGACCTGTGTGGTTTCCAGTGCCTTCCACAGTTTGATGTTTCATACGTAGACAGTTGCCAGGGGAAATTTTGCTTACACTGTAATTTTCCATTTGCTGCTAGACTTCAGACAGATGAGTGCAAACTGTTCTTTCTGCGACTCGGGAGATAATTTTGCAGTCAGTGTGAACACTGAGAACCTTCTAATTTATTTTTTTTTTCTTCTCTAATAACAGTTTGGCAACTCAGAGTGTCTCCTCAGTTAGTACAAACACCTAGGAACCTTGAAAGGAACTAGGCAGGCATGGAGAGGGACTCTGAGCTGGCTGGGTCTCAGAGTAGGTATTCTCAGTGATTAGGGATATTGACAATTTTTTAATTTATCATGTCTGCATTGAAGGAGAAGTGTCAAAGATGACTATAGAGAGAAGAAGCACACCTTTTCTAAGTCCTTTTATTTACACAAATTCCTTTGCCATATTTTCAACATGGAAAGGCAACGGTTATCAAGATGCATCCAGGAGTCCAGCCACTACTGAGGGGAAGTCAAATAGGGAAAAAAAAAATTAGAAAGGGAATATCTGTGCTTTGTAGGGTAGAAGTTAGAGAGACATGATTGGGTTTTCCTGCCTTTCAAATAATTTCCTTTTTAAGCCAACAACCCTGATGGTGGGACCACAAGTAGGAAGTAAGGATTTTCCCAGTTTAATTAGTTTTAAAAAATGGTAAATGTTGAGACATTCACCCAGATTGGTATATCCACCAATATAAATAAAATAAATAATAAATAAATAAGTAAATAATAGCAATAAACTCTCCCCCCTCAGCTTATGTCTTGCATATATACAAGCACTTGCAAGCCCAGGTTAACAAAACCACACTTTCTTTTGTTCTCTTTGTTCCCTTTGTTCACTCTGCAGTAATGAAAAATGACAGCCATATTTATTGTAACATTCCTCCAGGAATGCAGAGATAATTACCTGCCCTTAGCATGGCAGAGGAGAACGAGTGTGAGCTCCATCGCCTTCCAGCTCCCTGGAATCCAACCGGCGCGTTGGCGTGAAACGCGAAGTGGAGGATGTTGGGAGCAGAGGAGATCTGCTGCCTCGAGAGGTTGGGTTTAGGGTTTGCTTTTTTTGTTGTTTGGAAAATAAGACCTGAGAAGAGCTCTAACGGCTCTGTTAAAAGGGAACTGCCTTGAATTCCACCTATATCCTCTGTGCCTTCCTTTGAAGCAAGCTTGACTTTATCAATAATATGACTGTTTTCATGCAGACTCTTGCAGGGTCTGCCCAGACAGGTCTGGCTTCAGCCCTGGCTGTTTTAGCCCTGATTGAGCCATTCTGATTTCCATTAAAGGAAACCCAGACTTCCCCACCGTGTGTTAGTAAGAGGGGTCATGGTGTTTCTGAAAAGTGCTAGATTAATAGGCGTTGGAACTGAAACCCGCTCGTCTGAAAACAACAACATCCAAAATAATTCATGTTGGTGCTGTAGGAGTATGTGTGACCTGGTTTGTGTTCACCACCCTGACACTACAGCCTGGGGATGGAGGGAAGGGGGAACTGAGTGTGGTCCCCCCTGTGGTGGGAGCCCCACTGTAAGGAGAGCTCCTGCTTCCCTCTCTGCCTCTGCTTTTTGGGGGGAAACACACTTGGATGAGCATTTCACCATATCTAAGATCCAGTGGAGAAAACTGAGGTCATTTTTATCACTTTTTACTCTTTTATTGAGCAAGGACAAACTATCCCAATGAGGTACATTCAGGTAATTAGGTGCCTCCCTGTGTTTTTTTGTTATTATTTTCTAATACATGTTTCTGTTTAATGGGAATTTAAAAACAAGACCTATTTAGCCTTTAATAAGAAAAATCTTTTAATATCTTAATGTTTTTGTCCTCTGCATTTATTTCCTCACTAGCTGGAATTTTTCAGGCTGATTATTTTTTAAGGTATTAAAAATATAATCCATATGATATATTAAAATATAATTAAAAGTGTTATCGTATTTTCAGCAGCGTGTTATGCCTAGGGGGATTTTTACCAGTGCAAATCCATTTTCGCATCACTCGTACTGGTGAGGGAGACCAACTGACCATTGCTAACCCTTCTTACTGATAGGAGAGTGAAAGCAAAAAAAAATAGAGGGGAAGGATTTGTGATGCTTCCAGGTGTTTCACCTTCAAACCGTTTTCTTTCTGATCCAGAACATCTCCCAGGAGTACAGCAACAGGAGATAAGAATTAAGTTCATAGCCTGGATTTCCACCTTTTTCAGGCTGTGATAAAGAAGTTCTGGCAGTGTGATGGGGACGTGGATGGCCCAGGGATGTTGAGCAGTAAGCTGTTTCTCATGGCTTCATCCCCTGCCTGGTGGTGGGGTCACCCCTACTTTTGGTGGGGGCTTGTGGGACAGGGAAGTGGTTGCAACTCAGACCTGTAAGTGGGAATGTGTGGCTTTAGTGGGGCTCTGCATTCAATGGAAAACGTTCTGTGCTCAAGAGGACCTCTTTACCCTTGGTACATGACCCACCACTTTCCCTTCCCAACTGAGGAAGCCACAATCTTGAGTGTATGTTGTGGTTGTGCCCTCATGAACAGCTGTAGGCTGGATCATTTTGCAGAGTGGGGTGCTGTGCAGGGTACATGGCATAAACCGGTCAGAATGGGTGCAAATTCTGGAATCTGCAGATCTCTTGCCCACCCCTCTTCTCCATCTCTTGGCTCTCCTGTGCTATTTTCCACCCGTTGGGGTGCTTTTTAGAAGGAGTTCGTGCTTTGGCACTAAGAAGTTCATGACTGCGCAGCAGCAAGCGGTCGTGCAGGTGATGATAGATATGAAAATAAATATAACCAAAGTACACAAGTGTTTTAGAAACCTGAATCTCTTTATTGCTCCTCTCCTCTTTTTCTCTGTACCCCAAGGAACTACTTATGTTCCTGCAGCTCGTATTTTCAACAGTCTTTAAATAAGTGTTTAATGGGATTTATAAAAACACCTGAGCAGGTTAGATAGGTTATACCTCCCACTGATTTCACTGACCTCTCTGTAGATGGGGCACAGGCTCCTATACCAAACTGGCTTATTTGAAAATATTATTCCAAGTATGCTGGGCAATATTAGTTGTGTTAGATTTGTTGGTTTAAGTTCTGGGAGGTGCCATCTGAGTTGGACTGATGCAGAGAAATATAAATAAACATGAGGCCTGCACACATGTGTGTATAGTCTTTATTGGTGACTGAAAACCCACTACCTGCTCTTTGGTTTTCCATTTTAGCTGGCCTATTATCAGAGATTTCTGGAGTGTGAGTTTCATAAGTAGAGGTTATCATACATTGCAGGCCATCTCTCCTGCTGGGGAGCAAAATGAAGGTTTGATAATGAGATCGCCCAAAGGCAGATAAGAGCTCTAGCTTGCTGAACAGTCCCTCAAGGTTTCCTGTGATGGCAAAAAGGAGGGAATGCAATTTATTATCCTTCTCTCCTTGTACCTTCCCATTGTTTGAAAAGTCAAGGCAACAAACTACATGCATTCAAAATAACTAAATTAACAACTGGAGCAGGAGACCCGGTGTGTTGTTATTTTGCTCTGGAGAAGACGGTCTGCGATTTGCTCTAACACCATGAAGGAAGTCTCTTAGCTCCAAATCCTGAATTCCCATTTAAAGGACAGGCTCTCTCCCCACCTCCTCCCACCCTCTCCCCGCCGGGATGGATATTCTAAAATTGAGTCAAGTGCTTTATCTTGATAGAGGATGGAGGATGGCTCCGTAACCACTGCCGATAACCTCCCCATCTCCAATTCTGCTTGCTCTTCTTTCATGCTAAACACTACAAAGTGCATTACAGTAGAGCCAAAGGTCAGATTTAAGCCATAAAACACGGAGGATTCAGAGCCCAAGTTGCCACATCATTAAGTCACAGCATCTTCACGCTTATGTTTTTTCCTAGCACATATGGTATATAAAATCACCTAGTGTTTCACAACCCTCTTAAATAATTAGGCACAACAGGGTTTGCTGGGTGACCACCTGGATAAAGTCAAAACAGTGGCATCTGCATCAACCAGATGGGAGTCTGCTCTTTGCTGCCATCAGGAAATGGACAGCCGACTTCCACTCCAGTGAACCCAAAGCTGCCTTTTTCCAGATAAGGAAGGGAAAGGAGAGTTCAGGAGAGAGAGCGATTAATGTGTCTCCCTTCACTTTGCAGGTTACCGAGGCTCTACTGGAACCGAAAGGACGAGGGCCTGTTCCCCAGCCTGAGAAGCAGCAGGGAGGAGGTAAGGTACCTTTGTACATAAGCAGCAAACCTGGCAGTGGCTTTTTGAAGGCAGGTTGAACAAAGGCTTATATTTTTATTTGTTTCTGTGATTTGAAAGCAAAAAAAAAATAAAAAAAGGAGGGGAGGGAGAATATTGGCAATTTAGCGTGAGGCTCCATTAGATCAAATCAGCGCCGATGATAGTCACTTATTTCCTCCATTTCATAATGATTTACTCTATAAATTAATGCCCGCCTATTGAAACGCACTCAGTGATTCAGTCCCGGGTACCATGGCAATAAGTGACAGGGAACGGGGCCGATCCCACCAGTCATATGGCTCTCCGTGCTGTCATTATGCTATATGCGCGCCGCCGCTATGGTAATGGGGGGCTATGTGAGAACGCAGACAGATATTATGCAAACATATACCATATCCTGACTTAAGTATCAATCTGTCACCGGTGTAACTCACTGTAATGGCTCCACCAAAGTCATTACGGAGCCAGGCGCGTTACAGCATGTTAAACATCTACCCCGGGTGGAGGTTCAGAGGATCCAGGAGGAAGCTGTAAGGAGCTACCAACATCCAGATCTGGAAGACACTCGGATTTAAGTTTTTCAGCTCGTCAAATCAGCGGAGCGCTCCTTTTTTTCTCCCCTTTCCACTCCAAAAAGATGAACCTGAAAAAAAAAAAAAAAAGGCCTCCCAGCCTTAAGAAGGAAAAAAGAGAAAATCCTTTTGAGCTTGTATGTATGAAGCACACGCAAGGCAACTGCAGCAGTTAAATTCAAATCTCTCTCTCTCACAGACACGCACACAGACACAAATAGGGCTTGACAGTGGGGAAGCTGTAGCCTGGCTGTGCTGTGCAGCGTTCTGAGGATGTGCTCCCTTCTCCTGTTACTCTTAGAAGTCACTCAGCCTGATTTTATGGTACAGAAGTGGAAGGAGGACGTAACCTCTGTGTCCCTCTTCAGCTAACCCATGTCCTCTCCTCTGACCCACCTGGATGGTGTGTTAGCACACCCCTAACCCGGACCAATCCCTTCTCTGATACAAAATCAGCCTGGTTAATAATCACCAGGAGCCTTCCCTCCTGGGTTTTGCAGTGGGTTATTCCTCCTTCTGCTGAACACAGTCCCATTCGGGACGAGACAGGGTGAGAAACTTCTTGGATGATGACAGTGGCTTAGGTTAAGCCTCTTCCTCTACTCTGCATTTTCCTTTTTGGGTTGCTTTTCAAAGTGCAAGGCTGTAGCACTGGCTGAGCGATTTGAGGCGCAGAGACAGTGTCTGGCATGGGCAGGTGGGGATGTTTTGTTGTTCAGTGCAGACCTGGCTATTCTGGTAGCATAATATACATCCTTCAGGCAATCCAGTGGATTAGAAAAGTACTCTAAAGGCTAAATTAGTTGATGCTCCATCAATGTACATGGAAGGTGACCCACAAGTCCAAAGTGACCCAAAGCGGTTGGCTGTCAGCTGGGGGGTGTAGCCAGGGATAAATGCAAGCACAGAGATTTCTAAAGGGAATTCACCCACCGCTTACTGCTCAGCCTGGGCACTCAGCAGTGCATTTACTCACTTTTTTGTGTAGTAAAGCAGTACTGATACAGCTCACAGCATCCTCAAGCAGTTGTATAGAGGGTCAGGAAAGAGGCTTAATAGACTGAAGGTGCCTGAATGCAGTGTTACAGTAAGTAACCGACTCTCTTAAAAAGAGGGACTGGCAAAAGAAAAAGCCCAGGGAACAAACACTGGATCTGTTGTGCTGTTACCATTTAACCTGCATTCACTGCCAATTGAAATGCACTTTACATTACTTCAGTCAGATACTTCAAAGGAAATCCTGGAGATGGGAGCACTTAAGCAAGAGCACTTCTGGTGGTAATGTGTGTATTTGAAAGCCTGGCAATTGGGAAGGTTGTGAATGCAGCAGCGTATCCAAATATAGCTGTAGCTTGTTATATGTAAACGGCAAGACTCATTCTGATATTCCTGCTCCCATCCTGCCCTTCCTTCCTGAAAAAAAGGTGTGATTTCTCCATCTGTCAGCGTCTCCAGTGTTTGTGTTTGCACATAACAATGTTCGCCTGTGCACATTATCCCACACGGCGGCTCGGAGAGAGCAGCTGATGTGGTCCAGGGTATAAAAAGCCCATAGCAGACATTCAGGAAAGGCTCTTTAAGGAAAGTATCACTGCTTCTGGAGCGCCCATGGGGGACAGCAGAAGAGTTGGGCACAGCCATGCACGCAGCTGAGAACGGGCAGAGGATACACGGGGGTGGTACCGACTTTGGACTTGCTGGGTCAAGCATAACCAAGAAGATTATGGGATAAAGATGTAAAACCAGAGCAGGTGAAAGCCTTGTATGGAGGCTCTCAGCTCACTGGAGTTAAATTCTCCTGTGTGGGAGTACCTATGTGGAGGTCTAATGTGTTTTAATTTGGATGTGCTGGGTGTGTTTAGTCCATGGAGCTCCACTGTGTCCTGCAATGTGAGATGTGGGGCTTTTCCACCCTCACCTTTGTGCCCTGACACTTGCACCAGGGCTGCAGAGCTGGCAGCATCTGCAACAAACAGGCTTGTGCAGAGTTTGCTGGGACAGGACCTCTCCCATTTCCCACCATGGGCTGGTGGCCAGTTGTGCTTGTGAATGGGGGAGGTTGTACTGGTGAGTCCCAAAGTCTCTAAGAGCTTCCTGTTATTTAAACGTCATTATAGAGTCAGATTTGCTGCCTCTCACCGTGAGACATAAAAGACACAGGACACACAAAGCACATCACAGGGCAAGGGAGGTCTGTGAAACAAGGGACAGCATGTGGGCAAGTCCCAGGGACCCAGGGAAAAAAGTGTCAGCCAAACCTTTCTGGTTAACTTTCTTGGAGAAATGCTGTTGCTTCATTGCCTTGTCCATTTGGGCACAATCTAATCCCTGTCTTTGTCGTTGTGGTGGGTGAGAGCTTAAAAGACAAATTCCATTTGGGTTTTTGGGTTCTCTTTATGGAGCAGGTTCATAAAAAATGGTTGGGAATACCTGACTCTAGGATAAGAGAGTGTGACATCTCGGAGGAAGGGGGAAGAGCCACAGCTGCTCTCTTTTCCCTGACAAAAACAGGAAGACTGTGAGAACACACTGACCTTTATTCGGTGCAATTAAATGCCATACAAACAAACAGCTAATTCTGTTTAGCAGCAATGCTGCTTTTATCTCCCTATGGCCATAACCAGGTAAAATTCCTCTTTGCTGATCTCACCTTGTGTTGACACATTCAGGGCTGTGCCGTGCAAAGGAAAGGTCCCGTTTGCTCTGTCCCTGAGCAAGGATGTCTTCTCCTCAAACCTCATCCATATAAAGGACATCTTCAGAGACCAGCATCTCTTAAAAAATATTGCAAGCAGTCTGGTAGCTCCACCTCCTATTAATTTTGCTTGACTTGCAAAGATGGTTGTAAAGATTGGTTCTGTACCTACTGGTGGTATCTGTGAGTTTGGGAAGTATAATGATGTCTATTTGGTGCCGTTCAGGTGTTCATCCATAGGGCTGAAATCTTCCTCTTCCAGAAAAAGCCCACCCCATCCCACATTTCAGGTTGACATCCTGGGCTGGAATATGATCAGCCTGGGGCTGTGGCACAGCTCCAAGCTACCCAGGTGATCCTCTAGAGATTTTAGCTACTAAAAATTAAAACAAACAACCCAACAAACAACCCCACTCTCTTCTACTGAGCACATGCAAATAGTAATTTCACAGATGCACTTGGCTTGGCCAAATTTGAGCAGCTATTAATAAGAACTTCAAAAGTCAAAAGGCCTATTCCCAGCACAAACCCTATCTGCATCCCCCTGTAATGGTCAAAAATTTACCAGAGCAGATTGCTATTCATTTTTTAACATGGGAAAAACTACTTGTTTTCCTTTTTTGTTGTTTTATTTCCTCATCAGAAATCTCTAATCTCTGTTGCTTCAATTTTATTTTAATTTTTTTCAAAATTTACCATCATGACATTTCAGACCACCCCATAAATTCCCAATAAAAGCAACTATGAAGATAGTCCTGGATTTAAGACAGTTGTCTCTAAAGATGTGGACAATATACATACCTCTACCTCCCTCACAACGTTCCCACATAAAGTGCTTTCATTTCTGGAGTCATTAATAGATGCAAACTGCCTATTTTGGGGTTGATACTGTGGAATAGGGTGTTAGAGGGGTGCTGAGCCCCTCCTGAGCTGCACCCCTGCAGCGTAATGGAGAAAGAACCCCAGGGCATGAAATACCCAGTTCTGCATCATCAAAACCAGGCACTGCAAATGAGTGCATTTTGGTGAGCACTCTGTTTGTGACTCAGCACTTTCCTCTCTAAAGTGACAATAATGTCACCCTTCTCCTAAATTGATGCTAAACTGATGAATGCCATCGAGAAGCCTGAGAGGAAATTAGTCATTGCCTCCAGAGCAGTGTGCCAGTAGTTTTCTGGAAATAAAATTGCGACTTGGTGCTCTTTAAAGGAGCTCTGTACTTGTGCACATGGGCATTTGGGGAAAAAATGGCATGTGAACATTTAGCTTAAAGATCATGTAACCATGTATATCCCCAAAGGAATCAAACTGAAATTGTTCAGGTACATTTAATTTGACATTTCCAGGCTATGTATAGCACAAAGATTGTATATATAATGTCTGTATGCTCTATGGTCTCCCTGAATCCCAGATTTTGGTGTCATAACATCAGAAAGGACAGTCTCCTGGTGGTATCATACTGGTCCAGGGCCAACTACCTATCTTCATGGTCCTCCCTCCTCCTCCTCTTCCTTGGATCAAGCTGTCAGCTGAAGCATGCGTTTGGGAGAGTTTCATATTAAAACTAATCAATGGGCCATCCTTGACTTCATCCATTTATGAAGCTATGCTGGAGCAAAGGCAAAGGAGAGTAACAGAGCTGGGGAAGGGCCTGGAGAATAAATCTTATGAGGAGCCATTGAGGGAGCTGGGACTGTTTAGCTGGAGGAAGAGGAGGCTGAGGGGAGACCTCATCCCTCTCTACAACTGCTTGAAAGGACATTGTAGAGAGGTTGGTGCTGGTCTCTTCTCACGGGCAATCAGCGATAGAAGGAGAGGGAATGGCTTCAAGCTGCAGCAGGGTAGGGTTAGGCTGGACTATAGGAAAGAATTCTTCCCAGCAAGAGTGGTCAGAGCCTGGACTGGGCTGCCCAGGGAGGGGGTGGAGTCCCCATCCCTGACTGTGTTTCAGAGTGGATGAGATGTGGTGTTGGGGGATCTGGTGTAGGGGAGAACTTTGTAGAGTGGGGCTGATGGTTGGACCCAATGATCCCAAGGATCTCTTCCAACCTGAATGATGCTATGATTCTATGATTCTAAGATACTTTATTACCCCTTCTCCCCGTACTGGCAATTGCAACAGGTGAAATCAGAATTTCACTCCTATATCTGGAGCTGCAAAAGATTTTCTACCAGGCAGTCTGTGTCAGGTGGAGATAGCACCTCTTCACCCTCCTGAGGAACAAGGCTGTCTCAGAGGGTGCCTAGAGTGTGGGCACATTTGAGACAGGAGAAGGTTACTGGGGAAGAAGGTATTTTCAACCAACACTCTTCTTGAATAAAAATTAAAAGCTGAAAAGATTTATTACAGTGGTGTATTCATGCTGCTATATTTAAGGTGATGTCAGTGTTCTCAGCATAATCCTTCTTATGCACCAAGGATTAAAACTCAGCCATATTAAAATACCCTGAGCTGCAACTTGTCCTCAAATGTTTCCTACTTGAAGCATTCGTTTTATTTTATTAAATTAAAAATAAAATTAATTCAAGAGTTTGGTGGATTTGGAGATGAGAACAAGGAGGAATTCTGCCTGTGGATTTGTCCCTGCTAATGAAAAAAAATAAAATCCCAGCTATGATATGATATCATCCATCTTTTACTGCTTATGGAATATTATTATCCCTAGGCGTTGATGGGAGCACCCATAGTATTAGAACGCGGGCTGGTAGCACACCTACCATCCCCCAGATACAGAATCATCAAGGACCTCTGAGATCATTGAGTCCAACCATACACACACACACCCCAAACCCCTGCAGTCTCAGGCACTAGAGCATGTCCTGAAGTGCCACATCTACACGCTCTTTAAATACCTCCAGGGATGGTGACTCCACAACCCTGGCAGGTTGTTCCAGGGTCTGACCACTCTCTCAGATCAGTCATTCTTCCTAATATCCAGGTAAACCTCCCCTGCTGCAACTTCAGACCATTTCCTCTGCTCCTGTCGCTATTCCTTGGGAGAAGAGGGCCAGCACCCACCTCTCTACAACCTCCTTTCAGGTAGTTGTGGAGGGCAAGGAGGTCTCCCCTCAACCTCCTCTTCTCCAAACTAAACATGCCCACACGTGCAAGATGAACTTGTGTAGCTGCGCCGCTTTGGCAGGCGGCATCAATAGTACCTTTCCATGGAAAAGCACAGTTCATGGTGTTTGTGGGTGACCATATGCAACTCAGCATATAAACCAGGCTGATGAAGCTGCAGCAGCCACTGCACACCAAAAAGAAGTGCCTTTTTTCCCTCCAGGCCAGCACTAGCGCTCGCCGAAATAACAGCTGCAGGAGGCTGATGAGACCCAGGAAGGCCATTAGAGCTTCTGCCTCTGGTTTCCATCACAGTGGAGTGAATGCAAACCCCTCTTTGCAGATTTGTGGGCCTGCTAATTCTTGTGGTGTTGTTGTTGTTGTTGTTGTTGTTGTTGTTGTTGTCAGTTTGTTCAGCGTTGTGTTGGGGCGTAAGTTTTCCCCAAAAGGTCTGTACCAGGCTGTTACCTGCTCGGTAGGGGCAGGAAAAAAGAAGAAGTAAAAAACCCCTGACTTTTAGTTTGAAGTGAACGTTGCAGTCATTTAAAACAGGCTTAGTTGAGAGTTGTAAAATCTTTGGTTCAGCCTGATCTGTCTCCTTTAAGGCTGTCAAACTGAAAGGAATTAGAATGCAGAGAAAATTATTTAGCAAAGAAAATGCAACTTTGCAATTTAACTTTGCCACAGGGATGAAGTTTTAAGAAATGATTAGCAGTTTGTGTGTCTTTCGTCTCAGGAGCCTGAGGTTGGACTCATTAAAGAGAAATAGTTTTCAGAAAGTATCAGACACCCACCTTTGGAAAACCTGCTCTCTGCAGGTAGCTAAAGATGGGCCCTGAACTCACTGGTCCGTTTGAAAGGCTTAGCTTAGCCTTAAATGACTAAGAAATAAAATTAAACTGGGTACAACGGAGTAACTGGTAGTACCCCACAGGCAGGCAAAGAGCAGCTTCTGCCAAAAACAAACGCCGGTGCAAAAGCAGAAGTGATGCTCATGTTTGGAAGGAGATGAGGTGGAAATAAATCATATCCTGGGCTGGTAACAGTAGCCACAGAGTAATGGTAGAACAAGAGGGAAAGGTGGCCAGTCTTCATCAGTTCTGTAGACAGAGACCCTGAGGTCTCAAGGTCTTGGGACTGGTTGCTGCTAGCACCGAAATCACGCCCGTTCCACGCCCTCTGTTTGCATTCTGTATGAGCCAGCCCGGCCGGCTGACTTCCTTTCAGCATGATCTTGTTGGGGTTCTGCTGCTTTAAGAAAGATGAATCAGCGGGAATTTAAAGTGTTTGATGTGCATCTCATCTTTTAATTTAAATTTAAATAAATAAATAGTCAGGAATAAAACCAGAGTGATTTGGTGTCACCTCTGGAGCTGAATAAAAAGCCCAACCTAACTGAAACCCGCCGATGGTGAAAAATAAGCTGTAAGTTTAAAATTAATCCCTTTATTGTACTCTAAAACATTATTAATATGTGTAGACATTTTGGCAAATCCCATTATTTTAATGCTATCCTTTCTCCTTAATATTTCATAGCCAGTTCTTATTTCTCTCATTAAATAGTCCCTTCAGAGAGAAGGCAAGCTCCCTGATAGTGAAGTGCAGCAGGACCCGACCTGCAGGCTCTTGCGCTGAGGACTTTCAGAAAGCTCTGTAGGAACGAGCGGCCGTAGCACAGGAGCCAAGAGGGATTGCTGTCCTCTGGGCTGGATACCCCTGCATCACCCCAGCACCCAGCAGACGGCTACGCAGCACCACAGCAGGATAGCATCACGTTTGCAGGATGGCAATATCCCGCCGGTCGATGCAGAGCCACAGAAGACCGTATTCTGTCATCCCCTACGCGGGCAGAATAATAACTGCACTTTGCAAGTAGTCCCCATTCATTCCAGTGGGACTCTCTTGTAATCAATATATTTGTTTCCAAATTATAGTGTTATTGGTCCAACTTGATCTTTATTCCCGTTACCCAATTGCGTGTGCGGAAGGCCTGGAAACGATGCCACGGCGAGGGCTGCTCTCGTCCCACTCCCATTGTTCCAGGACTCCAGTCCTCACAGTTATTGTTCAAGCTGCCAGTTATCTCTGAGTGCTCCCAGCAGATGTTGGGGGGAGGGGGCAAATTATTTCTATTTTTTTAAAAAAGAAGTTTGCCTCTTTAAGGACCAGCCCCGACCAGAGACTAATTCTGTTTGCTCTCCCCTGCGCTGTGTTTTGTCTCTTTAAGTTGGAAAATATTTAGAGAGGAGAATGTGTTTTCTTGCTGTTCAAAATAATAATAATTTGCCAGTGGAAATTTATTACTGACTTCAAAGGGAGCCCTAAATTTGCTGATAATAAATAAGGGGCAATCCTGCTTTCACTGCAGTCAGTGCTGCTATTCTTGTGGGGTTTTGTAGGCGCTGATTTGAATGCAGAGCTGTCCACAATATGATCTTTCCATTCTGTGAGCATCCCCCAAAATCCAGCATTTATTTTTGTCTGTGGTGGAACAAAACCAAAGAATTATGGGCCAGTTTTTGAAGACATGCAGTTGTATCAAAATCCTAGTTTTCAAATCAAAACCTAGCTATTATAAGAAGGTTTCTTAGATTTGGGACTCTTGGGTTACCTTAATAAAAAGAAGAGTCTTCTGGGCTGATCTCTGGGGTTGTGGTCTCACTCATAAAAGATGCAGGGTTCAATCTCCTTCTCAAGAAGGCTTTTCACTCTGCATCTTCTGCATGGTGATCTGCTAAACCTCAAATCAAGTGATGGAGTGTGACAGCTCGCTCTCCTCTGCTCTTCATCATGTGCACAGGAGAAACAAACAGGGAAGCCCACAAGAAAGCTGGTTGATATGGATTTATCTCCATGGAGCATTTTGCCTTAATGATCCATCCCATTTTGGTGACATTTCATGAGGCTGAGGATGTCCCAGCTAGTCCTGCTTCAGCGAAGGTGACGGTGTAGAGCACCTCAATGAATGAAGCCTACAAGATCCACATGGAGAGCTCATGCCAACAGCTGGAAGTTCACATTCCATCCAAAAGGACCTTCTTGGCTTGGCTCCCTCCCTGACCCTAACCTTATTGCTGAATATTTTGCTATGAGGACAGGCTGAGGGAGCAGGGGTTGTTCAGCCTGCAGAAGAGGAGGCTCTGGGGAGACGTCAGAGCAGCCTTCCAGCCCCTGAAGGGGCTACAGAAAGGCTGGAGAGGGTCTGTTTAAGAGGTCTGCAGTGATAGGACAATGGCTTCAAGCTGGAGAAGAGCTTAGATTGGATTTTAGGTTCTTTACCCTGAGGGTGGTGGACCACTGGAACAGGTTGCTCAGGGAGGTGGTAGAGGTCACTTCCCTGGAGATATTCAAGGGGAGGCTCGAGGAGGCCATAGGCAACCTGGTCTAGTTGGGGATGTCCCTGCTGACTGTAGGGAGGTCAGACTAGATGACCCTAGAGGTCCCTTCTAGCCTGGACCATTCTATGATTCTATGATATTAATCCATGCCATGGCTTGATTAGGGATTAGAAATGTTAACCGGGCAGAGCCTTTTTCTGCGGGGGTATGCAGCCCCTCTACCTTTAATGAGAGTAGCCTGTGGTACTTGCCATAAAGCTGATAAGTAATAAATAGCTGCCTTTGTCACATGCAAGTTCAGCATTGTGAAACGGCACACGGACGGCTTTAAAAAGCCTTTGATTAAACCCAGCACTACAGTAAATCTACAAACACAGAGGAAAGAAAAGAAGCTATTTAGTCTGTGCCAGTTCCCGGCATTAAGTATGCAAATTTCTCGGTGTCTTCAGCTCCCAAGAACAGCAGGCGCTGAATGCAGCAGCAGCAGCAAGCGGCACGACATCATTCATTTCAATCATTAAAACAAAAGCGGGATAAATCGCTACCTAATTTGTAAAATATGCTTATCATATAGGCTCTTTGGTCTTTAAGAAAAGCACCAGCTGAATGAGAATCACTGAATTATTTTGGAAAAAAAAAAAATAATGCTTGAATCAATTCTGGCTTTCCCCCTTCTCCCAATGATTGTTCTTTTCTTTCTTTTTCCTTCCTTCCTGTTCTTTTCCTTTCTTATCCCTTTTCCTCTTCTTCTTCCTTTCCAATTTCAGGTGAAACCCACCCATAGCCTTCCCTCAAGCTCCCACCTCAAGCTGTTGGAAAACCAGTGGTTTTTCCTGAACCCACACAACTTGACATTCCCAGGCCTGCCTTCTCTCTCCCTTTTTCCAAAAACTGGGGAAACACCAACAGCTGAAGCTGAGCCGGGTGTTCCCTGCTGAGCATCCCCCATCTCCCCGCTCCCTCACATCCTGTCCAGCAGCCCTCACTGCCCTCCTTGGGCAGCTGATCAGCAATCTCCATTCCTCCTGTCCAGCAGCCCTCTCTGCCCTCCTTGGGCAGCTGATCAGCAATCTCCATTCCTCCTGTCCAGCAGCCCTCTCTGCCCTCCTTGGGCAGCTGATCAGCAATCTCCATTCCTCCTTGCATGGCAAAATACACGTGCAGAGAACCTGATCCTGCAACCTGCTGGGAGCCCAGCAGGGTGGCGTTCATCACCTCTGCGCCAAGGGACGAGGCTCTTTCTGGTCTCTCTCCCTGTTCCTGGCTGCTCAGCTCAGACACCATCCCTGCTTTTATAAACAGCAGCGGTGAATATTGCTGATACATAGGGAGCATCATTGCTGGATCCCTAAAAGGTTATATTCTAGCCCGTTTGAATGCACAGTGGCCTGTAGGTAACTTATTTTTCCCATCACACTGTTCCTTTTACAGCAACCAATTTGCCAGCTCCAGCTCCAGGCTGTTTGGGTGCAGAGGACACGAAGGCTCTCACCGAGGCTGCCTCTCATACACGTGGTGGCCTCCTCTGCCTCCTCCCCGCAACGTGTGTGCGATGAGAAGCGGGGCCAGCAACCCTGCTCGTCTCTGAAAAGTGTCCTTCGCTGATTTACCAGCTGTTCAGCCATTCGGCTGTTAAAGGAGAGCGCCTCTGGCAGTACAGCTCCCCACTGCTGTTATGCTGGGGCGTCAGCAGATGGAGCATATCATGGTTATTGAAGCTGGATACGGCGACTGTCAGAAGCCTCGCGCCGCCTGGCATATGCAAACAGATCCCAGGCATCTGGTTGGGTCTTGGGCTGGCCACATTGATGGCTATTAAAGGAAACCTCTTGGTTAGGGAGACCCACTGGCCATAGCATGGATGTGACTGTGCAATAGTTTAAAGAAGTGGTAGGTGGTCCAGGGAAGGAGGAGTGTTCAGAAGCCGTTGGTGGGTGCCTGCCCGTGCACAGGGCGGACCCCGCAGCGGAGCTGGGTGCTGCCAGACGGGGTGGGTGCTGTCACACAGGCACAGTTGGGTGTAGCACCCACACACCAACCACCACAGTGCCAGGGGGGTGTGGGCAGAACTGGGCTGCGAGTGAAATGCTTGGCGCACCTCGGGTGCTTGTACCACCTTTGGTTTCACTTTGGTATCGACTTAGCTCATCATGGGCAGAGCACTCAGGGAAGGGGAAAGGGGGACTCAATGCCTCCAGCACTCCTCGGGGGTGGGTGCATGTCACCCATCCGGTGAGCAGATGAACAACCCAAGGGCATGAAAAACCCAGCCCAACTGGGTGCAGTGTGCTTCTATGAGTAAAAAGTCTATATCTTTGTACGTGGAGCTCACAGTCCTGTCACCTTTTGTACCGCTTTCGTGCCATCTTCTACAGCCAGGACTTATAACTCTCCAGCTGAGTCTGAAAAAGTCTTTCCAGGCCCAGTGCCTATAGGATGGTGACTCTTAACACTGCTGTATTGAACAGGGTTGGAGATGCTGTTCGTTGGAAGATGCTGTTCAGATGTTCAGTGGAAGATCACTGAGCAGCATCATTGCAACCCAGCTGAAACACATAGCTTGATGCTAGGGCACTGCCCTTGGATATAGACAAGGGGCCACTGAGGTTAAATACCATGATGTGCAGGTGTCCTGGGTGTCTGTGCCCTGGAACGATCTCACAAGTTGGCAGATGCAGCAGAAAATATCCCCACTCTTCTTCCAAGCTGAGAAAATGTTTTATTTCCTTCTCCTGCAATGCCTGGCATTACAGAACAGCTACCCAGAGAGTTGTTTTTGCTTCTCCTCTGGAGAGGAAACACCTTCTCCTATCCTCCCATCTCCTCTGCTTCTCCCTGGCTCTGCTGAGGGGTGTGAGTGGAACCACAGCATCCCTGTGGGCTGCACAGCCACGGGATGCCTGGGGCTCCGGTGCGGCACATCCAACCTCCCCTCCTCGATCTCTGGGTGCTCTCTTCCAGGCAGAGAGCTAATGCCTGCTACTGTGCTTCATCCTTGGCTCCGTTTGCAACATCAGAGGAACACAAAATGGGGCAAGGGAAGAGAAATAACATCCTGAATATTGTAGCTTCTAATTAGGCTGGCAGTGATCAAACGGCTTTTCGGGAGCAGGCTGTGGCAGGCTGGCTGGCACGGGGCTTTCCAGCCACACGGGTGGTTTCTTGGGGAAAAGGAAGCTCCATCCTCACGGGAGCATCCTTCATCTCCTGAGGTCACAGAGCAGCTTCTAAGTGATCCAGAAAAACCTGGAAAAAGAAGCAGAAATCCAGGTTCCTCCTCTGTCTTTGGTTACGGTGTCCCTACTGTAAAGGGACTCGCAGAAACTTCGGCAGCACAAGCTGTTCCCACGATGTTGTTGTATAAATATGTTTTATGTATAAATATGCATTTGAATCCGTGTTTGGACTCAAACCTGTCTGTTCATCCAGCTGTCGAGTAACCTCTGCAAACAGCAGGGTCCTTCCTGACAGATTGAAACCAAGAAAACCGCTGCCTGTTCTGCAAAACATATTTAATTTGTTAAAGAGACGGGAACTTTGTTGAATTAATAAGACGTGCAAGGGAAGGGAGCTGCTCTGGGAAGAGCTGAATCCTGGTTACAAGCGCAGTTTGCAGCTTGCTGGTAATCCTGCAATTAAAGCTACAGTACCAGCGTATCACAAAAATGGGATTTGCATAATTTGAAATTTGAGGAAAATCTCTAAATACTTTAATTTTGATAGAAACTGTTTCCACTGCTGACATGTGTCTACACCTATAATTTCAGTTGATAAATTGCTGTAATTTCTCCTCCATTTCATGTTCTTTCTAACATTAATTGTCAGTTGTAGAGTAAAACAGTAGAAAGAGAGAGAGAGAGAGAGGGAGAGAATAATGTCATTGTGCTTTTGTGGTGTGAATAGCCTTCTGAGGAATGATTATCTTCCACACAGATGCAAATAATAATAATAAAAAAAATAAATAGAGGGAGAAAGACCTCTTGGCTCACGCAGAACTCCTACGATGGGCATCCATGTCCAAACGCAAGGGAGGGAAGGAAGGGGTTAAAGCCACGTGAAGGTACCTGGGAGTGGATGTGGCCTGCTGGAAGGAAAGATGGATTTTCCAGTGGGAAGTGGAGCTGGAGGATGCATGGTGGAGCACAGCTGGGCAGGAGGAGACCTGAGCTGCAGCATCCAGGGGCTGAATCCTCTGGTCCAGGCATCTCCTGCCCCACGCCAGCCCCTTGCAGAGCCAGCAGCCACTGGGGACTCCACTGGCTGGGTTTTCCCAGCCCAGGCACCTCCTCCACCCTGGTCCTGCTCCCCATCCTACCTCCCCAAATGCCACTTTTCAAGCTACTTTTAAATAAAATACCCTTTCAAACAGAGGGCTAGTGGTATTAAATTATTCTATTAATTTATTATTCATGATGAAAAATTATTCTAATAAACGGTGAAAAATTATTCTAATAACATTCTATCCTATTAATATTCTGCAGCCGAGCAGCTAAACTCACTTCCTGTGGCTGCTCCCCTCCTTAGCACTGATCTATTTCTTACAGAGTTTATTGAAATTAAAATCTGCCTCTTTGGAAATGTGCTGCATTTAACAAAACCAGTGGGGGGAGATGAGCTGTGAGGCAGGAGGAGAGAACCAAGCACTGATTTTTCCTGGCTGCTGACAGAGAGCAAGGGGCTGCCCGGGGTGGTGTGAGCAGAGCAAAACCAAGAGATGGTCCAGCCTGGGTCGTTTGGGTGCTGTCACCCTGTAGACCATCAACTTTTAGCATCTAAATCCAGCATCTCCCTGTGTTTCTCAGTGAGGGGAGATGGCTTCTTGCCTCTCCCCTTCCCCTGGCCAGTGCCCTGCAAGCTCCACTCCAGCACGTACCTTGAAACCCTGAGCTTGTGTCGCTTCTCATGCTGGTTCCTCACTGCAGGGATCTCCCTAAAGCCCAAAGATGCTTCCTCAATGCATCTCTGGATGGTTGTTTGGACTTGCAAGCTCTGGGCACCAGATATTCCCCCGTCACAGCCTCCTGCATCCCTTTGCCCTCTGTGAGGACCCAGAAAGTGCCCTGGGTCCTGCTGGGGAGCGGTGAGGTCGTTATGGTGGACACTTGAAAAGTGGCATTTAGAGAGGTAGGACGGGGAGCAGGACCAGGGTGGAGGTGCCTGGGCTGGGAAAACCCAGCCAGTGGAGTCCCCAGTGGCTGCTGGCTCTGCAAGGGGCTGGCATGGGGCAGGAGACGCCAGGATCAGAGGATTCATCAGCCTCCACGGGACTGAGTGGAGCTTGTAGCCAAATTAAGAATGGGGCTGGGGACTCTGCTGTCAACTGGACCTCAGGGCCAGTCCCAGCAGCATCCTGCTGCCCCTCCTCCCCGCAGCCTCCCCCCACGCTGGCACCACGCACTTGCCAGGCTTCGAGCCAGAGATATTTTCCTAATGGTTCCTCTGCCTGCTTCGCTTGCAGCTCTCCTCGCCTGCCAGCTGGCTGCTGTGGTCCTCCGCCCTCGCAGGCAGCTGGGGAGGGCTTTCATGGGCATGCAGGGCTTGGGAGCTCTGTGTACAGGTGGCAGAGCATCCCCAGCACCCACCATAAAGACCCCACTGCTCCCCAGCAGGACCCAGGGCACTTTCCGGGTCTCCAGACAGGGCAAAAGGGATGCAGGAGGCTGTGAGGGGGGACTATCTGGTGCCCAGAGCCTGTAAGTCCACACAGCCATCAGAGATGTGTTGAGGAACCATCCTACAGAGACGTTGCAGAGAGGTGTCATGGGCTGTGGATAAGTCTGGTGTTCTGTGCTGGATGCATCATTTGAATGATTTTGGAGAGTGAAGAGCAGATGAGCAGGTGCCACCGGGCACCTCTGGACTTGCCTGACTTGTAAAGTGCCACATCATCTGGCTTTGCTCTCCTTGTCATCCAAACAACTTGGTGGGAAAAAAATCTCTAGTTTTGCAAAGGAGCAGCGTGTCCACCTCTTGTGGGCCCATTGGCCACAGGAGTCACTTTCCCCAAAGCTTCTCTGATCATCCTTGGTTCTGTCTGTGCAATATCTACTCTGTGCCAGAGCCAGGTCTTCTTCTGACCCTTCCCTTTTTCCTGTCTTTTTTCTGATAGTCTCCACGAACCTAATAATTCCTTGCACAAATATATTGGGTCCTTACCTGCACCTCCCCAGCTGGCAGAGGTAGTTATGCCAATTCCACGGCAAATTAAATGCACAAGCGCACGTTAAATGTTCCTGTGACTCTAAGTCCTAACAAAAAAGCTAACCTTCAGGTAACATTATTGCAGCTTTAACAAGTAGAGTGCCTTAGTGAAAGGACTTCATCTCAAAGGACTTTCACTGAAGCCATCTTCTTCTTTGTGTGTTCCTCCCTCGCAGCGTGAGTAATTAAAGGACCAGCCACAGCTCAGAAGATTCCTTGGCTTTCACGTTTGAGGATATCTTTCACTCTATTTTTTCCCCTTTTCTCTGATGGCATATTAGATCAAGCCATTAAGCAACATCCTCTGTTTCTCCTGAGAATATTCATCAATAATAATGAATAGTACTTGCTCCAGGGCTGCCCCCTCCTTGCCCAGGAATATCGCTGGCACACGATACAACCCTGTTGGAATAACTCTGGCACTTGTTTTTGTTTCTGAGATTCATTTAATGTGTGATTTTTTTTCCCTCTCTGGGACCGTGGAGGCCCTGCTTTGTTCAGGGTTGGGAAGCAGACAGTCGGCTGAAGCTGAGATTTTATCTGATCCAGTGGGAAAAGGGTTTACATTAAAGAAATGCACAAGTGGAACCTCCTCAATGCCGACCGACTGCGCTGCCTTAATTACACACGGGCTCGGCTGTATGGACGCACACCCCTTTTTGCTCCAGTACAATCTGCTTATTTAGAGGGCTTGCACGAGAGCAAAACAAACCCAAAATGGTTTAAGCAAAGGTTCTTATTTTTGGCTTATTTGCCCTAAACGCAGAGGGCAATCTCAGAACCCGTAAAGGGGCCTCTCTGAGGGATTGTCCTGCTCCTCTTCAACAGATGATGGATGAAACCTCGCAGTAATAATTCAGGGAGTAAAATAAAGGATTGGATTCAGGAGATGTGGAGAGTGCTCCGGAATTAGGAATAGGAGCACTCATCTGGAGGCTCTTTGAGCACCACAGAAGCTTATGCTGGTCTAATTCCGTGCACAGCAATCTTTCTGCCTTGCTAATTCTCTGGGTTCAGTCAGACTGTCAGCAGTGTAGACCTTGCTTTGCACCCTCCCAGCTTGCCTGTGGAATAAGGGATTTTCAAGGAAGTAACGACATCAATTACACAAAGAGAAATTACTGTAGACAGTAACTTAAGGTCCATTTGCCTCATACCACTTATTTCTTCCTTCTCCTAGAAGTTAATCAGGAGGTTTAATTCATTCATCTTCGTAAATGTTTTACAGCTGGCCTAGAACACATGCAGCCGCCCGGCGCTGCCCCGCTCCATCACCACGTTACCTGGGGAGCTGAAGGCAGGAGGGGTGCAACCCCTGCCTCGAGCCCAGCCGAAACCTGCTGGTGCATCTATGAAGCTCTTGCTCCTGAGCCCCCAGCCCACGGTTTGCCCACGGTTTTGCATGAGCTGCTGCTTCCCACCTTCCCACCCCTCCGTGCTCATTGCAAACAAGCCGTTCCGCTTCATTTGATAACCAGGATCAGACACCTTGGGACCTCTGAGGGTTGTTTTAGGTTAATGTGTTGGATTTTTCTTTTTTCCCGAGCATGATTTTAACTTTGGTGAGGTGAGTGCTTGTCCCTGAGACCGCAGTCACAGCAGCAAAGGGCAGAACCCCCCTTTGGTGCCGGAGACTCCCCAGCTGACCGAGGGCTTTCATGCCTCTTGATGTGGGGATGTTTATCTTCCCTCAGTTCTTACCCATCCGTGGGTCTCTTGGCTAAAGTGCTTTTACTTGGATTGTGAAACCCACTGTAGTCCTGTCTTTGTTAAGAAGATAAGCTACAGCAGGAAAGCAGCAGCAGCAGCAGCAAAAAAATAAAAAATTTTTTAAAAAAGGATAAAAAATTCCTCTAGTGTGTTATATCTTTTTCTCCCAAAGAATATCACACAACTTGGGCAGCTGCTGTGATGCTAATATACAAATCAAAACTCCGAGGAGCAAAATAGAAACATCCAGCCATATTAAATAAGGGGGGGCTTTGTGCATGTGAAAGCTCACAAAAAAATCTAGATATTAAATTGATGTCCTGGCACTTGTGCCGTGTAACGGGCAGATTCAATTAAAAGAAGAAAATATGTCCAGCCTGTAGTGTGGGCTAAGCAGCAATAAAAAAGCAAATCAATTTTTCAGGAGTTTCAAAGCCTGGTGCAGATTTCCAGAAGGCAGAAGCCAAAAATATATTTATTAAAAAAGACCCTAGGGGCTCAACAGTGTCATTTTAACCAAACTACTGCACCTTCAATATGATGAACTGTCACTATATTTGGAGAAATACTTTGTAAACAATCCATTCATATGTACAGATACAGCGTGTTCTATATGGACAGATAAATGCATGTGCTTACGGTGCAGCTCTTCCATGTCATTGATTATTTGAGAGGTGGTATACAAAAAAACCCCAAACCACCACACACCCAGCTAAGTTATAGTTATTTGTGTTCTCAGATCCCCTGTCTAACAGTAGTGTGGGGTTTTCTATGGAGCACTAAATTAGGGAACTCTCTATGTGTATGTACATGTATGTGTGTGAGAGTGTGTGTGTAAAGTGTGTCTTTCTGTGTCTCTATGTATGTACACACTCACATACATTTAGATACATGTGCTGGTGGATTATTTGCAGAATATTCCAGATGTAGCTATACCAAAAGTCCAGGTTTTGGGGTTCTTAGCATTGTCATTGGTGTTGTCTGTAGGTGAAAGCCTCATACGCTGATGATCAATGCGTGGGGCTGAGATCAGAGTTTATCCCACCAGCCCAGTGCAGAACCCCGAATGGCAGCTCAGAAGCCCCTGCTTCACCCCAGTCACACGCAGCAACCTTCAGAAATCAAAGGGGGACAGTCCCCACCTCCCTTTGACTTTTTAATCCTGGTCCACCAAGGTGCCCATGGCCAAGACATTGAAATCACCTGTGGAGCTCCTGGGTGAACAGAAGAGTTTCCATCAAAAAACCAATGTTTTAATGGGTCCATTTGAGCTTTTGATCCCTAGTTAGCTGGATCAAATCTAAAACTGGAGAGCAGCAAATCCTGCTGAGCCATGGACTCAGCCTGGTTCTGGTTAATGCCCACAACCCCATTGAGACAACGGGGAGGCTCCACCATCCCTCCAGCTTCTGACACTTGCGTGGGGGATTTTCACTGCCTCCTTTCCTTCCCCCTTTGTTTTTTGTCACTATTCTTGCTAGAAACAGGCAACCATAAAATGCTTCACCGTCTTTGGGCAGCAAACTGAGAAAAAAAATACATTTTTCTTGTTACACTGAGCCGCCCATTTATTTCCCTGAAGAAACTTAAGTGTGACTGCAAAGATTAAAAAACTAAAATAAAATTAAAGGAGGGGGAGAAGGGGTTAGCAGCACATGGTGGCGATGATTAAGGTGCCCTTCCAAGAAATAAATATATAAGCCCGACCTGCTGGCACCTCGGTGCAGAGCTGCATCACACCCCGTGTCCCTGGGCAATCGGGATGGGAAAGGGCTCAGCAGAGCGAGGACCTCCCGTCTCAGACCCTGGGTGCTGGAGGCAGCACGTGCCCGGCTGGCAGGATGGATGTGGTGTTTATTTAAAACCATGGACAAGCGCACACATGGAGGGAAAGAGACCCTGCAAAGCCAAATTTGCTTCTAAATCTATTTACGTTTCGCCAGAGTCAGGATCACCTCGAACCATCTTCGCTTTTTCCTTTGAAGTTGCAAGTTCTGCAGAAGCTCTTCAGGAAATAAAAGAAAAGGTAAAAAGAAAAAAAAAAACAAAAACAAAGAAGGAAAGGAGGTAAAAACATAAGTGTATAAAGCAGCTATTTGCGATATGTATTTTTAAATACTGACATTTTAAAAGGTTGAAATGTTACCGTGCCTTTTGCAAAGTTATGCCATTTAAACAAGATAACATGGCATTTCACCGTGAGAGAAAAGACCCTCTTTTTCACTCGTACCTTTGAACGGTTTGTCGTTTGGCAATAATACCCTTCAGCTACGTAGCGCTCCTCAAAGGGAGGACAACATCTCTTCTAATTGTGCTTATGATACCAATTAGCATTGGGGGTTTCTGCTTTTATTAATAAACAGCCTTTCTACGAGCACCGTGGCTGGCCTAAATATTTTTTCGCCTTTATGGGATTCGGGAAGAAATCGTAATTAATTCCTCTTTCAGTGAAAAAGCAAAGCTATTTTTAAATTGCGTGCCTGATTGAATTAACAAAGTGTTAGACAATTAACAGCCTTTCTTTTTATTTTTATGTTCTTTAAAATGCAGGTTCAGTTTAATACCCTTCTCCCCTTTTCGTGTGTCCTAATTGTTAGCTAAGTAGTGTCAGGACTGTGTGTTATTGGCCAAGGCAGGTGTCAGGTTTAATATTATTAAAGATGCAATTACTTCTTTCTCAAGCACAGCTTGTCAGGTTAACTCATCAATGTACATATCAATACATTTTTAAATGGAAAAAAAATATCTCTGTTTCCCATCCATAATTATCTCCTTGGAGTCTTGCCCCGTGCTTTGGAAATGTCCCTCTGCCCTCGGTATGGAGGAGTCCTGGGGAATATAATGAGGTCTGACACTCCAAAGGAGCTGTGCAGCCAAACTCTCCAACTCAGAATCATATAGAACTATGTAGGTTGGAAAAGACCCTTTGGAACATCCCAAAGCCCAGCCTGGGAGCTTCCAAGGATGTTTTCTTTTGTGTCATCTCCCGGCACCACCACTTGGAACCTGGGCTCCTGTGAAAGCTTGGGGGGAAAACCCACAATAACGAAGGATCTGACTCATCTCTTGCTATTGCACCTGCGTTGTGTAAGGGCACTGGGAAAGTTGTAAGGGAAAATGGTGGTTTATTGTACCAACAGCCATAGAGGAGATGAGAATGAAGGGTTGGAAGCTGGCATGCTGCTGATCAGGGCTCCCAGCATCTTCTCTGCATAGCCCAGTGAAGCATCTCCAGGGAAAGCTTCCACGTTGCCTGGAGCTGGATTCACAGAATCTTCAGGGTTGGAAGAAGAAGGAAAGAAACTTAGAAAGGTTGGAAAGAGTCTTTGAGATTATCCAGTCCAACCATACACACAAAAACCCACCCATACATCACTAGAACATGCCCTGAAGTGCCACATCTACAGGTTCCTTAAATATCTCCAGGGATGGTCACTCCAGAGCCTCCCTGGACAAGCTGTTCCAGGGCCTGACCACTCTCCCAATAAAGTCATTCTTCCTAATATCCAGTCTAAACCTCTCCTGCTGCAACTTCAGACCATTTCCTCCGCTCCTGTTGTTATTCACTTGGGAGAAGAGGCCAACACTCACCTCTCTACACCTTCCTCTCAGGTATTTGTGGAGAGCAATGAGGGCAATTCCTCATCCTCTGTCCTTGGAATGCTGGTAGGTTCAAAACACCCCTGTCCTCAAGAGCAATTTTGAAATTTGGGGGTTTCTCCACTCACCATCACAACTGAGTGTCCCAGAAAATGTGCTGGACGGATGGTTTAGTCACTAAAATGGGATTCAGCATTAATCAAAACTGGTCACTAAATATGCTTCGAACTCATAAATCATCTTAGCTGGCAAAGGTGAAAATATTGAAATAGGATTGTTTTTTAGAAATTTTCTAAATTCTGTACTTCCAAAATTTCCAGCACATGTTTTCCTTTCATCTCTGGCTAAATTTTATTTTAAAGGAAGATTTAGGAACCAGACATTTGGGTTTGGAGTGAACAACACGCTCCCTTTGACCCCAAGTGAAGTACAGACACACACATCCCTGCTATTTGGCCACCAGTCAAAAAATCAATTATTCTCAAAGCTTACACTGTGCCCCTTGAGGGAAATTGTTCTCTGGCCATTCCTGGTTGGATGAACCATGTCCTGAAGGGTATATAAGCCATGAACAGAGAACAGCTTAACAGATCAAGCTATGGTTTATTCACACATCTTCTTCCAGCATCAGCACACCACAGGTATTTGCACTCTGACGCTTTCCTTTCCTATTAGTCTACAGCAAGCTCTTTTTCAAGGCGGGTGCTCAGAGCTTCCCCAGCCCATATTTATTACCATCTCGACTTCAAACTGGTCATTTCAGCAGGAGGATGATGCATATTGCCAAGCCAGCTTCCTTTTTCCCTGGAATTTTGCGGATCTTCTGTGCTGCGGGACCTAACCTGCAGCCAAAGAGCCTCCCAGCAAACCCAGCTGAGATTTCTCCAGTTTAGAAAAAATGCATAAAAGGCAATGGGCTATTTCACTGAAATCTAAATGTTTATGGGCAATAGGTGCTCCTTCACTGTCTGCTCTCAGAATGTCGTGATCGAGAAGCAGTCTCAGCAAAGGAAACTTTAAAAATAATTGGCCAAATGTGAGAAAAAAACAGCTCGTGCCCCTCTCCTCCCCCAACTCCTTCTGCTTTCCACCGCTGAAAACTGAAGTTCCAAAGCCTCCCCTGGCACAACTCTGCTTCAGCACATGCCGTTCCCTCCACCCTGGCAATGCAGAGGCAGATTTTGGTGCCACGGCTGGAAATCAGCTCATCCTCTCGGCTGTGTTGAACGTGTGTTTGGTCTGGAAGCGGGGTGGGAAGAGAGGGGCTCGGTTCTGGGATGGTTACTGGCTTATTTCCTTGTATCCTTGATTAATGACAGCGTTTCCCTGCTCCGGTGGGTCAGGCATGGGCTCTCCACGCTCCTGCGAGTGCCCCAGTGGCTGCACTGGAGCCAGGTGGCTCCCGGAGAAGCCGTGGAATGAATGCTCCGGCTGCCGGCGCGTCCGTGCGTGGCTGGAGACTGACAACTAATGGTTAGTTTGCAAATAGCTGCATAAAAGATCAGAGGAGAACGTGCAAGGGGTGGGGAAAGGAGGAGGAAGGAAGGGGAATGACTGATGGGGCTCAAAGAAAATTGATTCCCATTTAATTTTTATTTAGCTCAGTATTAATTCTCAACAATGAGGTTTTGCCCAGCTTTCCTGTGGTATCTGGATCTGGCGAGGTGGTAGAAACTGTGACTGTAATTAAGAGGGCCACACATTCATCTCAAACTTAAATTCTCCAGGCTAAATTCTCTTTTCAACCCAGGACAAATCAGAAATAATTTTAGTTCCATTAATACACTTCCCAGCCGTGTGAATCTGATGGAACTGCAAGGCCCTTCAAGTCTTCCATCCCCTTTTAAAGAGGAGACATTACGTCTGCCCCAGCATTACTGAGAATAGGAAATGTGAGATCATGAGATCAAAGAGCTGGAGCTTTGTGGTTTAAGTTTTTGATGAAGAGAATATGGAAAAAAAAAAGAGAGAGAAAGTAACCTTTTTAATGAGAACCTTTTAAAGACAGGACAACTGGGGAAAATTTACCTTCATGCAAGCAGAAACTATGATCAGTTCTCATATTGTTGTAGACGAGAAAGGAAGAGCAGGAGGTCTCCAAGGGGAGGTCTTCATGGCTCCTCACACACTGCATGGGATGTTAGAGCATGTTAGCCAGATCTTTCAACCCCATCACCTACCACCCCTTCCCCAGAGATGCTGCAAGAGAAGCTCCTACAGGTACCATGGCCTGAGCACCTCCAAGGAGGCAACATCTGACCACCTGCATCTACAGGTGGCAGTGGGGAGTCTCCAGTGGAACATGGGACTTCTGGGGGAGCACAGGTCATTTGGGGAAGACAGGGCAGGAAGAACAAGAGGTCTGATGTCTGTGGGCTGGTAATGGAGACTGCATCCAGGGAGGGGGATGGAGAGGTCAGAAAAGGGGGGACCTGCTGCCTGGACACCCTCTGAGCTTCTGAGGCTGCTGGGAACGAGAGCGCTGTGCAAGGAGGAATGTAAAGGAGGAGGAGTCTCTGAGACACTGAAAACATTCATTTCTGTGGGAGCAACCTGGCTAAATCCTTTCCTCACCTTGGAAAATCGCCACCCGTGAATTTTAGCTCTGAAATTTGCTGTCACGCGGCAGTCGTGTTACTGCTCCGCTATAAGAGCCTTTGCGTTATATTGGCAATAGCATTTGATTATTGCACTTTGATATAGCTGAATAGGTAATCAGACCACTCTTTATTTTAGCCTGAGGATATGCCTTTGATTTGTAGAGGTTGGCCATTTCTTATCTGAGTTTGAAAATGGGATTATTTAAATGTGTATTGATGTTTTTCATGTGGTCTAACTGTGCAGTTCAACATGGTAATTCAACTCATAGCTATACCAGATTGTTATCTAATCTGATAAGATATGAACAGCACAAAGCCGAGATGATGAAACAATCAGGATTGTTGACTCACTGGGGTCCTGCTAAATCCAGTCTGCTTTCATACTTAATTATCCTGTCAAGTTCCTCGAATCTTAGCTCCTCCAGCTCTGCGATGGCAAGAACGGTGGTAGTGACACCACTTGGTGAATACATAAGTTGATCAAAATAATTTCAGCAGATACAATGGCTATTTATGCCTCAACTGCAATATGAAAAGCTACTGATTCAAATACCCTAGACTGCAAAATTGGCCCTCTTAGCATTTCTAGGATCACTGAAGGCTGTTATTAAAGTCCTCTGGAAGTTAATGTTTTGCTAACATGAGCTGCCGCCTGACTATCTCTTACCAGAGGGGGAGAAAAGACTAAGTGAAAAATTCAGCCTTCCTAATTTTCTTCCTAAACTGGTCTTTTCTAACTCCTTACACCTGACACTTGACCTGAGCCTGAAAACTTTGCTGGAAAGCTATAGCCCATTCCTCCTGACGCAGCTTACACATATTTTACCCTTATTATGACTGCCACTTTTATTAAAAGATAAATAAGTTGTATTGATTTGATCTAAAAGACAAACGTTAAAGACTCCCAGCACCACTTGCAAAAAGCTTATATATTCGGGTTTTTCTTGATCATCTAAGGGAGTAATTATGAGAGCAAGTGTTGCATCTTAAGAGGTGATGGCAGAGGCCACTGGGTCTACAGCAGGTGAAAACAGGCATTTCAAGCATTCAAGAAAACAAGCATTAAGGATCAAGCAGAAGTAGTGGAAATATTTTAATGGCATGAATTGATATCACACTCCTGTGAGTTTTACCGGTGCCTTTGACATTAATCTGAGGTCAGTACTTTGCTATGGGGCAGTATTTAGTTGTAGAGTAATCTGGGTATGAAGGAGACCCATCGATGAGGAAGTTTTACATGGTCAGAAAGGGAAAAAAAGGGCTCATAAACTGTTCACGGAAATCCCGAAGATCAAATTATCACCGTGTCAAGCATCTTTTGCGGATTAGCTCTCTGGCAGATTCACCTGTGGATGTACCTGGAAGAATCATTAAGAGCTTTCTTGCGGTGTAGAGCAGCCGGTCAAGCATCCTTGTGTTTAAAATCGACACTAAAAAATATCCAGATACTAAAAGATGTTGCTATCTACAAGGTGGGTTTTAAAGGCAAAACCTCTGCTTTCATTAAAAGCATTACCAGCTGGAAGACCGAGTGATTTAGATCAAAGCTGTTAATGTTCCCTTCCAGGGAGGACACCAGGTAAAAAAAAACAACCCACATTTCCCAAGAGCTGAGCACCTCCTCATGGAGATCGGTTCTACCACACTCCTCAGCATGCAGACCCTGGCAACTTCTGGCCCCACATGGTACGGGAGCCTCAATTCTCTTTCACATTGGTCGTCTTGAAAATTGTAGCTATTATGTTTAAATCAATTATGCTGTTTTCTGTCCAAATTGCAGAGTGCTGCACAAGAGGGTCTTGCCCAGCCCCGGTACACACGGGGTGACAGGAGGCCCTGCCCTGGTCTTTCAGAAAGGCTGTAATTAGCATGGAAAGGAAAGACCAACTGTTGTTTGAAAATGTTAATGCTAAAGGTCTCGTTTAAGCCTGTGTCTCTCGCAGAAGCTCGTGTCTCTCATGTAAGCTGTTGGACAAAACTCTTATTTTTCTTCTCTGGCTTCTTCCTTCTTCCCTGTGGGGAACTGAGCCTTTCAGAGGGGGGTCTTGGAGGTGAGTTTGAGCATACCCTCCCCCTCAGCCCCCTCCCCAGCTCCATCCCACAGCAGAAGGACATGGAGCTGTTGGGGTGAATCCAGAGGAGGCCACGAAGATGTTCTGAGATGCTGGAGCGCCTCTGCTGTGAGGACAGGCAGAGCATCTGGCCTCGGGGTCCACATTAGGGTTTGGGCTGACCAAACCTTGCTCATTTTGGAAAGTGTGGAGTATTTGCTTTCCTTTTTAAATACATAAGCCCTCTCCTCATCAGACTCCTCTGCCACCCCAAGAGCTCCTTCGCATGGCGGCTGCCTCCCAGGGCTGCTGTCACATCTTCCTTCTCTGTGCACGTGGACCTGGTGGTGACCCTCATTCCCCACCACACCTGGGCTTGCTGATGAGGTTCAGAACGCCTTAAAATAGGTTAATTTGTAGGAAAGTGACAGAAATAAATTGCTGGCACTTTTGTGTGCTGATAAGTTTAACCTTTTTTTTTTCCCCCGAGCAGCTAAATTGCCAATCATCCGGAAACACACCGGAGTTCACCCATTACATAAAGGAAGCTGTTAGTCTCATTTAAAACAATATTGACCTTTTTCCCGTCCTTTCCATTTTGACTAAATTACAGGGTACATTTTTTGAAATGTGGCTTTTGTCTGACTGTAACCAGGTGACCCTGATTTTCCCTTTTTTTTTTCTCTCCTCACTTACAGCTTTCAACCTTTCCTTCCTACTTCTAACGCGGATCGTAGTTTAACTACCAAGATTTTCAAACTCAGAGATATTAAAAGAAGTGTTTGCATGATACATATATTTTCCAGTTACAGAAATCTACACCTGGAAACTAAGGAAACTTTGGTGGTGCAGGCTGAAATACAGGGTGTGGGGGCTACAAGGGGGCATTTGGAAAAGGATTGAGAAGTGTCTCTGTTCTTCCAAAGTCAGAGCAATGAGTGCACATGAGCTTTGGGTTTCACTCACAATTAATTTCAGATGCCACGTTGCCGACAGACTATCTTCTGGGAGCAAAAATATTCCTGCTAGCAAAGAAACAGGTCTTTGTCTGTGTCTGTATCTTCAGATCAGGCTGTGAGTATGGATGGCTCCATCTCCAAGCCAACGGAACTCATTCTGAGAGATGTTTTTCCCACACAGAAACAGTTTTTAGTTCATCTGGGGCCCTGGGCTGAGGCCCTGATGTCAGCTTCTGAGGACATTACAATATGAGTGACGCTTGAGTTGTTTTTCTTGTACCCAAGCCCTCTGATAGCAGCGTGGCCTTACAGATATATTCTGCTTATGTTTTCTTCATTATTTCCTGAAGATATATAAAGAGACAAAGCCTCTCTGCTCGCCTTCCTTCCTTCCCAGTTAGTGCCCAGTGGCATCAACAGTATTTCCACAGACCGAGCTGAAGTAAATCCCTGCGTCCCCATTGCCTCAAATGGTGGAGGCTCAGTTACATCAGCTGAGGATCTGAACCTTCCTCCCATACATTTATGATGTGTTTATGGCATTTATTTCTCCTATTAACTTTTCCTGGATAAAGACTAAAAATATCCCCGTGCATGTTCTGCTAGCTCTTGGCTCATACAGAAATGCATCTTCTAATGCCAAACTTCAATTAATACAGGCATTTGTTTTTTTAATTCAGACGTGTGTTGGTTCTTTATATTATTTTTTTCTAAATCACTGAAGTGTGGGGTTTCTCCCCAGTCAGTCCTATTTCAGTAGTTCCAGTGCTTTTTTGCAGGAGTTCTGAGATGCAGGAAGCTTTAGGATTCCCTGGTAAGAGAAGCATAGGTATTTCCATTAAGCTTAGAAAATATAGGCCTCTTCTGTGGAGCATTTATCCCACAGGTGTGATGCCACAATACTGAGAGCCCGAAGAGAAGGTGGTATCTTCCAGTTTGAACCCCATCTCTTCAAGATTTGAATAATCTGAGTCAGTGGCATTGAAAATGGTTTGGAACATTTAATGGTCTTCTCTAGGAAAGAGATATTCAGAACCTACAGTGCCTTTCAAATCGAACTGCCAACGGAGAAAACCAGTTCTTCAAATTGCTCATTGGTCCAATGTCCAGTTCGCCCATGAAGATGTTTGGGTTGCATGGCTGGGATTTGATTGACCCTCCTGCCAACACCAATATTTTAATAAGCTGCAAAGGGACAAATTATTCCAACCACTGTCTCTACGTTTTGTGACCAGGCTTTGGGAGGAGAGCAAAAAGCTAGCTCTTGATTGCAGGTGGGACTGGGTCTCTGGGACAGCCACGTGGGCTGCAGGCAAACAAGATCCTGGGTTGCCCAACGCCTGCTCCTGCGCCATGTCTGTGGCATCTCCTCTTCCCTCTCCTCCCAGGAGAGGAACAACCCAAACCCTCCTCCTTCCTCCCCCCAAGGCAGGAGCATCACAATTGCCCTTTGGGCTGTCAAAGATGCTGTCTTGCCAAAGGTTTCTGGGTTTGCAATGCTGATGGAGCACTTCCTTATCTCTCTGTTCTACTTCAGAGCATCACAGAGGATCCAAATATCCTTTACAATCAATGGTGTGCACAGTGGACTGATAGGAATAAAATAGTCCTACCTGCTGTACGCAGCCTTTAGATGATCTGGTTTGACTCAGCCTTAGGATGTGCCTGTGTGCAAAATTGCCCCGCACAATTATTCAATCTCGTGACAACTATTCAGTTTGCAAAGCAAAAATAATCCTGTGATTACCCTGTAATTAGCTGATAGTTGCTAATCAATTACATCTGCAGAGCTTGCCTTCCATCGAGGAGGTGCACGGTGGTGATTTACGGGGAAGGTGCGGTGCCTGCCCCGAGCAGCTCACAGGCGTCCGGCTCCCCTTCACTGGGGCTGGAGCAGGAGATCCGGGGATTAAACTCTTCGGTGGAGCTGGGTGACAGGAGATGGGCATCTCACCCACCAGCTACGGCCTCGGTGGGGCCTGGGTAGGACACACATAATCTCATTGAGGGGGGGTGAATGCTGAAATGGTTGGTGGCGAAAGTGTGTTTGGATGAGGCCGGAGTGAAGGAAGCAAACGCATTCCTGAAATATTAGGATATTCCTGGTGTCACTTGTCCTCTGGAGGCTTTGCCACAGCCAGGGCTGCTTGGTTTGCTGGGGTGGTTTGACACCCTGGCAATAGACATAAGAGCAAAGTAATGTGTGTTCTACAGGTGTTTATTTACCTTGCTATTCCTCCTTTACTCAAGGGATGAGGGTTCCAGGCTACACACAGTTTTAGTGTGTATGGTGGCAGTGGGGGGGGTTCGCTCCCCTGGTCATGCACTGGAAAAGTGGCAGTGTCCCAGCCTGGGATATTTGCAACTGGTGAGAAAAAAACAAGGATTAGCAGATACCGTGGAATAACAACAAAAATCAGGCACGGTCCCTGATCTGTGGACACTCACTCACTGAACTCTCCCAGAACATCCTTGGCTGGAGCTCGGACGTTCACCAGGCACACGGGAAAGGGATGATTTGGCAATATGAGGAGCTGCACTGGGAAAACTGAAGGGAGAAGGGAGGCTGCTGGCAGGTTTGAAGCAGAGTTTGATAAATATTTCTGCTGTGAAAAACGGAAGTAAGAGATGACAGGAATAGAGACGTGTCTGTGAGAAGTTAGGCAGGAGTTTAAAGAGAAGGCTGACAAGCTTGAGTGTGATGCTGCAGCGGAGAAGTTTATTTTTGAGAGAGATTGGGGAGGGAAAGGATGAAAATGTAATGGAAGAGGGAGAGGGACAAACCCTGAGGTCACAAACCAGGCAGAGCCATGCTTGAGGGAGCAAGAAGGGGGGAGGCTTGGGGACCTTTGGGCAGAAAAATGTGTAGTCAGGTGCAAAAGCATGTCACCTGCCCATTCGGTCATGAAGCCGTTGTCCCACGGCTCTGATCCCAGGTGGCTGATCCCAGCGGAGCTCTGCCAGAGCCGAGGACCACGCTCCGGCCGGGAAGAGCCTGGGGAGGGCGTCCGGATGCGCACACATCCCCCGGCACCCGCACGGCGCTGGGGGGGAAACCCATCCTCTTCACCTTCCTCCTTCCTTCTCTACCGTGAAGACCGATCCCCGACAACGCCGTTAAAACCTTTTGCGTGGAGGGGAAAATTCATTGTTCGCCCAAAAGCTAATCAAAGCGCGGGTAAACACAATGGCCCCTTTCCCCCCCCCGGCCTGACGTTTCATTTACAGAAGAGCTCAAGCCCTGGCGCTGGCGCTGCCACGCAGCCGTCAAGCATTGATTGTGCTATTCAGCGGGATGGCTCAATAATTACAGCCCCGGATCTCCAAACCACACCAAAGAGCAGGCTTACCACTGCTCGCCTTTGTTACTAATTGTCCTTCAGGATACTTGAGATGAATTACAGCGGTTTACGTTTCACTGGGTTTTTTTTTTTCCCCCCCCTCTNNNTTTTTTTTCCCCCCCCTCCCTTTTTATTGGGTTTTAAAAAAAAAATAAAAAAAAAAAAAAAGAGAGAGAAATCTTTCCATTTAGCAAAGCTGGATGGATCAGACAAGTGTGGCGTTGACTGTTGACAGCACTTCATGAGAAAACCCTCTGACTGCAAACTGTCTCATTGATATGTTCAGCTTGACACGTCGCATTGATTTTTGATTGTTTCCCAAAGCTTCTGCGTGTTTTCATTATCAAGGCTGGGCAGTTTTCATACTCACACTTGCGAAATGTTAGAGCTATTAATACAATTTGCTATCATCTACACTGCATCTAATTGCAGCCAGTAATCCAGCAAACGAAGCCTCTTTCACCAGCAAGCTTTCCAAAAATGGATTGTGCTTCTGATTATCCGTTTAGTTTGTTTCGTTTGGGAGCGCTTGGAACAGCGGCAAAATTGTCTTAGTCCTAACTTTTTAATCCTGCTGGTTGTCAAGGCAGAATTAGGGCTGGAAGTTTTAAATTCAAGACAGGTGAATGCAATCAGTGCTGAACCCGTGCTTATTCCCAGGGACTTCATCAGGAATCAGCTCGGCTCCAGCAGAACCCGTGGGAGGCAGTGGCAGGCTCAGGGACGGGACAGTCAGGGACTTGGGCCACACCAACCCCATGCATCGCTACAGGCCTGGGGAAGTGTGGCTAGAGAGCTGCCTGGCAGAAAAGGACCTGGGGGTGCTGGTCGACAGGAGGCTGAACATGAGCCAGCAGTGTGCCCAGGTGGCCAAGAAGGTCAATGGCATCCTGGCTTGCATAAAAAATAGTGTGACCAGCAGAAGCAGGGAGGTGATTGTCCCCCTGTGCTCAGCACTGGTGAGGCCACACCTTGAGTCTGGTGTCCAGTTCTGGGCACCTCAACACAAGAGAGATATCGAGGTGCTGGAGCGAGTACAGAGGAGGGCAACAAAGCTGGTGAGAGGCCTGGAGAACAAGGCTTATGAGGATCGATTGAGGGAGTTGGGGTTGTTTAGTTTGAGGAAGAGGAGGCTGAGGGGAGACCTCATCACTCTCTACAACTGCTTGAAAGGGCACTGTAGAGATATTGGTGCTGGTCTCTTCTCACGGGCAATGAGCGACAGGACAAGAGGGAATGGCTTCAAGCTGCAGCAGGGTAGGGTTAGGCTGGATATTAGGAAAAAATTTTTCACGGAGAGAGTGGTCAGTCAGTGGAATCAGCTGCCCAGGGAGGTGGTGGAGTCCCCATCCCTGACTGTGTTTAAGAGTGGATTAGATGTGGTGTTGAGGGATCTAGTGTAGGGGAGAACTTGTAGAGTAGGGCTGATGGTTGGACTTGATGATCCCAAGGGTCTCTTCCAACCTAAATGATTCTATGATTCTATGATTCTATGATTCTACAGTGTCTAACATTCCCCACACTCCTGGACCAGTTGGATCGACGCTTGTCCTTCAGTCATTCAATCTGCTGCCTCCCACCCCTGCAGTCACCCCCGTGTCCCCATTCCCAGCTTCCAGGCTCTGACCCACCCGCTCCCTTGTTCTTTCTCATCTTTCTCTGAGGATGCTGCTCATCTTAAGTTGACCAACTTAAGCCTCCCTGATCCTCTAGATACCCCAGAGAGGAGGTGTGGTGGCGCTTGGTCTTCTTCACGGAAGCATCATGCTCCCACTGATGACCCCAATGAGAGTTTTCACACAGCAATGGCCTGGAGCTGATCCAAATTCCTCCAGAAATTTAGGAGGAACTTTCCAGCCTCCTGAGACAGATTGAAGACACGGGTTATGGTTGAGTAACATGCCTGCGGTGGGAGCTGGCCCACACAGAGTAAACTCCTTCTGCTGGTCCTGTTTAGCAGATATACCTTGGAAAAAAGTTCTGCCTGCATTGCCTTTGCCCTTTTTGAGATGTGGTATTTAAAAGGAAGGGAGGAAACCATCTAAACTGCATTTTCAGAGGTGGAGGCCCACAGTGTATCTGCGAAATGGCAACTGGTTTTGCTCCCGCGGCCGCCGTACCCGTGTTTGCGGCTGGGGCCATCACCTGCCTCTTCTCACAGTGACTGGGCAGCCTGGGTTTCACAAGGCTGTCTTTTTCTTTTTTGTCTCCAGTCACAGGAGAAAAAAAAAGATCAAAGTCATTTCCCATCACTTTTCCCCACATTTTTTCCCCTGTAAACTAAAATGTAATATTCCTTGGTGACCGAGATACGATTTCCCCAGTTTCCATCAGCTGGGCAGGGGCTGGGAATTTCCAGTCATGAACAAATGTCCTTCTTACTTTGCTTTTTATAGAAAAGGGTGGCCCTAAATAGTGTGTAAGCGCTCTCCTGCGACTGCGTGCTCCCTTCACAACCCTTCCACTCCAACAAAGTGATTGTCTGAACTGAAATCGCTTCACTGAGATGATTAAATTAGTTCCTACATGCCAGAGATGTGCAGAGGTCTTGACATTTATATTTGGGTACTAGAGTCTGACATTCAGATGCGGTGGTGTTTGAAAACAGCGTCATTTAAAAAGTAGCATAAAATCCATTAGTATAACAGGGAGAGAGGGCAGTGCTTTAATTTGTTTGGGGCTGGGCAAAATGATCATTTCCCAGGGCTGTGGCGAGGGCAGCCCTGTGCTGGCAGGGCTGTGTGAGGTGTGATCTTCCCAGCGTCTCCCAGTTACACCAGCACCCGTGCCCTGGGCTGCAAAAGCTAAACTCACAAAAAACTGGGAGAAAAATCAGCCTCTGTCTGCAAAGGGCTGAGATGCCTCTGATCACCACAGGTTTATTTTGACGTGCTAATAATGCAGCATTTCTTCCTGCGGCCGGGCTGTCAGAGCAACAAGCACACCCGGGCTGAATCTCCAAAAATGGGGGAAATAACCAATTCATGACGTTCTGTGGGATCCCAGGGAGTGAAAAGCCGCAGCGCTGATGAAGGCAGCTTATTGCAGATTCACCCAGCACCCCGACCAAGAGACCCTGACCCCACAGTAGGGTCTGCGCTACGTGATGAGGCTGCTGTAGGATGTTGGTTGCCATTATGTAGAAACCGTGGGTGGGTCTTTTTATTGATTTTAAAATTCTTTTTGGCCCAATGATACACTTATTTGATGTGTACAATCAAGACTTCTATGAGAATCCAAATCCCATTGTTTTATCATGGCCTGGATACCCCAGCAGACTTCCTTTTGCCTGGAAATAAGCTTTTTCACTTGAACACGGAGCAGCACGGCCCCTTCTCCATGTTAGTTTGAACGAGTGAATGCAAATGACATTATCCAACTCGCAGAAGCGGTTTCACTCATGGTGTGGCATTAGCTTTGGGTACCTAAAGGAAAGATGCTTCACCAACTAAAAGGAAAAAAAAATAAAAAGGGAGAAAAAAGGCTAATAAATTCCTGGGAGCAAATTCCCCACCACACCAGCAGCGCAGCAGGCCAGGGTTTTCATTCTTTTGCAGCAAACCAGAACTCTGCTGGGAGGCTTCTGTTTTTTCCCAGGATGTCCCTCAAATGTTGGAAGGGGGGGGGAGGGCAAAATAAACTGTAAAGATCTAGTCTGAAGCACATGAGCACACAGGGCAGAGTGGAAGGGAAGAAGGAGCCTGTGATGAACGTGTGTGCCCATGTTCTGCTGGCCTGTGTCTGCACGTATTTATTATTCTCATCTGCAATATTGATGAGCGAGGACCAATCTCACTGCACATGCGTCCTCCTCCTCCTCCTCCTCCTCCTCCTCCTCNAATAAAATAAAATAAAATAAAATAAAATAAAATAAAATAAAATAAAATAGAAAGCAAAGGAAGAAATCCAGACAGCAGACAGAGGAACCAGGGCGGGCCATTCCAGTCGAGAGCAAACAGTGGTGGGGGACGGTGTTTCGGCCACGTGGAAGGGGTCAGTAGAGGGGAATAGATTGTGAGCACTAAACATGAGGCTGTGATTACGCAGGGGAGCCCTCATTTCAAAGGGGCAGGATTCAGGATCACGATCAGGCCACAAAATAGTGCAAAGCCCTCAGGTGGCTAGGGCGACCAGTACCTCTGTTTTTTTGGAAAAACGACTCTTAATTAATTGGGAAAAAATTGGCACAAGAATAAGTGAGAATATACATATGTATACATGGGTGTGTGTACATGTGCATAATACACTTATTTATTAAGCACGTGCAGGCGTGTGTGTGTGAGTGTGTGCACGCACGATAAGAATAATAAGCTATAACAGAAATGAGGGGACAATTATTCTGATCTTTTGTAACCCATCTCGGCTGCAGGAATTATCATTTTGAGCAGTCTGAAAACAGAAAACCAAGCATAATAGACTATAGGGAGGCATATTTAAAAAATAAATTAAGGAATAAAATGCATAGAGACAGAATGCCATGTTTTGTTATGTCATCCCCTGCCTGCCTTTCTTCAGGAGAGAGGTTTCAAATTAAATTCAAAGACTCTACTTTTAAATAAACAATGAAAATTGAAAACAGGCTTCCTTGTTAAAATACATATATATATATTTCCTCTCTCTTTTTTTTTTTTTAAAGTAATGCAGTGCTGTGCAAAGGCACCAAAAAAGAAAAAAAAAGAGGAGGGCATTAGGTATTAGGATTCCAAACGGGATAGTACATCTTTAATGATACATATGATAATTAAAGAATACAATAAACACAATTAGCATATGTTTTAAACAGTTTATTAGTGAAGCTTACCATAAAATCAGAATATATAGAGCTCCAGGGTTTGTTGGGATAACAGCTTCTAATCCTTAGAGTCATAAAATCCCTGGCTTGGAAGAAATGGGCATCTTTAAAATGATTGAATCAGCAGGCCTCGAGTGAAAACACACAAATTAGCAAACTCCAGCAGTTGGGCACCGCGATGCTGCAGTGCACGGAGGTGAAGTCATCGAAGTCATCGCTGACACTGCCCCAGCAGCTCTGATAGAGCACAGCGGGGATGTGGTGCTGCTGTGGACATCCGAGGAGATAATGACTTTAACTCCTTCCAGCCCAGGGATACCCAAAAAATAACAGCATCATAATTTTTAAAAAAAAAATTTTAAAAATTTAAAAGAGGCCTTTATTTTGCAAGTAGTCGTCATGGGGAGGAACAAATGTCTGAATAAGTGATGGGTATAAAGGAGATGAGCAACTTCAAATGAGAAGGGGGCTTGGTCTGTCATCGTCCACCCCCACCCCACTCCCTCCCAGCCCTCCGGCTGCCTTCCCCCAGTGCAACCTGGGGGACCTGCAGGTGACCATCACCCAAGGCGGCACTGGATCCCAGGGGACTCCCCACAGGCCTTACTGGGAATTTAGAAGTTGAATAATGGAGCTAACCAGCCTGGACAGGGCTCTGACAGCTCTCTCAGGCAGCCAGCAAATAACACGCCGTGTTTCCTGCTCTTCCCACTATTCTCTTCCTGATGTCCCTGTTCTGCCTTTATCTCTCCATTCGTTCCCATCTGAATTCAGGACACTGCGAGCTGTCGGGATGGGTTTGGGGTTTTTTTTCTGCTGTGATTAGAATATAAGCTCTTTACATTCACTGCCCTACTGTAGAGATAATTTCTCCTCCTCCTTTGTCATCTCTCGGTTTGTTTGGAGGGGGCAAGGATGGGTTTAATCCTGCAGCTCAGATATTTGGGTTTGGTTTTTTTAAGAGCAGCAGGGAAGGCTTCGTATGAGAGCCGGTGTGGGCTGAAAGGAACGAAGCTCTGCCAAGGATTTTGAAAGGAAGGGGCAAATTGTCAACTTTATAATGAATCCTCATCAGACGTGATGACTTCCCAGCTCTGCGGCAAAGGAGAAGGACAGCAGTCAAGCCATGTTTAAACACATCCTTATGGGGGAAATCGGAGTGGTTGGATCCTGAAATTAGATCTGAAGATGGCCAAACACCTCCATAAAAATGGGAGCTCCACTCAAATGAAGGCATTCCAAGTTTGCTCAGCTCCCGGCCTGATCTGAACAAATTCAATCACAGCTCAGCACAGAGCGAGCGTCTTGCCGTCCCTGCTGCATGGCCCGACTGGTGGGCACGAGAGAGGCTGCCTGCTAACTTGGATGCTCAGGAATCATAGCATCATAGAATCATTTAGGTTGGAAGAGACCCTTGGGGTCATCAAGTCCAACCATCAGCCCTACTCTACAAGTTCTCCCCTACACCAGATCCCTCAACACCACATCCAATCTACTCTTAAACACAGTCAGGGATGGGGACTCCACCACCTCCCTGGGCAGCTGATTCCACTGATTGACCACTCTCTCTGTGAAAAACTTTTTCCTAATGTCCAGCCTAACCCTACCCTGCTGCAGCTTGCAGCCATTCCCTCTTGTTCTGTCGCTCATTGCCCGTGAGACGAGACCAGCACCAACCTCTCTACAATGCCCTTTCAAGCAGTTGTAGAGAGTGATGAGGTCTCCCCTCAGCCTCCTCTTTCTCAAACTAAACAATCCCAACTCCCTCAATCGATCCTCATAAGCCTTATTCTCCAGGCCTCTCACCAGCTCCATGTCCCTCCTCTGTACTCACTCCAGCACCTCGATATCTCTCTTGTGTTGAGGTGCCCAGAACTGGACACAATGCTCAAGGTGTGGCCTCACCAGTGCTGAGCACAGGGGGACAATCCCCTCCCTGCTTCTGCTGGTCACACTATTTTTTATGCAAGCCAGGATGCCCTTGGCCTTCTTGGCCACCTGGGCACACTGCTGGCTCATGTTCAGCCGCCCATCAACCAGCACCCCCAGGTCCTTTTCCACCAGGAACATACTCTTCGGAGTCACCTTAAACACACGAGGCATACTGAAAACACACAGTGTGCAGGGAGACACCACCTTCCTCTACACTTATCCCATGGCTTGGGATTTGTGCTGAAACTATTTCCCTTGACATCTCCCCGAGACCTCCAGTCCAGGGGACGGATGGGCTGTGGAGCAGCAACACAAATGCTCAGCGTGCACCACGCTTTGCCCCATAGGTATCCATCTATTTCTGCCCTGCATTAGTCTCAATGCAAAAGAAATGAGCTGGAGGAGAAATGAAGGTCCAAAAAAAGGATTAAGTGACTTCCCCAAGGTCAAACAGCAGGACAGTGGCAAAGGCAGGAATATAAACATGAATTATATTGTCACTCTGCTAGAGGAAAAGGTTGAAATGCAGCTCTTTGGTTTTTTCTTTTTCCTGTAGGTTAGACCCAGCTTGGTGTATTTGACCTCTATTCAGCTGGCCAAGGTCCAGGGAAAGAGATATGAAAAATAGGATTTTCCCTCTACTCTGGGGAAAGACAGGGAGGTAAACTTAGGTGTGTCACTCTCGATACAGACCAGGGGATGAGGGGTTAGAAAGCAGCCCTGAGGAAAGGGACTTGGGGGTGCTGGTGGAGGAGAAGCTGTCGATGAGCAGGCAGTGGGCACTTGCAGCCAAAAAGGCCAATTCCATCCTGGGCTGCATCAAAAGGTGCGTTGCCAGCAGATCCAGAGAGGTGATTCTGCCACTCTGCTCTGGTGAGACCTNTAGATTGGATTTTAGGAACAGGTTCTTTACTATGAGGGTGGTGGACCACTGGAACAGGTTGCCCAAGGAGGTGGTACAGGGCCCTTCCCTGGAGACACTCAAGGGGAGGCTCAAGGAGGCCCTGGGCAACCTGGTCTAGTTGAGGGTGTCCCTGCTGACTGCGGGGAGGTCGGACTAGATGACCCTAGAGATCCCTTCCAGTCTGGATCATTCTATGATTCTCTCAGCAACATTATCTGGTTGAAGCAAGCCAAGGGACAAGGCAGGGTCTGGTCAACTGTTTTTTCTATCAGTTGACTTCATTGGCTTTGAGTTGTGTTTGGATGGACAAAGAAACCTGGCCCCACAGCCAAAGGAGGGGAGGGGATATAACTGCACCCAGTTCTTATTGTAAGGTTTCCCTGCTGACATTCCCACGCCGACTCAGCGCCGGCAGCACTGGCTGGACACCGGAGACAGCACAGGACGAGGAGCTTTGATTGCAAGACCTGCATTTTAGCTCCATCTCCAGTTTTTAGCAGAGGGATTCAGCATCTAGTGGAGCATTCACAGGGCATCATCACCAGGGAAGAGCAGAGCAGCGCAGCAGTAGCTTGGTGTTCTGCTCTAGGTGGGTATTTCAGCCTGGAAAAACCCTCGCCTGGGGCTTGTCCTTACCTGGAAGGAGGTTCTGCTGACCTCCATCCCCACCTGGGCTCCTGTTGAGGAAGAATTTATTGTCTGGGAGGTGTAATGGCACACACAGCTGTCTAATTATGGCACTTAAAGACTGCTGGCACCCAAGTGCTAAAGAATAACATAGGTGCCAGCCATGTGTCACCCAGAGATGTTGTCACCGGGGAGCACCAGTCGCTGCTCCCTCATCCCAGTTGCCCACCCCTGTCCCCTGCGATGAGCCAAGGGGCACTGGGGTAAAATCTCAAGACTCAGGAGCAGAATATCCTCCAGAAAAGAGCGGTTATAGCAGTAAGAATGAATCCAGATGAAAATCAGAGTGTCAGCTTCCCCTCTTTGCTCTTGCCGGCGCAGAGAGGGCCACGGCATTTCCTAAACCTGAGGTTTCAAAGAAAACATTTTCAACAACAACTTGTGCTCTGGTCTCTTCTTCACTGGGGTGTCAGCTTTAACACACTTTATTTGTTTTAACCAACCAAGCATGTGGCACAGGTTTCTTTTTTTGCATTTTGAATATAAGGTCAATTTAGCATCTGCAGGATGTTTTCCTGTTCACTTTCCATTAGCATTTTATTTTTATTAGTGAGAAACTCAGAAATGGCAGATACCTAATTCAGCCAAAAGCTAATTCTGCACTGAATATTTGACTAAGACGTTGACTTTAAACTGTGTTAGTTATTTTTGTAGATATTCTAAAAATATTATCTCAGGGTTTATTACCTAACCCGTAGCACACATAATGTGACATTTGAATGTTGGGGGCTCGTACATGTGTTAAAACAGTGAGAAAATATGCACAGAAATTTTTCAAGACTTTTTTAAAATAAAAATTAAAAAAAAAACAAAAAACAACCCAACAACCAAACTTAGAAATGTATTATGTGCCTCAACTGCATTGCAAATTGAAACACTGACAGTGGTGGGCCTGTGCACCGACATTTATTAGCTCAGATCCTCTGCACAGACTTTTTAGGATGCTCCATCACGGATTAATGTCTCTCAGCAAAGAACGTGCTATAAAAAAAAGAAGGAATGCAGCTGATAAAATTAATGAAACAAATCATTGTTGAAAAGCATTTGGTGAGGTGTGAATTTGAAAGCTAGTTTCCTGATACAATATTTGTAAAATAAACAGAAATTAATATCCATTAATATTAACATAATTATCTTAACTGAGAATGTTGAACTGTTGCCTGTTTTGTTCTTTTCAACTGCAGCGTCTCACTACAACTGTGTGTGTAGCAGGGGAATAATCTGCCTGTGTATGCTGTAATGACACAAGAAATAAAACGTAATAAAAGGAATAAAATCTGAATTCCCATCTCAGGAAAGAGTAATTCCACAATCCATTTTTTCTTTTTTTTTTTTTTTTTTTTTGGGTGGCTTCCCTATAAAATGAATAATTCTGCATGGCTTTATTTCCTACACCCATTTTCATTGCCACCTCGAGTCTCCACTCATTCTCCTTAACACAAAAACCTTTTCCCACAGCTTAAAATTACCCTGAGGGATTCTAAATTTCCTAAATCTTGGGAAGATGATGGGAGCGAGTAAAGCACAGGCTGCTCCCGCTGTCCTCCTGCTGCTGCTCCCCATGGGACAGCCCCTTCTCCCTGCCTTTCCCACCAGAGAGGATGGGTTCCCAGGTGGGAATCCCAACTTTCACAGATCATAGAATGGTTAGAGATGGAAGGGACCTTAAAGATCAGTGAGTTCCAACCTCTCTGCCCTGGGCAAGGGCACTTCCCACCAGAGCAGGTTGCCCAGAGCCCCATCCAACCTGGCCTTGAACCCCTCCAGGGATGGGGCAGCCACAGCTTCTCTGGGCAACCTGGGCCAGGCTCTCACCACCCTCACACCAAAGAATTTCTCCCTAATATCTAGCCTAAATCTCCCCTCTTTCAATTTAGAACCATTACCCCTCGTCCTATCACTACAATTCCTGATCAAGAGTCCCCCCATTCTCTCCTGTAGTCCCCCTGCAGGTACTGGAAGGCTGTTATAAGGTCTCCCTGGAGCCCTTTTCATGCACATAGAAGCAAAATTCAGATCTTTCCAGCTCTGTGCAGAGCTACTTTTCGGACCCGCTAAAATGTGAAAAAATATGACAGTTTTCCATGAGAAATGGCTTATTTTTAGTTCTGCAGATACCGCAGCACCTCGCGAAGGAGAGCAGGCACTACGTGGACCAAAGTAAAAATACTGACACCCCACAAAGTTAAACCATGGACAGAAAAAAAGGGGAATTTGTTCTTTTAATGACCAAAGCCACGTGAGACACATTCACACCCCCTTGGTTTGTTAGGAACTCTGTGGAATTTGAACATCGTGGTGTCGACGGGTGAAGGGATGGGGCAGGAAAACCCTTTGGAGTTTCAGCCCCCTTGGCACTAAAATGAGGGAGCAGCTTTATGGCGAGGAAGCCCCTGCAGGTGGGATGAGGCAGCGTTGGCTTTGGCTTCAATAAGACTCCAGCTCTAATTTGCCATTTGTTGGGTCCCACGGTGGGCGAAGGGGGTAACATGGCTTAGACGAGATTATTTCTTTGAAGGCAAGTGAAATGGGAAAGATTTTCTTAGCAAATATCTCCTTTTAAAAACTTTTCCATCTCATGGAGGTGTGAGTTAGTGTCTGTCCACTGCGTCACCACTAATGGTTGTGTGTAGTGTCCTTCAGGTCCAGAGAGAGAGAGGCTGGAGTTACTGGAATAACTGGCTTTTCAACTCTTTGGCTCAGCAGCTTCCTTACTTGGCCTTAATCAAACTATTTCATCCAACCTGAAAAATAAAATAAAGAAATATTAAAAACTATGTTTTACCTAGACCCTTCTTAACCACCTCCATTATTACTCTCAAGATTTTCAGTGTTGTTTTGAGGGGAGGGATTAAGAAAAAAAGAAAAACCTCTTGAAACATCTTGTTTGGGAAGTGTGGAAGTGAAACTTTTTTTTTTTTTTCAGTCTCTTTTCCAGCCTGCCACGTTGCCATATTTACCACAGCACTAACAGTTGTCAGAGATTATCTGGCTGAGTCACAGCTTTTATGGGCTCGACTCCGGCACTAGAGACGCGAAGCAGCTCCTCTGCAACCCAAGGTTTATGTTGGCATAAGCGAGATCAGAATTCGCCCTTCTGTTTACCATTTAGCTGAATCACCCCATCACAGACCAACTGTCATCTGTCACTCCATACTTTTAATGGTACATTGCACTGATGTTGCCTATTTTTTCCCCTTCCTAGCAGCCCTGTCACTCTGGCGTGTGCTAATCTCTTCTTCCAGGCTTCTGTTGGATCTCTTGATGACGACGACGCTGCAATTTAGGGGGGGTTTATACCAAAATAATTAAAAAAAAAAGGCAAGAGGGACTTTGGGGAGCTGGAGGCAGAATGCCCCGTAGCTCAGGCTATGAACCAAAAGGACCTCAGCCTTTTGGCAAGTGCCACTTAAGCCGTGTTTTATCCACCCAGTCCCAGGCATCGCCGTGGCTGGGGAGCAGAGCAGAGTTCTCCCACCTCCTAGACCCGCCTGCATCTCTCCCACTAAGTGTGTTGCAGAGAACTAATTAATTTGATTGATGCCCCAGCCTCACCTCAGCTCTGTATTCCTCTGGCCAGCGGATCACAAATCCTTACCCAGTGCTGGGCTTCCTCGGTGGCAGCACTGCCATGCTTGTTAACCCATGTGGGGACAAAGGACACACGGTGTGTAGCGCCTGGTCCACAGCTCCGGATGGGGAGATGCTTTTTCACCTCCAGAAGACAAATCACGTTTTCTTTTCCTCCTGGGGAGAGCACCCCCATGCAAAAGGCAGTTCACCTGGAGGAAGGAACTGCCCACCCAGGGAAATACAAAATACTTCAATTATCGAGTCTTACTTCCTGCCCTCACAGGGGTGTGGGTGTAAGGAGGGGTCAGTTTAAGCTACAACAATCTTCAAGGAGTTTTTCTACCCATTTTCCATCTGTATAATTAGATTGTTCATTTCAGAATTTTAGCCTGTTGTTTGTTTGTTTTTTTGCAAACTTCTACAAAAAAAATCCCAAAGTTTGTTCAAGGCCTTTCCAAAACCACCCGTGTGTAGGTGAAACAAGCATTAACACCGAGCAGTGACTCTGGTGCCAGCAATCACTTAGCTATCACTTAAACACTGACTGTGTTTAAGAGTAGATGAGATGTGGTGTTGAGGGATCTGGTGTAGGGGAGAACTTGTAGAGTAGGGCTGATGGTTGGACTTGATGATCCCAAGGGTCTCTTCCAACCTGAATGATTCTATGATTCTATGGCAGGGAGGGCCTGTGATATTAACCCATTGGGGGAGGGGGGGGGACACAGTTTTTGTGTTAGCACAGGCTTTTGTCCCTGCAAAACACATGTTTTGATGAGTCCAAGTTCAGGATAAAAATGGTTTAACTGGTTCAGTGGCTGTATGTGTGTGCTATATCGTACACATGACTTGTAGGGGTCCATCTGGTAAGAGAAATAATCCCGTGTCATTGCATAATATGTGTCTGGGCGTGCGTGCATTTCTCTGTGCTCCTTCTTTGTCACGATTCCAGGGTTTAATTTAAATATGTGTTTCACTTCTCTCCATATTTCAGGTTTATTACAGACTCTGAAAACCGGGAAGCTTTTTTTGTTCACTTCATACATCTCCTCCAACAAAGCCAGGCATCAGAACCCCGGCACAGGCTCCAGAGTGATTATTGTTACACATGATCTATGGAGCAGATAAATTACAGCTTGGTTTTTATAAGGTATGTTGAGCCTGCAGGCTTCAGCAGAAACAAACCCAAAACAAAACACAAAAACCTTGGGTTTAACTAGTAATTTGAGGAAATATGACAAACCTGACGTGGAAGTCACAGAGCAAATAAATATGCACATCCATCACTTTGTAAAATAATGCCTTCGCTCAAGAGAGCTCTGCTTGCCGCAGTCTGCAGCCCAGCGCTTCTTTGTGGTTTCCTGCCCTCAGATCCCGCTGCGTGAGGAACCGAGTTAGTTATAGCTGAGAGGAGCAATCAGAAGCCTAAGAAAACCAGAGAACCGGTGCCAGCAAGGAGAATATCAGCCTGGGTGAATGGAAACTAAGTTAGTTTTTAGGACAAATATCCCCAGAATGTTTAGACGCGGGTTTTTCTCCAGGACGCGATTGCCAAAATACCGATCGGAGAGTCTTTGATTGTAAAACAATCTGCTTCCCAGAAATGAAATCTCTTGGGGGTTATTGCAGATACAAAATCCTGCTTCATACAACATACAGCAAAAGGCAGTTTCAGAGTCACCTTCTGAGGACAATGGTTTTGCTGGTGCATCGCAAAGAAATTCGGTACAAAATTCTCACTTCAGGAATCAGCTTTTGGTCCCTACTATCATTTTTTTTTCCATCTGAAAGTTGGAGTGCCAAAAAGGAAAGGGCTTCAGGTCTATAGGTCGAGAAGTAGGGCCAAAGTGCCTTTTGAGGTGTTTCCCTCCTTTATTAGATACGATCTAGTATCCAAGATCAGATCTAGTATCTAAGACAGAGCCTGTCTGCAGGAAACTGTCCACAGTGGACTATGAGCCTCATATCTTCCACTCGTGCCCCAAGACCATCCTACGTACCCAACAAAGGTGGTGGTCAGAAAAATAAGTCTAATTTCAACCTCCAAAGCTGCTGCTGATTTGTTAGGTTTTGTTCCATATGTATAATGCTAAATTTTGGCCTCATCCTGCAGTTGTGGGTCGGGCAACCCCCCGCCTTGGAGCACAGCCTACGTGAAGAGTCCATCAACTATTCCACCGCCTCTTCCAAGTCACATCGTGCAATTTAAAAGCAAAATGCATGCTGGCTACTCTCAGCATGGCAAAGCCAACATAACTGCTTTGTGCTTCATCCATAAAATTGCCGGCTAAATTTTCATTCTGGAACCATTACTCCAGGTGTTTGTCAAGGAAGATGTACAAAGCAGACGGAGGATGTTTAGCATTTCATATACGAGGGTGAGCTGCCGGAGTGACAGGTTGAAAAATCTTGTTTGGACTCATACACTGAAACCCTTTAATATAGAAGTCACTGGTGGATTATAAATATGGAAAATCAATGTGCCATATTTTTATGGAATCCCCATTCTGCATGTCTTTTAAACATATTAGTACTTCCAAGAAGCTGTAGAACCTGAACTCAATGGATTTTGCCTTGAACGCCTGCGGCTCTTCAGTGGGTGAACCTTCAGAAGCCCCAGTGTCTGCACGATGTGCAGCTCATTTGGATGTGGGCTTGTATTAACTGACCCTGCAAAAGCCAACTGTGTTCATTTAGGCCAGGAATTACCCAATTTGCTCACATAATCTCAGCAATTACATGTTCATCTTGTTTAAATATCAGGCCTATGGTGTCATTTACGTAGTATCTGATCTTCCTACTTAACCTCAAAGATATTAATCTTTATTAAAGGGGGCGAGAGGCAAAGAGGGGGAAGAGATGCCGGTGACAGATATTCTGACAGCTAGGAAAAGTCATTTATAAAGTGAACATCAGTAAACATTAGGGGTGACATATTGATATCAGCAGCGAGTAAACGGATGGCCAAGCCAGGATGAGGTATTACACCTTAAATTGTGGCAACCATCTTTTTTCCCCAAGGTTGATCTTTTATATATTTTAAAGAGAAATTTACTATTACGCCTCCTGCTTCCCCTACGGTAAAATGCCAGAAATTTGACTGAGATTTACTTAAAGTGACAGCAATGCCCCATTTTGTCCAAGAAAGATGATTACTAAATGTCACGTCTATCTCCTCTCATGTGGATCGCTTATTTGACATGTTCCTGTCTAAGCCTCATACTGCTTGGCAACATGTTTTCTGGTGCTCTAAGGCAATTTGAAATCTTTGTGGTGAAAACGTGAGCTGACCGACGGCGGTTCATTAAAATAAATAAATAATGGGGCTGGGATTTGTTCCTCTCCATCCCAAGGGTGTCAGGCCAGAACTGGGCAATGAAAAGCCCTTACAAAAGCAGATCAAGAACGTATGCTTCTGGTCAGGCTGCGAGAAGGTCATTGCTGGTGGGACGCTCTTGCCATCTCAGCTGAAGTTAAATCACACCAGAAAGAAAATGCTGGTGTTTAAACACAGAAAATAACCTGTTTTTTTTTTTAAGAAATCTGTGAAATGGTACAAAAAAATCTGAAAAGTGGCAGAGCCTGAGTTCTCCCACTTTGCTGTAGAACCAGTGGGTTTTTTCCCCCATTTTGCCCAGTTCCTGGAGGGGGGGACTTGTGAAACCCAACTGGGTGCCAGCGGAGCGGTGGAGTCAGGAGCACCGGGCTCCTGCGGTGGGGAGTCTGCTCCCATCCCCTGCTTTGCCAAGCCTCGGGAGTCACCTAAGGAAAGTGAAACAGAAAGCAAGGCTTTTTGCACAAAATGGAACAGTACTCGTGAATAATTAATGGATTTCTACCTTCTTTGCTGTTTTTTTCTTAGGAGTTATTGCCTTCCAGTCCATAAGCATGTCTGGAGATTGATAAACTAATTCATGCATGTTTTGGAGACCGTAGTGCAGCAGCCTCAAGAGTGGAGAATTAAGGTGTTTGCTGGAGGTGCCACCTCCCATCAGACCCAGCTTTCTCCAGTGGTCCCCGCTTCCCTGGGTTGAGGGAATGTTCTCAACCCAGAGCCGGGCTCTGGGACCCTCCTAGCAAGGCCAAGTGCTCTTTTTACCATCCTCTTATTAACATTTCTGCCAGTCCTGTTCAAATACAGCAGTTAAGAATAAAGGAGGAGGCTGAAGTTCTGAATGCAGTGACATAAATACATCTGATGAGTTAGACACCTTTGGGTTTGTTTTAGCAGTTAGCCAGCCTGCAGGGATGCCCAAATATTTGTGAATTTGGAGGCAAACATGCTGCAGTCATACAATACAGCCAGAATATTGAGTACTGGCTTACCCTGTGCTATCAGTGCCCTCATAGAATCATAGAATCATAGAATCAGATAGGTTGGAAGAAACCCCTGGGATCATCAAGTCCAACCATCAGCCCTACTCTACAAGTTCTCCCCTACACCAGATCCCTCAACACCACATCCCATCTACTCTGAAACACAGTCAGGGATGGGGACTCCACCACCTCCCTGGGCAGCTGATTCCACTGACTGACCACTCTCTCCATGAAAAATTTTTTCCTAATGTCCAGCCTAACCCTACCCTGCTGCAGCTTGCAGCCATTCCCTCTTGTTCTGTCGCTCATTGCCCGTGAGAAGAGACCAGCACCAATCTCTCTACAGTGCCCTTTCAAGCAGNCTCATACTCTCCTTCAGGATCAGCCTATCCCAGACTCGTGGCAGCTCTATGAAATGTTAAGTTTTCCCTCACAGATATTTCTACGGACGCCCAGTTGCCAGCTCCCCCACCAGAACTCACGGTTTAACTCTCAGAAAACTCCCAAGAGCAACAAAACCAGCTCTAAGCGTAGCCTGCATAATAAGAAAAGAGGGCTTTTTTATATTTTTTATATATTTTTTTTAATTTTTTTCTTTAGCACATGGTGGAAGATTAAAGCCATTCTAAATGAAAGCAGAGTGTGTAACCGGGTACAAGGTTTCTAAATAGGTGGCACATGTCAGCAGGCATTACAGCAGTGTCTTTAGGTGAGCCTTTGATATAGACTGCTGAATAGTTCACTGAGATAGATACAACCATGAGAGAGTTTCACAGCCTTGATTTGTTTCCCAGCTAAAATAAATCTTGAACGGAATAGACTTAAATTACCTGTGATTTCTCTGTCTTTAAAAGGACGCATAAAAGCTCACGAGATCACTGGGCTCCCCGGGAAAAAAAAAGGGAAAGGAAGGGGGGGAAAAAAAAAAAGAAAGAAAAGAAAAAAGAAAAACCAGGAAAACCATGAAAGATTCATTTTAATGGAATCCAGGTTTAGCTGTTTCATATTTAATAATGTTTAATATTTCATTTACTACTGGGGACTCACCTTTTTCAGAAGAATGTGAGATCCGAGGCACTATCGCGCATTAAGATTTTATGCCTGAGTGTAGCAATATTGCAAGGGTTGGCGCTGCGGCTGCTGGAGCCCGATGAAGAGAGCTGGGAAGCAGCAACAAGGCTTCCTTCTTTTTTCCTACGGCCAAAAGAGGCGCCGGAGCCCCGGGAAGCGGTGGGTCAGAGCTGTGACTCCTAGCAACCGGCGGAGAGAGGACTCTACGGTTCTTCACGTCCTCCAAGTGCTGGTGCCTTCTGGTGGCATCATTGACAGGGAGCAGCAGAGACCTTGGAAAGGCCCTTTGTGCTGTTACATCCAGAAAGGGACAGTTTTTTTCCAGCGGGGTGGGTGAATTATTACATTTTGGGTTGGGGGGGAAGTAAACAAAGCAACGCTCCAGAGCTCATATTGTTGTTGCCGTTGCGCTTTCCTTCACCGCAACGCACTGCCGATTGCTGAGGGGTTTCCTCAGATTTCTGTGCTTTTAGTCTTTTCTAAGCCCTTCTCAGTGATAACGTGGGCTTCTCTTTTTGAGCCACTGCTGAAAATTTACACTCAAAAGCGCGAGCGCGGGGATCTGCAAGAAAAATGCACAATTGGTTTGTCTGCAATGAAACCATGAGCCTTAAAAGCTCTCACCTGCGCTTTGCAGAAAGGAAGCTGAGACCTGAACACGTATTTCCTGGAAGAAGAGACTCCTTTTAAAGATGCAGCAGGCCTTGCCTTGCCAATATTAAGCCAGCTTCTCCTGGAGAGTCTGTCAATACAGTCTGGCCTCTCCCTGTGGATATTCTTCAGAGCCTGAAGCACTCAAATGGTCTAAAAGGTTTCCCCCAACACCATCCAAGGAAGGTGGGTTTCAGTCAACTGGCTTCTAAGGAGCCTGGAACAAAAAGCAAGATGGAAAGTCAACAGTCCTTGGTCCCATCACCCCATACCATTTCCCAGCTGATGCCAGTTTGTTAGTTTTCAACACCAGTTTTCCTACTGGGAGAAACTTGAAGGCTCTGAAGAGTTCTGCCTGGATGCCAACAGTGGGGAAGGAGGGCATTGAGAAGAGCTGGGAAGAGGGGCGTTTGGTTGTGCAACAGAGACTGCTACTTCTGTTAAAAGATTAATTTTGTAGTAAGTAGCACGGGTGGGCTGTTGCCTTGGAGTGGACCAGCTGCTGCAAGGATGAAGCACAGACTCAGACAGAAGGTTGCAGCAGAAGAGAGGGATTTGGCTCCCAGCAAGCACCGAAGCTGAGGAAGGGTCCTGTGAGACCTTCTGTCAGGGGTGGGGGGGCATGTTCACATGCTCCCCCTTTCCTGGAGCATCCAGCTTCAAGATTTTCCAAAAAACAATAGATTTATTCCTGGGCAGAGGGCAAGCTTTTTTTTTTTTTAATTTTTTTTTCTTTTTGCTGGCAATTTCAGTGTCAGATCTCATCGAGGGGCTCTGGCATTTGCATACCTTCCCACGGAAACTGAATCAATGTTTGACATCACCGAGCAGAATCTCAGGCGTGGTTTAGCATTAGTAAGCCACTAGTCATCAGCTCACTGTCATTCCCCTATAGCTGACATCTTAATATGCTCAGCCCCATGCACACACACATTCAGCAGCAGCGAATTCTTGTGCTCTCGGCCACCCGTGAGGTGTTTGACACAGACCTGCACAGACCAACAGCCAAAAGACACCGGTCCAGTAGGGTCAGTTGTCAGTGCTCAAAATGCATTTGCCTTTTAGGTAAGAAGGGAGTTTTTAAGTCCTCTTAAATAATTGAAGACACTACTGATACAATCAGAAGTCAAGCTCCCCCAAGATGAAAATGTCTAGATGATGAATAAGTTAATGGAACTAAAATCCCAGTCGTAGCTGATTAGGGGACCAGGAGAGTTTATCAGAGATGGGAACGTACAAGCCCAGTCGCAGCCTGACCTTGTAACGAATGAGAGCTGAAAAGCAATTAATTGAGAAATTATCAGGGAAAAGCGAAGCTGTATGGTTGGTTAGGTAAGGCAATATGTCAATGGGCCTGGGATTGATTTGGCTGGAATACCTCAAGGTCTCTGTTCTGATGATTCAGGACTTGAAGGAACTGGCCCGAGCCAAGCAATAAAAATAAAAGAGGGTCAGCAGAGGGAGTCATCAGTCAGCACAGGGGATCAGTGCTCATGTATAATTTAGCTGATAGTTAAGGGAAGTTATCAAACAAGAGCAGTCTTTATATCCAACTTTTTTTTCCCCCAGGGGAGGTGAAATGAAGGGAGAATAAAGAAAATCCTCCATTGCCCAAAAAACACTCGGTGTCCTCAGCTGAAACACTGAGCTTGGAGATGGTCCTGGGAGCAAGAGCTGCCACAAGTGCCTGTTCATGGTGAGCAGAAGGAGCAGAAGGCATTAGTTTCTGCCATGCTATTTTCTTCCTTCCTACCACTGACAGGCTGCACAAGTCTTCTGCTCCCATCTACCAGCAGATACCAGTGCTTCTCCCAGGCCACCAGGCTAACAGTGTCTTTGTGTCTTGATTATTGCAACTCATCCCCATATCAGCCTCCCATATCCTACACCTTTGGGACGCTGTTGCTGAGACCTAGACTTTAATGTGTTGATCTGAGCTGCAAAATGTGGCTGGAGACACACTTCCTCTCCTTCACAGGGTGTATGAAACAACCTGAATGAGAATGTAGTGTCCTGTGGCTCAGGAGAACAAGAAAGCAAAGCAAATTATCTATAAAGTGTTCTAGAAGGAGTGAGAATAGGTTGGGTGAGAGTAGCTGCTTCTTTGCTTGTCATGTGACAATTCACTAAATAACACCAAACTATGTCTCTTTCTCTCTGAAGACAGAAGAAGACCCCTGCAGAACCAGCCAGCCCATGTTTCGTGGTGGGATCAGGGCCTCAGACACCACAAACTCTTCCTTTGGGGNGCAAGAAAGCAAAGCAAATTACATATAAAGTCTTCTAGAAGGAGCAGTGGGTTGGGTGAGAATAGCTGCCTCTTTGCTTGTCTTGTGACAATTCACTAAATAACACCAAACTATGTCTCTTTCTCTCTGAAGACAGAAGAAGACCCCTGCAGAACCAGCCAGCCCATGTTTCGTGGTGGGATCAGGGCCTCAGACACCACAAACTCTTCCTTTGGGGGATCAAGATCCTGAGAAGCTGCAGAAAATTTGGGCTGAAGGTTTGTTGGAAAACTACATCCAGCTTTCGCCTCAGGGAAATGTTTTACATTCTGGGGTGGGTTTTTCCTGGAGAAAGGCCTTCTAAATATTTCAGATTTTATATGGGGCCTTTTTTGCTGTTTCTTTGACAAAAAATGCCAGCTGCATCTTTGGCTGAAAATAGGAACGTCGTTAACACCAGAGCTCTGGTGGGGCAAGAGACAAAGGTTTGGCTGATAAATATGAAATCTCCGGTGCTGCAGATACAGGATGGGTGTCAAGGCTAAGGAGTGCTGCCTGGAGACAGCCAAATAAAGAAAGGTCATAGCAGGAAAGGAAAGTCACGTATCCCCATCACAGCAGCGATGAGTTGCACGGGGCTCTGCTCTTTGCACTGGGAGGATGGAGGGTGGCCGAGAATCCTGTGGATCTGGTTTGGGTGTTTTGTGAAGGGGGACCCCAAATGGGGAGCTGAAGAAATGGAAGGAAAGTTAACTGCTGCCCGTGGGAAGCCAGCTCTTTTGCTGAAGCTCACCTCTGACAGCAAGGAATGGTCAGGGTCCAAGCACGCTGGAGGCAGGGAGTTAAAACCCCACTAACCACAATCAGAACAAGGCTGTAATTTCAGCTTCTTAAACCTCAATATGTAACAAACAGAAGAAACTCCAATATTCCACTGCGAACAGCCACTGCTGATGGAAACACGGGTTTTTAGAAGGAAATTCCAGCAGCAGCTTGGAGGTAAAGGAAGGACTTTCTCCCCCTGCCTGTGGAGAGACCTCAACACACACTCGTTTCTGGGACTCGCAGTGTGTCACGCTCCATGTGATGCACATTCCATTTGTCCTGACTCAGGAGCTTGGCGTTCAAGGAGCAGATCCCCCAAGTGAATTCATCAGGAGGAATAATAACCAACGCACCAGCCAGGAGTTGCTGGGCCAGCAGATCCATCCTGCAGTTGTCAGTGAGAGGAATTCCAGGGCAGCATAAATTCAGCCTCCTTTGCTTGAGGACCAGTAGGAAAGAGCAATATCTCTCCAGCCTATTTTATTGAAATGAGAGAGAAAGAGTGAACGTGAAGTCTAAGCAGCAGCAAACGAGACTAACCTGCAGTGCCCAGTGAGGGGGGCATCAAACAGAGAATCTTTTGTGAATAAAGGAAAGAGGTTTAAAAGTTTTTTCTTATTATTATTTTCTTTTTCTTGTTCCAGCAGATCCTCTCGGTGTGGCAGAGGACAGCAGATGTGATCTGCTCGGGGATGTGGAGGCGCCTGGCACAGGATCCTCAGTCCAGTCGGATGGGATGGGCCAGGTGACTATCATGCTCTTGTATTTTTTCCCTGACTTTGGGAGCTAAGGGGTCACCTTGGCTCTCTCTATCAGAAAAGATTCCTTGGATCTCTTCCAATTTCTGCCAATCTCTTCCAATATTCAGTCTAATGACCAGCTTGAGAGGAATGTCTGCACTTTCTGGAGTGATTTACTACCTTACCTCTCCCAACATTTCCATATTGGTGAATTCCACACATTTTTAAACCCGTAGCCAGAATTTGTGCTCCAGGATCCCTTTACAGCCAGGCTCAGAGATGCTACTCACCATTAACAAAGGATCACTCTGAGAAAGGAAAATGGGATTTTCCCCACAGTGATCATCACTGTCTGCTCCACTTTGTTTCCTTTCTGGGGTGGCATCACCCCTCCCCTCTGAGGCCACGCTGCTGCGCAGCCTCCCTACAGTGACTGGGAGTTTACGAGGTGGCAGTGGAAGTGCTGGAGTGTCCCGGCACTAATCACACATTATCACCTTAGGATAATTATCCAATCTGATTCCGGATGAATCCTCTTTGGGGAAGGTCCTTGGCCTGCCCTCTGCTTGGCAACATGCCCGAGGGGCTGCTTGCACGAACGCACGGATGGCCAGCAGGAACAGGCAGCGGGGGAATCCAAAATGCCACGTTACGCTGCACGTAAGCAGCCAGGTGTTACCACCGAGACATCCTAAAAGCATGCTGTTAAGGTAGGAATCAGGAAACATTTGTAGAGACACAGAAAAACTCTGTCTGAAGGAATCCCGTGATCCTCTGACATTTTCCATGCCCGCTTTAGAGGTGGTGGCATGATCTTGCTAATCCGGGCTGGTGCATTTGTGAGCTGTGTAACTGCAAGAACCCAGGGACTGATTCCTTGCATGATTCATTTGGTGTTTTTAAACTAAATGTGCTGATACCTGAAATTCTTTTGAACTCCAAGTACCACTAGAAAGAAGACAACAAAGGCAAAGCAGAGGTGCCCTGGTACAAGCAGAGGGTTCCTGGCTTTTGAAGCATCCTTCTCTGCAGAAGCTGTGCTGGGCTGCCCTCTGATCTCACACAGCGGGGTGAAATTCATGGATTTGGCCTCTTTATTTCCTTTATTGTTTTCACTGACTGTCAAAGACCTTCAGTATAAAGGCTGTGAGATGCACTAAGATTGTCACGATGTGGAAGGGCGGGAAAGTGCCCAATCTGGGGTTTGATGTAGTTTCCATGATAAGCTAAAAGAAGAAAGTAAGTGGGACACTTCACACCAGTAGCAGACTGTTGTGTACTTGTGTATGCAGGAGACCACCAAGGGGAGGGAAGGATGGTTCAGGTACCACTGACCCATATCTGGGACTCAAAAGGAGTGCGACATGTTCTTCACTCTCCCATAGGTGTCTTGCACAGTTTCAGACAAGCCTTTCAGCTTCTCTTTTTTCCTTCAAACCTTGAAAAATGTGAATTTTTCATCCCTAGTATCTGCCAAAGTTCCAGTGGAAGGTGGGATGACAATCCCAGGTACCACTGGAGTGGGGGTCTCTGGGACCACTGGTGTATTTGCTCCTCGTATCTCCCTCCGTATTCCTAACAACAAATCAATTTGTATTTGTGATTCTCTGAGAAGGAAATCATTCAAGCTCTAGGTGTCAAAGGGGACCCTCATTGCAAAACCTTGCACACCAGGTTGAACCAGAGCTGGAGTGAGAGCCAGGCTCAGCTAAAGCTGTAAATCTCCCATTTGAGCTTCTTGTTGTTGTAGCAAAGGGTTAACAGACACTGCAAAACATTTCTAGGATGAAGTGCTAAGATTTAGTGCACTGAATTAATTCTCAAATTAGAACAGGGGATTTGCACATGATTTCTAAGGGAAATTATCTTCTGGGTAAAATTAATACAGGAGATGTTTCAACATCTGGGATGGCATTATTATGAGCAATGATTACCCAGACATTGCCAAAAGAAAGAGATCACAGCAGACTCTTTCTTTTCCCAACCAGAATAAGCTACTCACCCTGAAGGAAGACAACTATTTGCAAAAGCACTAGCTTACTTGGAAATGCACGAGAAGAAGTAAATTCTATATGAAAAAAAAGGAAAAGCTGGGTGCTTTGCTAATGGACTGTGAGGAAACAGAACTGCAGATGGGGACATACCTGTTTGTACGTGGGTCCCGGGCCTCGGTCTGCCTCATCTTTGAGCTCTTCATCAAAAAAGAAGGTGCTTAATGCAGCACTACAGCTGTCCAGGTGTTTAATGTTTGGAGGTTAAAGAGGAGACTAACTGGCAGATGGGACCTGGAAAAGCTCAGAAAGGGTCGGATGCTCCATCCACTCCCCACCCAGGGACCAGGAAATTCCTCCAAGTCTCCCTCCAGCCCTTAGAGGGATGGGTTTTCCCTGCCTAAACTTTAAATAGGGCAGAGACTAAAGCCAAAGCAAGACCTGCTGGAGTTGTTCTGTCAAAACAATCCCACACCAGGAGGAGATTATAAATATTTATTTTGCTTCAGAGTATTTCCCGTTGCCAAGAAAAGAGGAGGGCGCTTGAGTGGGAAAAAGACCAGTGGCTTGCTGGCCCCTGCTCCTGTCATAGGAGAAAAACACCGATGTTTAATTTAAAAGGGCATAAATATAAGAGAAATGCCTCTTTACTTTCATGTTAGCAGCTGGCTATTAAATTACATCACAAGGGCTACGTGTGGGACTAGGCGAGTGCATGGTTATTTCTGTCTTCTAAACCAGAGTGCAAGTCTCAAGGTAATTACTTTGGATCCAAGTGTAATTACCAACTGATCTGCAGGAACGTACACAGTGGTGACATCCATTCGAGGCAGCATTAGAGCCCGATGATAACACGGCATCATTAACACCACTTAGCGCTTCCACACGTGGCTCCAGGCCACGGTTCTCCTCAGGAAAGGGCTCACAGTTGGGTGACCCAGTCTGGAGATCTCCTCAGAAGTCACCTGAGATGCTGCCCCCAGCCCTGGCGTCTGCGTGTGTGGGAACAAGTGAACAAATCCATGCAGACAATAGCAAACACGACACCCTAATCATGGGAAATGAAGCTGGAACAGACTTTTCTCCAAGATATACCTCCTTGGTTTGGCATTTCTGCAGCTTGCCTCCCCTTCCTTTCCCCAAAGCATGGGTTCCCTGAGAGGAAGGAGGGTGCCGAGTCCTGCTGCCACCCCTACCTTTTTGTTTAGCTTTTCTGTTTTACTCTGCTTTACTGGGACAGCATCATGCTCAGATTTTGGAAGCTCACACCTTCTCTGTCTCCTTTTGGAAGACAGCAAGAATAGGAATTTTCTTTTCTTTATTCTTTTATCTTTTTTCCTTTTTTTTTTTTTTCCCAAGGCTGCAAGCATCACAGTAAACAACCCATTTATTCTGGTGGTCTTGAAAGCTCTCTCTGCACCTCCAAGAAGGTAAGAGCAAAGCTTCAGAAAGAGAAAAGGGGGGGAAAAAACTGATCCTCCTTTCTTTAGAAAATGGCCTGGTTTGTACCACACCTTCCTGGCGATACAGTGCTCCAAAAACAATGCAATACAGCGACCTTAGAAATTAAGATGTATTAAAAGTTAGTGTTTTCAAGTACCTTCCCATGTGTCAGTCCTAGCTCAGAAATGCAAACAAATGAAAAGAGGGCAAAACGCAGCGTGACGTAATTTCCCATAAGAGTGGGACACAAGATCATACAAATAAGCAAGAGAATCTCTCCCAGCTCCTGTGGGTAACGATATATATTGTCGCACAGCTCAGGTTCGGTGCTGGTAAAGTGAGATTGACAGAGTAAGTAACCCCTCAAGGAGGTTTTCCATTTGGGGCAGTCCTGCTAAACCAGGCTTGATGCTCTGAATGAGCTCAGCTGCACAGAGAGAGCATTTTTTTGTTCTTTTTTCTTCCCCCCCCCCCCCCAGCTCTGCTTAGACGCTGGGTTTAGCAGAGCCGCTCCGCAGATGTCAGCGAGACACATTTTGTTTTCGGTTGCGTCAGTGTAAATCACAGCTGATCCAGTGAACTCCGAGACACCCGCTTTGCAGCAAGATCTGTGACATTAAGAGTTTGGTGCCGTGGTATTATGACAGCTTAAAGCCCCTCCACGAGGAAACAAAGTCAGGCTCGGCACTGTCCTGGAAGGCGTCACGAAGCGTGTTTGTTATTGCAAAGGAGACAGCATTCGCCTTGGCTGTGAAAAAGAAACCCAGATCTATAACAGCTAAGATTTCATCTCTCCCATTTATCCAATGAGATTTCCAATCCTCTTGCACAGATACCCTGCTGCTAACATAGCAGTCAAGATCAGAGCACTTAATCAATCATCCACTGAGGACAAATACGCGTTATCTAAATTAGAACAAACCCAGGCATATTTTATATGACAGCCCTACAGATTTTTTAAGAAAAAGCATTGGCAAGAAAATTACATGGCAAAAAAATTGTCTTGTGTTTATGCTTAAAGTGGTAGGTTTCCTGAAAGCTTCTGCAGAACTAGGTAGCCTTGAATATAGAGGGGCAAATCCTGCTCTGGCTGCTTCCGCTTCCACATTTTCATTAATAAACTAGAGCTGCGTTTGGCCCCTCTGGCTCCGAAGCAGAGCTCCTGCTGCAGACCTCCATGTGATGTAGAGTCCTGCTTAAAAACCTTTCATATTTTATGATCACCATCGATTCTCGTATGATCAGCGCAGGTTCAGGCTCTCATGAATCAAGAATCAGCTCGTGGCATGCATCTTCGAGCAACCTATTTGTCTGCGGGTGGCAAAGGGAAGTGGCACTTTGAAGAATAAACCCCCTCTGCCTTCAGAAGGAAGGGGGGTTGGAGCATGAGCTGGGGGCTTAGGCCTCCTCTTCAGTCTCAAATCTAGGCGTGCTGGGTGACCTCGTCTTCTCCTGTTTTCCTTTGGGTGAGATATAATTTATCCTTGACAGTAAAATACAGGATTCTTATCATGGGATTGTAGAATGGTTTGGGTTGGAAAGGACATTAGAGACTATCCAGTTCCAACGCCCTGCCCTGGGGAGGGACACCTCCCACCAGAGCAGGTTGCTCCAAGCCCCATCTAACCTGGCCTTGAACCCCTCCAGGGATGGGGCAGCCACAGCTTCTCTGGGCAACCTGGGCCAGGGTCTCACCACCCTCACAGAAAAGAATTTCTTTCTGAGATCTCATCTCAATCTCCCTTCTTTCAGTTTAAAATCATTTCCCCTCATCCTGTCACTCCACTCCCTGATAAAAAGTCCCTCCCCATCTCTCCTGTAGGCCCCCTTAATGTATTGGAAGGCTGCTATAAAGTCTTCCCTCTCCTCAACCCTCTCTCTCTCTTCAACTACAACTCATGGTTTCATCTATTGTGTCAGCAAAAGGAGCAGAAAACTAAGCATCTTTAACTGAAACCACACAATCTTCATGAGAGATCAGGCCGTTGTTGCAGGGTGAGGTCTCCATAGAGGAGCATTCCAGTGATGGCCTTTGAGAGTAGATGACTTTGAGAGCAACCTGGTCTAGTGGGAGGTGTCCCTGCCCAGTGCAAGGGGTTGGAACTAGATGATCTTTAAGGTCCCTCCCAACCCAAACCATTCCATGATTCGATGATTCTGTAGTAGCTATTGCATAGTCCAGAGTACCATTGATTTTGGGGACTCTTCATCATTGGATACAAACCCAACAAGCAGCAGGAGGGCCCGAGCCCAGCCAAGCCACTGAGGGCAGCTACTGTGGCCTCCTCAGAGGAGGACTTTAGCAAAAATGCTGAAAATATGTACTCAAACATCCCACATTCCCCTGCAGAGTGGGCTCTAAATTGTCTTAGTTCTCTGTCTAAGTTCTGACTCTGCTTGTCTGGAACTTTGGAAAATGTTAACTTGGGTGTTTAAGCAGGAATTTATTTGTTTATTGTTTATTTTTGCATCCAAAGTTCAGACATGGATTTCACTACGTCCTCTAAGCAGGAGAACCAAGTCTCCACTTCAGAGATCAGAGCTGAATGTGAAATCTCTTTACACGTAAGGAGAAGACAGAGCCTTCATTTTGGTCTAAGTTCACCTCAGCGTTGAGAGAAGCCCATGCTTCTCAGAAGTCTCCTGGAGTTAAACCCCAGAGTGCAGATACCTTCCTGTCAGCACAGCCTTAACTTGAGAAAATCCCGCTTCTCTTCTGTTTCCAGTAAATGAAAGAACCTCTGCCCCTTCCATCCAAAACCAATATACTTTTTTCCAAGTGCTGGCTTCTCATTTGCATCGGTTCCAGTGCACCAGCTCTTGACAGCTCCAATCAAACGTCTGCCCAAACCTGGATGGTCCAAGCAAGTAGCACGGTCGAGGCAATGGTTTAGAGAGGCCGGAGTGATACAGTCAGCATCACACCTTGGATTCACCACCCCAATTTATGAGGTACCACTGACAGCCCTGGGGGAACTGGGGGATGCATGAGTCCAAACTGACACCATCTCCCTGGGAAAAGCCAAAATCACCATGTCCTTGTCAGCACTGGGCCTTTGTCTTATTGTCCTCTCTCCATTTCATGGAGCATTTATGGAGGCCGGAGCCAACTGTCCAAAGCAGAGAGGAGGAAAAAGGCTCTGCAGGTAACCAGCAACCTGGGAGCAGAGCTCCTGTTTTTTTTAAGCATCCCTACAATTTCAAGAAATCACCAGAAATTACATTTTAAACTTAGATGCTCAGTTAATTCCCCCCCAGATCCCTGCTAAAACACCTCAATGCGTGGCCTGGCTTCTTTTTTTAACTTTGCTTTGCTGGTTTATTTTTTTTTTTAACTTCTCAAGTTTTGACTCAGTCCCTTGAAGAGGAGGCTGCTGCGTGAAGGTGCACGGGGATGGACTGGAGCATCTTAAATGGAGGCCCCCAAACGTGAGCATTTTTCCCTTAACCTTCCTGCACCATTGGGAATAATAATTCCTCGCAGGGCTGTTGCACAGCTTGATTCATTAAGGTTTATGAAGTGCTTTTAGCTCCTGCACTGGAAGGCTCGGTGCAAGCTATTTTGGACTGCTCAGGTGTTCGGAGGAGAGGCGCTGCAGAAGGAATACAAATAAATCAAGAAGAGAAACTGCCCCTTTCCTCCATCCAGCCCCTGCCCCCCGCTGCTCTCCATCACGGTTGGTGTCAAACAGTTAATTTACAAGCCCAGCACTTTACAAAGCCCCTGGAGCACCAATTGTCCCTTTCTCATGCAGCATCAGCTCCTCAAAAAAAAGAGCCAGCTGCGGCTCCAGGGGTCACCTCGCTCCTGCCCTTCCCAAGGCAACTTCAGTCCCTATCCAAAACCCCCTGGATATTTATTTTTGGGCAATTCTGATCCAGCCTCACCCCCATTTCAGCCTGATGCGCTGAAACACTGAAATAGCCCCCAGGGTGTGGGGTGGCTGCTGTTGGGGCTCTGAAATGTGCCATGTGCCTGGCCGGGGTAGGGTGGGCAGGCAATATTCAGTTGAGGAAAGGTGTCCCCGATACCCCACCCTACCCCACCACCCATGGGGGTGGCATCCCCATGCACCACATTAGGGCGACAACGGTACCCGGGGGGGACGGAGCCACACAGGGACAGGGGAAGGCGCAGCCCAGCAGGACAAACTGGGAAAGCAAGAGGTAAGGAGCTGGGCTTGTGGCTTGGGAAGGTAAAGGCGGCCGATCTCTCACATGGGGTGGGTTTTTTTCCCTCCCTCGCTCCCTCCCTCCCTCTATCTCCCTCCCCTCCTCCAGTCTGTTGCACAGGAGCTGCCGGCCATGCTGTTCCAGTTCAGGGGCTCCTGCAACAGAAAAGATCAGCTGTTGGAGAACCCATGGAAAGCCCTGGGGGAGAGCCATGGCCGCAAGGTAATCAGCAGGCAAAGTTATTACCATTATGCTGCTAATTAATTCCCAGCTCATTACGTTTCCTGTGGCTAATTTGTACTCGCCGCTGATTTGATTAAACTCATCTCTATGCTAATAAATGTGTTTTCCATTTGTTTTAGCGACTGTAGGAAGAGAGCCCGGTATTTACATATTTTGACGTTTATCAAATAAAACGCGGCGCCTGAATTAATTCTGCTCTGATTTATAAGTGGAGGCGGGGGAAGGGGGAAGGGGAGCGAGGGGATGCTGAGGGTCAGAAGCGCATCCTGTGCGTGGTGGGGAGGGGGCTGTGCCGTGGGGAGATGCTCAGGGGCATTTATTTGCTCCCCCCCCCCCAGCCCCATCCTGCCCGGGGCCGGCTCCTGCAAGGTGTGTGCCACCTCATCGGCTGCTGCCCCCCTGCCATTTATTTCCCTTTTCCCAACCAAGTTTTGAGACGTGGGGCTGGGATTTGCAGCCACGTCGTAGGGTTCACCAGCACACTCTCAGGTGGATATTTCTTTGGGTTTGGGAAATTGCTCTGCATGAAGATCAGATTTAGGCTGCAGCACCTGATTCTAAGCAGTGACTTTGTTTCCCTGGTCCCTTTGGCAGGACTCGCTGCCGTAATACCGGGCAGCTTGGATGTGTAAGCAGATAGGAAGGCAGAGACACCTTGCCATGCATACATATAAATATATATATATATATATTTTAGGCATGTGTTTTAACCTCTTGCCCCTGGTAGAAGCTCTGTCTGGCCCTCAAAGCAGCTGCCTTTTAAACCCAAGGCTAAACCTTCAGGGCAGACCTTCAGCAAGTGACACTCCACTCAGAGCAGTGGTCCCGTTTCATGGAATTAACTGCTGCACTATCAGTCTCCTCTCTTCATTTGCGGTGAATCCTAACTGAAAAATACTCTTTAGAGCGTAAGTCAGTGGGATTTGTGCTTTTCATCACCTAAGGGGGTGTGAAATCCGGCCTTTCCTCTCCTGGCAATTGTCACCCAGCACATGCCCTGCCTCTGAGTGCACGTGTTCATGTGTGTCGTGCCATGTTGGGGCACATACATTCATATATATTACAGAGGCTGAAGACCAGACCCTCCAGTTCAGTGAGGGCTGGGGGAAAGGCAGGAAAATGATGGAAATTCTGGGGCTGGAAAAGGCGTGCTGGCCAGGGTAGGTCTGACCCATTCCTGCTCCATCATGTTGTCTGGAAGTTTGGCTTACCCAAGAGGGATTATATTTTTTCCCTGCAGAGTGATCGCTTTCACCTGGTTTCTCTCCCAGGTGCTTCAGGTTTTCCTTCACACCAGCATCCCTGGGGTAGCCACAGCTTTCCTCTCACACTCCCAGCAAAACTGTCCCAGCAAAGAGGGGCCCTGGTGATGCCACTTCTCACTCTGGCAGCGAGACACCTTCCACCGCCGCTGCTTCACCCCAGGCAATCTGGAAACAGCTTGATTGCTTAAGTAACAATTAACAGCCTTGTCTTTTGGGAGCTCTTCTGGTGTGCCAGGCACATCCCCTGCTCCAGAGCCTGCACTCTCCTGCAGTGTTACCCAAACCGTGGACATCCCCCAGCTCCTTCCCACTCCTCATCCCTCAACATGGATGGGCCATGGTGGGATGCATCATCCCACTAAGCCCACCGGAGCCATGAGGATGCTCTTGTTCCTCGTGCACTTGCTCTGAGGCTGCACAGACACAATCTGTGCTGCTGCCTGGGATGTGTAGGATGAGGATGATGCTCCTGCACCAGTCCCTCGTAGGGCTGGATCCAACTCGTAGCAGCAGCTCCCTGGGTTGTTTTTAAACAGGTTCCTCGAAGAGGACCTGGAAGAGCCTTGTCTGGAGTGACCTTTGCCCAGGTGGGGTGATCCTAGTCCTCAGCACTGCACCCAGAGACCCAGCTGTGGTGCAAGATTGTCCCAGAATTGCTAAAAAGCCAGCTAAGCTGTGTGACGGTGCCGTTGCTGGACTTTTCCTATTAAAGGTTTTAAGCCTTTGCAAAACCAGGAAGTATTACTGAGAAAAAACACATAAAAATCCACCTTGTTTCACATTAACAGTCTTTGCTTTTCCTAGCGAAGGTGGGACAATAGCCACACGCTGCATGGTGTCAGTGTCACAAAGAACCGACCCAAAAGGCTTCAGCTCAGGACAAATAAAAGTAACATTGATTCCTTTTTATTTTTCTTTTTTTTTTTTTCCCTTTTTTTTTTTTTTTCCAGCTGGTATCAATACATTAAACAGCCACGCTGGAAAAGTGAAATTGATTCAAGGCCTTCAGTGCTCCCTGCCAAAAAAGCCTCCTGCGAGGATCTATTCTGTATTGAATTACAGTCTGGAAAAGTTCAATAGGTTATTGTACAAACAGAGAGCAAAAGCCCGTCAACAATGGAGCCAAAGTGATTGTGTGGCTCCTTTGTGTTTGCCAGCCCCGTGCCCCTCGCGAGCTCGGATGTTAAATCAGTTTAATTAAAATGGTGGGCTTCAAATGCTTCGCATTTTTTTAACGCAGGGCCCTGTGTAAAGACACGTCTGAGCGGTTTAAAGCCACCAGCCTGCCATGACAGCCTCCTCCCCAGCCCCAATCCCTTTCTTGCTCCCTAAATTGCCACAGGTTTTTACAGCTGCTGAGCACTTTGGGGAGGAACTGGGTCTGAACCCCTCGTCCCCAGCCCCATCCAGAACCCCTCTGTGTCCCCCACAGCCTGTCCTGCCAGCCCCAAGGCTGGTCACCTCTTTAGCAGAAGGTCTTGGTGGCACCAGCGAGCTGGGGAGGTGCACCGGGTGGGCACCTGAGGTGTGTCACCTTTGGGTCAGCTCCTCTCTCTGCAGGCTGGAGCTGTGTTTTGGGGCAGAATATGGGTAGGGGACTGGGCTGTGGGTGCCTCCAGCACTGGTGTCCCCCTCGAGGGGACTGGGTGCTCCCCAGGAGCAGCAGCAGGAGGTCCCCAGACTAGTGCTGCAGCGGGTTTGTCACGGGTCCTGCTGGAGGGTCACCTCTTTCGAGCTACAGCACAGCTTCCAAATCCCTCTCCCCATCTCTAATTAAGATTCAAATTGAGTATAGAAATCATGTGTAAGTAAGATGCTAATTATTAAAGTCATTGATCTCCCAGACAATAAAGCAGAGGCGCTTCTCTGGGCCTGCCCGTGTTTTGAGGCATCTCTGAGCCCTCGTGATGGTGAAGCCTGGGATACCTGGAAGCCACATTTGAGACGTGTGTAAACAATTGATTCTGCCAGGAGGCAAAGTCCTCACCTTGCTCTGAACAGAACCTCTTCACGGCACCCCAGCCCCAGTTAACTCTGGCTCTCTTGATAGCTCAGCTCCCAGCAAGGACACACATTAAACTTCATCCCCTGCCTCGCTGGACTCTTGTCCAGGCTGCACCACTGCATTTATTTGCTCCTTGGAGTAAATGGAATTTAATCCAACTAAGAGCCACCTTGGAGAAGGGGGCCAGTGTTTCCCAGGGGGTGCAATGTGTTTGGGGTACGTGGTTCGCCCCCCCCCCAGTACTTTCTGGAGACACAGGAGTCACCATCCCTGAGTGCATGGAGCCCCAGTCCAGCACCCAGCACATGGGGCAGCGGGCACTGACCCATCTGGCTGCTGTGGCCCCACAGCTGGGAGCGGTGGCCCAGGCAACAGACACATTCCTCCTGGGCTGGTGGGCAGATGGCAACTGGTTCAGAGCTTCTGCTGGCCACCATGCAGTTCTCCAGCCACAAGGAACAGCCCCAGGAACTGAGAGCATGGTTGGAGAGACCAGGGCTTGGTGGGCACTCTTGCAAGGATGCCGTCTCTCTGTCCATCCTCTCCACTGCGAAGCTGTCCCTGCCACCACGGTGAAGGGGACAGCCTTGTCACAGCAAAGGGAGGTGGCACAGCCTGGCTGAGCTTCGGGAGCAGGGCTAAGTGGGGTATCTTCATGAGCCAGGTAGCAAATCCACAGGGGGTGCATCCCCTTGTCCTCCCCAAATTAGACAACCTTCGTGGGCAACCTACCCAGGAGTCACAGGGCTTGGGAAAAAGGTGCCTGTAATTTAAAAAAAAAAAAACAACAAACAAACCACACACATATATTTGAAAAGATGGCTGAAAAATCACAGAGAGAGCAAATGACACGGAAAGCAGAGCACAAACCAGTAAGGGGCCAGGCTGCAAGGTGGGAGGGCGAAGGTGGCCAGTACTTTAGTGGCTGCAGCGAAGGCAGAAAGAAAAGGCTTGGGCTGCAGAGGAGAGGGCTGCTCGCCTGGAAACACAAAGTGCAGTACCACACTGCACCAAAACGCTGGAATTAACATCAAAGCAGCCCTGGAGCAAATGAGATTACAGTGTGCATGTTAATGAGGCAGCAGCGCTAATCAGCAAGGATGCCTCGCTGGGAGGGCCGCGCTGCCAACTTGCGATTTGTGTTGTCAGGCTGGACTGGGCTTCCATTTGGAGAGAAGATTTTGTTTGGTTTAAAAACCATCAGTATTTTTGTGGGGTTTCTGGCAATCACAGATTTCACTTGATTTCTTCAAGTAGATGTCTGGCCCTCCGGGGTTCGGAGAAGAACTTGGAAATGGGATTGAAGTGGTCCCCAGAGCCAAACTGAAAACCACTCCGAAGCCACAGGAGCGGATGAATGTTACCTAAAATGTATTTTACTCCATTTTTACACCTCGTTATTTTTAAGCCAGTCTCACCAGCTTGCAGAGAGCTGAATACATGGCTTTTGCACGGTGTATTTGTGCCTTAAGCTTTCCTAAGGAATTTGAAGCCACTCAAGATTGGAGGAGTCCAGCTCTGCTCACACTGGTAGCAGGGTTTTTTTCAGTGCCCCGATGCTGGTGTCAGTTATACTTCATCACTGAGCTCCAAAACTGGAGCTTTTTAAAGTCAAGAGCCCTAAAAAAAGCACTTGCTTGGGAATCATGGGACTGCAGGCAAAAAGCTATAAAAAGGGGCAGCCTCCTCCTCCCCCCTCTCGAAGGTTTCATTGGGCTGGGGAAAAGGATGGCAGGTAGGTTGGGGTAAGAAGGGCATCATGGAGAAGGATAGGATGAGATAAGGAGAGGCTGATAAGCTGCTCACAAGAATTACAAGGGCAGGACCCACAGCAGAGGACCGGCAGGGGCCTTATCTCTAGAGCTACCCGAAACCTGGGATGCTCCCAGAGGCCAAGGAGCAGATTCATCTTGGTCAGGGAAAGTCTGGGGCAGGGAAACCTTTCTGAGGCTTTTCATCTGTCTCTGTAGCAATGTAACCCCTTGGGCACCAAGGGAAAAGCCCCACCAGGGGATGGGGATGCTGCAGCATGTGCCACAGAGGTGGCAAACCCCCCTGGGGACCAGCCCCAGCTCCTCAGAGTCCCTCTCCAACCCTTTTCACAGAAAATGCCATTCTGATCAACTCCCTTTGCAAGGAATCTGGGCTTGTTTTGATCTGTTTTTCAAACTGCCTTTCTTCTTGATTGGAGAAATTGGCTTAAATGGGTCTCTCTCCCTTTTCTCAAGCTGGGCTGCAATTCGTTTCTGCTCCCTTCCCTTTTCACCCATAATCTCATTTGCTGGAGTTGTGAATTAAACAGAACTGGGAGTATTTGAGTGCTTATAGAGCTGAAGGATACGGTTTATGTTTAAGTTTGCCATGTGGACATGCATCTTCTGTGGGTGGCTCTGAGTAGGGTGCGATGGTGGGTGCTGGGAGAGACGATACCCAGTTCCCAGCTCTGCTCCAGCTCTAGGAAAATATCTTTTCTCTGCAGAGGGGGGCAAGGATGTGGCTCAGCTGCACAGAAATCTTGTGTGCCTTTATACAGGCACTGTAGGAAAGGCTTCTCAGAGCTGCATTTCACTCGCTGCATCCACAGAGCGGAGAGATCCGGGCAGAGCAGCAGAGGAAGGGGGGGAGCAGGCAGGCACAGCCCCGGGAAGGTGCAGATGTACCTCCCTTCTGCTGCAGATCTCCATGGCTGGGAAAAGAAGCTGTTCAGTAGTGCTTTCCATGCCAGGGAAATCATTAACAAATTAATCATTTACTAATTAAAACGGCATGAAACCCATGTAAAGGGAGTGTGATTATCCTCTTTTGTAAGTCAGGAAACCAAATGACGCTCCTGATTTTCAGACCAAATTTGCCCTTCTTGCCACCCTGCAGCTTCTGCTGCCACAGCCTTTGTTCTGTGGCCAAAGTGGCTTCTTCAGAGCCCCCATCTCTGCACACCAGTGGGGGGAACCTCCCCAGTTGCACCGTGTCAGGCACCATTCCTGCCTGGCGGCTGCGTTGCCGGCTCCTTTTGGAAAGGGCTGGAGGCTTGGCTGGGTCCTTTCAGTGCAGTGTGGATGCTGGAGGGCTGGAAGAGCCAGCCAAGGAGATGTGGCCACGTTCTTGCTAGGCATCACCAAGGCTTGCTGGGTGCACATACACCCTTCACCACCCCTTCAGATGAATCACAGTCTGCAAAAATTATCCACAGAGTCAGGAGAAGTGAGAGCAAGAAGAGAGCCAGAGTCTGATCTTCTTTTTACTCTTCTCATCTAACTTAGATCACACACGTGAGATTAAACCTCTGCTTTGCCCTGAATGAGCAGCCCCTGGCAACGGATGGGAGATAAATAGGTGAAACTTCATTTGCAGCATACGAGCATTAATTTATTTAAAAAGTGGGAAAGAATGAAATTGGGAAGGCAGAGCAGTAGCTGTGCTGTTCAGTGAAGACCGTGGAGGCGTATGCCTCGTTGTAGGTTTGAAGCAAGTCTTTGGGTTGCAGTGAAAGGAAATCTACGGACAAAATGCCAGGGCATTGCATCGCAGGGATGCTTGCCCTTGCCAAAGTGTCTCATGCCACCCCTACCACCAGGCTCTCCAGCAAAGTGCTCAGGTAGAGCAGAAACTCCCCAGAACCAAAGCCAAAATGCCTCCTTTTCCTTTGTGATCTCGAGGTGTCCAGGACACCATGGCTGAGACGCAGCAGCAGCCCGAGCCCTGGGCAGCGGCACGGAGTTGTCCCAAGTATTTACCTCTGCTGAATGCAGCTCATTATTATTGCCTCCCCTGGAGCTGTAGGGCAATGAAAATTAATTCCCCATGGCCTTGCCCAATAACTTTTGGAGCCATGTATTTCCCAGCTTTCTTTACTTTGTGTTAGGGTTCTGTAGACTCAATCAATCGGGGATGTGGCGCAGTGCAGTGATCCCACCCGCCGCAGAGACCGACCAAAGCCCGCTGGACTTTGCTGTGTGGTTGTTTGCTTTCTGTTGTATACACAGAATAAAAGTTAATTCAGGAGCAGCTAGAACAGAGAAAAAAAAAAAAAACTGAGATTAGGCACACAGAGATATAGTGGTCTGAAAACTAAAGCCTTGCTGACTCCAGGAAAAGTAAGAGCCATTCTGTTCTGAGGGTTCCTTTCCCCATCATAACTCAATACAAATAAAGAGGAGAAGGTGGATGGAAATGGAGTAGATTATTTCACTGCCTAGAGCGACAGAAGAGCAAAAACAACTGGGCTGGCTTCTCCAGGCTTTCAACACTTTTGTGTGCCTTAAAAGTATGCCATATTCAGCCACCTGCTCCTGAACTTCATGGTGGCCATCCATCCAAAGGTTGCAGCAGCCAGGCAGCCCAGGATGGTTTTCCAGCTTGATTTCCTCAATAGGATTTTGCAGGGATAAGGTGACACGGGGGTGATGTCCAAGATCCTCCTCACCCGTTCACCACTCCTGGGGACAGGAGGAAGTCTTTATCCCTCGGGCACAGCAGCACAGTGCCATCCAAATTGCCTGGAAGAACTCAGATTTGGGCTTTTGTTGCTTTCGGAGGCTCCTGGCGCCGAGCGCCTGCGCAGGCACCCAGGACTAGCCCCATTTTTCTGAGTCAAAGCACATCTCTAATTCAAACACGAAGTGAAAGGATGCTGGAAAGCCCCTGGCCTTTATGGTTTATTAAGCTCCTTGTGCAGACATAATTTTAGACTTTTTTCTTTCTTTCTTTCTTTCTTTCTTTCTTTCCTTTAGACTAGACCAGTTCACCTCAGCGTGGCACTCCCCAAAACCCACAAAACCACCATCCCTCCTTCAAAATGATGGAAGAATCAGTGGGGAAATCCTACCTCTGCTCTTGAAAGATGATGTGACTCTTTTTTTTTTTTTTAAAGGAAAAAAAAAAAGGGATAACAGTCACATTTCTAAACAGCTCTTTATTAAACCGTCCAAACACATCATCCGCACCAGAGGATGCAAGGGCTGACACCAGACAAAACCATCAGATTGCTCTGAGAAAACGCATTGGCTTGTCTTGACAATTTAGGGCTCTGTGGAATACCCTGTTCATATTTGCTGTTGATTTTGAGACTGAAATTCGCAGTATGAAAACAGACATGTCCAAGAAAGCATTGCTCAGCTTAAACTTAAAAGGACAGAGATGCAAGATTACGGCGCAGAGATGCAGCTCCTGGCTCCCAGCCCTTTCTTAGGAACCAGCTTCCACTTTGCCTTGGGCTTTTGGTCTCTCAGCATCTAATGAAAGATGACAGTGCAGGCTCCCCCAGGGGCCAACGTGGGCAATTTCAGTTCTGGCATTTTAATTTATCTGCAACCAGCAGTTTTCAAAAGGGTAGAGCTAAAAAAGAACTTGGCTTGGTCACACACACACACACACA